>CM053029.1:237241229-237581559 GCA_028564925.1 Lithobates sylvaticus
ATACATCGGAGAGACGCGTATGGGAGAGAGGATGTGCCATTGGAAGCATCAAGGAGAGAATTGAGGTGGATGTTGAAGTCTCCTCCCATGATTAGGGTGCCTTCTTGGAAGACTGTAAGTGTCTGAACAATTTCCTTAAAGAATGTGACTTGTTTAGAATTTGGGGCGTAAATGTTGGCTAGAGTAATCTCTTTACCCTTGTAGGCCCTCCTTTTAAGAACAGGTATCTACCTTTTCCATCGGTGAGTACATCCGTAAGTTGGAAAGGACAGTGTTTTGCCAGTAATATGGAGATCCCCTTAGATTTGGATTCTGAGTTTGTAGAATGGTGAACTGTGGGATAGTGATGGTTTTTGCAATTACGATATATCGTTAGTACGAAAATGAGTTTCTTGGAGAAATATGATATCATCTTTGTTACGTTGCATGGTTAGTAGAAGCTGGGATCTTTTTTCCAGGATATTTAACCCCTTTCCATTCAAGGAGATGATTTTGAGAGTAGTCATAGTGGTATTAGGGGATGGGGAAGGCATGAGTGATGTTTTGGTGCAGATTAAGTATTTGGTTTTAAGAAGAGATACTGTGAGAGCTGTGGTCGAGAGAGGCGATATCTACTAAGACTTATAAATAATTGATAGGTATGGCTGATGGGAAAAATCTGATTAAAAGTGGTGTTCGGCAAAGTAGTAGGATGTGTCATCTTCCGGTAGGTAGGAGAAGACCAAGGGGATGGGATTGAAAAATCCGGTGACTGTTGAGAACCTGCTCAGCTGTCTTGGTATGGGGATGAAATGGCCAGATAAGGCCAGAGGCTGTTGGAAATGTAGGTGCTACAAGTAGAGTTATTTCAATATAGTGCCTCTGTTTGGGAGGTGGTCGGAGTGAACGTGTCGTCAGCTCCTCATCATCAATATATCTTTAAAGGTATGATAGGGGGAAAAAAGATGAAGTAGGGATTGTTATGGCGAGTGATCCACAATAATTGAGGAACGGTTAAGTTTTAGCCATGTGGAGTAAGGTTTGGTACTGAAGTAACATTAGGGGTTGTATTTGTAAGGGGGGATATACAGTATGTGTCGCATTGATGGAATCGGCCATTCGAGGATGTGTTAATAGAGAATATTCAGGTTAACTGTGGTGTTAGATTTTTAAAATTAAAGATTTACGGTACCTCTAGCTATATGCACGGCGTGGTGAAATAAGAGCTGTTCGTCAATATAACCAATAAACGTGTCAACGTGACATAATGTAAACATTTGGTAACAAGAAAACATAGCGTTATTCGAAGAAACTTTTGTGTAACACAGTAACCAATCATGGTTGTCCGTGTAGGGTGAGTTGTTCTTGCCTCTACCTGGAGTTTCGTTGCCAAAAGATATTTGTTTTAAAACATATTGGTCAGAAAAAACGTGTGTAGTTATTAGGTTACTGTATGCTGCTCAGGCACATCTACCATCCAGACTGCAGGTGTCGGTCAGATTAGCATAGAGTAGATATATGCAAGTGTATCACTTGCTTCTTTAGGTGGTGTCATATACCAATTTTGAGATAAGTAAGGATTATCTAATTCTAATGGATGTATCAGAGTGGGTTTAGTGGGTAAGCATTACAGTCTGGATGATAAACATGTCCCGCAATAAGATAGTATGCTCTCTATACAAAGCAAAATCCCCAGCTGACATAGTGAGGGCTCGACTTTTGAACATCTATATATATGTTGTTGCTGGGGCTAAGATTACCAGTGGAATCTAGGAATGTTCTCCACGTCAGGTTCTAGTCATCAGCTTCACCAGTTCAATTAGGTGAAATATACCTGGAATAAGGTATGTAGGTATGCTTCGTTGGGATGGTTGTATGAGTTTGGGTTACCTTTAGGGGGAGCCAGCATAAGATGGTTATAGCCGTATGGATCCTTGATATATTTTCTCTATAGTTATGGTAAGTTCACATAACCGTATAAGAGTCAATGATCCGAAAGGGCACAATTTACCTTAAAGTCTGGAAGGCATTAGGGTGTCACAACCACCATGAGTGGTTAGGTATATTACATTGCTGGGTAGACATGCCTGCCTACCAAAATTGGTCGCGATCAAAAGGAGTAGAATGTCAAGTGTGTCAGTCAGCAGTAATAAAGCTGGCCTATGTGAAGATGGAGTAGAGAATTTTGAAGATGTTAACGGAACTTAAAGTAAAAGTTTCATATATCATTTGGGTAAGGAGCCAATATGGTATGAGGCAACAGAACTATTGCTATTTATGGAAAAAAAAAGAGGTGGTTACCAGTTGCATGTATTTGATTTCTCTGGGGTCTAGGTTCCATCAGTCTTAATGTTGTATTGGTTATATTTGTTATGAAGGTAGTTGAATTAAGCCAGCAGGCTGTGAAGGGTTATTGTGAAGAGAGGGTACCTTGGACTGCATAAAAGAGCTTTCAGGTCTTTATTTAACGGTCCCTACGTGCCCTGCGAGGTAAGGGCACAGCTGTCGGCCTGAGTACCTGTTGAGAAGACATCCTGTTTGGGGTAGATCTTGAAGTCGATGGAGAGCGTTGTCTTCTGAAGTGTGTAGTCTGTGCCTCCATCGGTTCCTCTCTGGGTGCTCCAGTGAATGTGTCTGGGATGGTTAAGTCTGCATACCAGTTAGGGACTTATACAAGTGATATGTCCAGGGTACGGCAGAAGGATTCAAATTCTTCCAGGATTCAAAGCAATGCAATTTCCATCTATATGGGATTCCTTTATTGTTGAGTACTTCTAGTAAAGGGCGCAAGTCTCTGCGGTGTCTTGGCAATTGCGGTGGCTTGTGCAGGACATGGTTAAATAAGGCCAGTGGGGATAATTTGGTTGTTACCTACATTTTCTGGGAGACCCCTGACCCGTAGGTTATGCCTTCTCCCGCGATTGTCCAGATCTTCGATGTGACTCTGGAGATTGCGGAGCTGAAATGTATGAGTGTCCATTGTGTGGTGGATTTGTTTAATGGCGGTCTGCTGGTGAGCGGCCTTCTTCTCCACCGCTTGTACTTTGCCTGCTATCACCTGTATTTCATGCCGAAGGTCCAAAATGGCATCGAACAAAGTGTCCTTTATATCTGCCGCCACTGCGATCATTAAGGCTGGGTTGCTGGTGTTCTGTGCGGTTATCTGCTATAGGAGGCGGAGGGGGTTCAGCGGGAGATAAGACAATTCTGTCTTGTTCCTGTGAGGGAGCTGTGGAGGACACCGCCATGTTAGCTCTGTGGGAGCGGAAAAAATCTCTGGTATATTCCGTACTCCACGACCGCTGTGTTCCCTTGGGGAGCGCGATCTGGATGCTGAAGTATTGTGGGAGGATGTTCCCATAGTTTAGGGGTGAAATTATGGTGTTGGTCCCCGTCTATAGCTGAATAGAGGTCGAGGGCTGACGTAGCAGGAGAGTTAAGCGTCCATATTCACTCACAGTCAGGTCACGCCCCCTTTCAGGTGCTTATCTAATAGATTTTTAAAACTATCAGTGCCCCCCGCTGAGACCACCACCTGTGGAAAGTAATTCCACATCCTTGCCGCTCTTACAGTAAAGAACCCTCTACGTAGTTTAGGGGAAAACCTCTTTTCTTCTAATTTTAATGAGTGGCCACGAGTCTTGTTAAACTCCCTTCTGCGAAAAAAATGTTTTATTCCTATTGTGGGGTCACCAGTATGGTATTTGTATATTGAAATCATATCTCCTCTCAAACGTCTCTTCTCTAGAGAGAATAAGTTCAGTGCTCTCAACCTTTCCTCATAACTAATATCATCCTGACCCTTTATTAGCTTTGTTGCCTTTCTTTGTACTCGCTCCATTTCCAGTACATCCTTTCTGAGGACTTTTGCCCAGAACTGAACAGCATACTCTAGGCACCATCCATACCAGAGTCTTGTAGAGTGGGAGAATTATCATTTTGTCTCTGGAGTTGATCCCCTTTTTAATGCATGCCAATATTCTGTTTGCTTTGTTAGCAGCAGCCTGGCATTGCATGTACTAGGACCCCCAGGTCCTTTTCCATCCTAGATTCCCCCAGAGGCTCTCCCCCAGTGTATAGATTGCATTCATATTTTTGCCACTCAAATATATTATTTTACATTTGTCTACATTGAACCTCATTTGCCATGTAGTTGCCCACCCCATTAATTTGTTCAGATCTTTTTGCAAGGTTTCCACATCCTGCGGAGAAGTTATTGCCCTGCTTAGCTTAGTATCGTCTGCAAATACAAAGATTGAACTGTTTACCCCATCCTCCAGGTTGTTTATGAACAAATTAAATAGGATTGGTCCCAGCACAGAACCCTGGGGGACCCAACTAAACACCCCTGACCATTCAGAGTACTCCCCATTTATAACCAATCTCGGAACACTAAACACCCCTGACCATTCAGAGTACTCCCCATTTATAACCAATCTCGGAACTCGCCCTTGTAGCCAGTTTTGAATCCATGTACTCACCCTATGGTCCTTGCCAACTGACCTTCTTTTGTACAGTAAACGTTTATGGGGAACTGTGTCAAATGCTTTTGCAAAATCCAGATACACCACATCTATGGGCCTTCTTTTATCTAGCTGGCAACATACCTCCTCATAGAAGGTTAGTATGTTGGTTTGGCAAGAACGAATATTCATGAATCCATGCTGATTACTGCTAATGATTAGGGATGGGCCCTGTGTTCGATTCGAACCCATGTTCGAATCGAACATCGGCCGTTCGACCGCTCGTCAAGTCCAGAACTATGTGGGCCATTCGCATCAAATTTGTGTGATGCGAACGGTCCACAATGCACTGCGCCAGTCGCAGTACATTGCTGGCTGATGATTGGCCAAGCATGCACTGTGACCCTGCATGCTTGGCCAATCATAGAGCCAGCGATGAGGAGAGCAATAATTGGCCACAGGCAGGATGCCTGTGGCCAATTATAGCTCAGGAGGTTTAGTACACGCCCCACACTATATAAGGCCGCCGCGCCGGCTGCCTCATGTAGTGTGTTCCGGCATTAGGAACAGTCAGTGATGGTGTCAGTGACATTATCTGCTGTGATTCATTCTGCTGACATTATCTGCTGTGATTCTGGGGATTAGTGTGTGTGCTGTGTTAGTATAGCACTGCAGTAGCACAATAAACCACCTTTACCCTTCTGCCCTGTTATCATCTAAGGCAGCCATCTGCAAGAGTTAGCGTGTGTGTGTGCTGTGTGAGTATAGCACAGCACACTAAACCACCTCAGCCTGTATCTGCCCTAAGGCCCTGTTGTCATCTAAGGCAGCCAGACAGCCATCTGCAGGAGTTAGCATGTGTGTGTTCTGTGTGAGTATAGCACAGCACACTAAACCACCTCAGCCTGTATCTGCCCTACGGCCCTGTTGTCATCTAAGGCAGCCAGACAGCCATCTGCAGGAGTTAGCGTGTGTGTGTGCTGTGTGAGTATAGCACAGCACACTAAACCACCTCAGCCTGTATCTGCCCTAAGGCTCTGTTGTCATCTAAGGCAGCCAGACAGCCATCTGCAGGAGTTAGCGTGTGTGTGTGCTGTGTGAGTATAGCACAGCACACTAAACCACCTCAGCCTCTATCTGCCCTAAGGCCCTGTTGTCATCCAAGACAGCCATCTGCAGGAGTTAGTGTGTGTGCTGTGTGACTCCAGCACAATATACACTACCCACTACAATGTCTGGAAGACTGACATAGAGAGGCAGACAGTCCCGAGCCAAGAAAACAGGGCAAGCAGGCTCTGTGTCTAGAGACAACAGTGCTGGTCGTGAACGCGGTGCATTGTCATCAGCACGTGGCCATGGGACACGCTTGTCCTTCTTTTCGGCAGCTGGACATGTTACATAGTTAGTTAGGTTAAAAAAAGACACAAGTCCATCCAGTTCAACCACAAATAAAAAATAAATAAAAAAAATATATCATACAATCCCATATACCCCATTCTATACCCACAGTTGATCCAGAGGAAGGCAAAAAAAACCCCCAGCAGAGCATGCTCCAATTTGCTAAAGCAGGGGAAAAAAATCCTTTCTGATCCCCCGAGAGGCAATCAGATTTTCCCCGGATCAACTTTACCTATAAATGTTAGTACTCAGTTATATAATGTACATCTAGGAAAGTATCCAGGCCTTTCTTAAAGCAATCTACTGAGCTGGCCAGAACCACCTCTGCAGGGAGTCTGTTCCACATTTTCACAGCTCTTACTGTGAAGAAACCTTTCCGTATTTGGAGATACAATCTCTTTTCCTCTAGACGTAAAGAGTGCCCCCTTGTCCTCTTTGTTGACTGTAAAGTGAATAACTCAACACCAAGTTCACTATATGGACCCCTTATATATTTATACATGTTAATCATATCCCCCCTTAATCTCCTCTTATCAAGGGTGAATAAATTCAGTTCCTCTAATCTTTCCTCATAGCTGAGCTCCTTCATGCCTCTTATCAGTTTGGTTGCCCTTCTCTGCACTTTCTCCAGTTCCCCAATATCCTTTTTGAGAACTGGTGCCCAAAACTGAACTGCATATTCCAGATGAGGTCTTACTAATGATTTGAACAGGGGCAAAATGATATCTCTCTCTCTGGAGTCCATACCTCTCTTAACCGCTTCCCGGCCGCCTAACGACGATATACGTCGGCAAAATGGCACGGGCAGGCAGAATCACGTACCTGTACGTGATCGTGCATGTGCCTGCCTGTGGGTCGTGCGCGCGCCGCTAGCGGCGCGCTCGCGACCCGGTCGGGAGCTCCGTGACCCCGGCCGCGGGACCAGCGGACCCGATCGCCGCTGGTGTCCCGCGATCGGGTTACGGAGCTGAAGAACGGGGAGAGGTTTGTGTAAACAAACCTCTCCCCGCGCTTCCTACACTGACTGTCAGTGATCGGCGGTTCCCTGTCATCGGGAACGCCGATCAATGACGTCACACGTACAGCCACGCCCCCCTACAGTAAAATGAACACAACACGTCACACTGACTCCTCCCCGCCCCCTAGTGGTTAACCCCTTCACTACAACTGTCATTTACATAGGAATCATTGCTATTTAAATAGCACTGATTTCTATATAAATGACAAATGTCCCAAAAATGTGTCAAAAATGTCCGATGTGTCCGCCATAATGTCGCAGTCACAATAAAAATCGCTGATCGCCGCCATTACTAGTAAAAAAAAAAATATTAATAAAAATGCTATAAAACTATCCCCTATTTTGTAAACGCTATAACTTTTGCGCAAACCAATCAATAATCGCTAATTGCGATTTTTTTTACCAAAAATATGTAGAAGAATACGTATCGGCCGAAACTGAGGAAAAAAAAATGTTTTTTTATATATTTTTTGGGGATATTTATTATAGCAAAAAGTAAAAAATATTGCATTTTTTTCAAAATTGTCGCTCTATTTTTGTTTATAGCGCAAAAAATAAAAACCGCAGGGGCGATCAAATACCACCAAAAGAAAGCTCTATTTGTGGGAAAAAAAGGACGCCAATTTTGTTTGGGAGCCACGTCGCACGACCGCGCAATTGTCAGTTAAAACGACGCAGTGCCGAATCGCAAAAAGGGGCCTGGTCCTTTGGCTGCCAATTGGTCCGGGGCTGAAGTGGTTAATACAAGAAAGGACTTTTCTCGCTTTGGAAACCGCAGCTTGGCATTGCATGCTATTATTGAGCCTATGATCTACCAAAACCTCCAGATCCTTCTCCACTACAGATTTCCCCAGTTGTACTCCCCCTAGCATGTATGATGCATGCATATTCTTAGCCCCCAAGTGCATAACTTTACATTTATCAACATTAAACCTCATCTGCCACATAGTCGCCCAATTAGACAGAGCATTGAGGTCGGCTTGTAAATTGGAGACCTCCTGTAAGGACGTTATTCCACTGCATAGCTTGGTGTCATCTGCAAAGACAGAAATGTTACTTTTGATCCCAGACCCAATATCATTTATAAAGATATTAAAAAGTAAGGGTCCCAGCACTGAACCTTGGGGTACACCACTGATAACCTTAGACCATTCAGAGTAAGAATCATTAACCACTACTCTCTGAATTCTGTCTTTTAGCCAGTTTTCTATCCATTTACAAACCGATATTTCCAAACCTGTAGACCTTACCTTACACATGAGCCATGTGTGGGGAACTGTATCGAATGCTTTTGCAAAATCCAAGTATACCACGTCCACCGCCACCCCTCTGTCCAAGGTTTTACTTACCACC
The DNA here is from genome assembly GCA_028564925.1 of Lithobates sylvaticus. Lineage (NCBI taxonomy): Eukaryota > Metazoa > Chordata > Amphibia > Anura > Ranidae > Lithobates > Lithobates sylvaticus. Next base: position 237,249,441 of record CM053029.1, read on the forward strand.
TCATAAAAAGAAATGAGGTTTGTCTGACAACTTCTGTCTTTCATGAATCCATGCTGTCTGTTGCTTAATATATATTTTTCCTGCAAGAACTCGTCTATGTGGTCTTTTATTAATCTCTCCAGTATCTTCCCAACTATAGAAGTTTAACTAACAGGTCTATAGTTACTTGGTAAAGACTTTGTTCCCTTTTTACTTTCGAAAAATTTTTATTTCAGAAAAATGCAGTAAGCATACAAACAGGAAACAGTAGAACAAATGAACAATAACATGTGAGATGAGATCACGAGTGTAGAGATTACAAAGGATGGAAGACACATAAGCATCATAAATTGTGAGAACTGATATAATTTCTTGCTGGCCTAAGTACAGAAGTAGACTATGCTTCATAAAATAAAGAAGGGAGAAAAGGGTTAGGATGGAGCGCCCCCCATCCGGCACCCCTAATGGGAACATGCTGTGCCGGACGGGGGACTCCCGAGCCCACCCGTCTGTCTAAGTCCAACAACCGAGCCAGAGCGAAGTCTGGTGCTATAATAGAAAACGAATGTTTACCAGAGACTCGGGGCTAAAAGTCGGTAATCATATCAAAGTATGTAGGTTCTTCCTGAGTTTCAAAATTTGTGGACCTCATGTCTTAGAACGTAACGGTTCGAGAAAAGAAAAGTGGGACAGAAAAGGAAAGGCAGGAAAGCTCAGGGCGAGCAGAAGAGAAAGAAAGAGAAGAGCAACACCTAATACACTGAGAAGTCATTGGATTTGTTGCGGGGGGTGAACTAAGGTGACCCCTACATGTTGGGCCCAGGGTTCCCAAACCATATCAAAGTTTATAGTGGTATTTAGCAAAATACTGGATAGTTTTTCTTGTGACATTATCCACGAGATCTTCCTTTTTGCTGCAGAGAACGAAACCGTCGGAGTTTTCCAAGCCTTAGCAACAGTGAGCTTAGCTCCTAGCAAGATAAAGTGGATCAGTCTCCTAGAGTTTTTGGAGAGCGATGGTATTCGATCATTTAAGAGACCAATCATTGGGTTTCTGGGAATCCGACTACCAACCAATTTATCTATTAATTTGAATATGCGTCGTTGTTCCCTTTTTAAATATAGGCACCACGTTCGCCCTGCGCCAATCCAGTGGTACTATTCCTGTCATTAATGAGTCCCTAAAAATTAGATACAATGGCTTTGAAATTACAGAGCTCAATTCTTTTAGGATCCGTGGGTGGATGCCATCAGGTCCAGGTGCTTTATCCACCTTTATTCTATCTAAATATTTCTGGACCATATCACTTTTGAGCCATTGTGGATTTGGGGCTGTGTCACTACCACCCCCATTATGGACATGAGCTCCCCCATGCTCCTTTGTATACACAGAGCTGAAGAAAGTATTTAATAAATTAACCTTCTCTTTATCCCCAGTCACCCACTCTAGATAATTTTGTAAAGGGCTTACATGCTCAGACTTGACCTTTTTACTATTAATATATTTGAAGAATTTTTGGGGGTTTGTCCTACTATCTTTTGCAATCTGTCTTTCGTTTTGAATTTTTGCATCCTTGATTTCCTTTTTACATATTCTGTTATATTCTTTGTAACATTTAAATGACACTAGTGATCCTCCATGATGTTGAGCCGCATCATGCCGAAGGCTTGGTAGAGTGGATGACCAAGCCCTCCTCATCCTCCTCATCCTCTCTCACCCAGGCTCAGGGTACTGGCAAAGCAGCTGCCAACGCATACTCAATGTCATAATCAGGCACTCCTTCCCTAGACCCACCATGTCCTCCTGAGGAGTCCCCCGAACTGTTTGAGCACAGTGTTGGGTACATGCTCCAGGAGGATGCCCAGCGTTTTGAAGGCTCGGATGATGATACCCAGCTAGAGGAAGGCAGTAGCGTGAGTGCAGAAAGAGGGGATGCTCAAGGACAGCAATCTGGCAGTCATGTTCCACCAGCTGCAGCTTACTGCCAGGTTTGCTCCAGTGGCAAAGAGGGAGGGGATGATGAGGTCACTGACTCCACGTGGGTGCCTGAATGAAGAGAGGAGGAGGAGGAGGCTGCACATCTCCAACGAGGCAGGATGCCCTCCGGGGCCAGCTTGAGGCCAGCACACCAACTGAATCACACCGCAGAGCTCCGCCTGTGCAGGGCGCTGCCTCTGCACGTTATTACAAAAGTTCTTTGGTGTGGGCCTTTTTGGAGACGAGTGCATCAGATCGCATCACTGCTATTTGCAACATATGTCTCAAGCGTATCTTGCGTGGCCAAAACATCAGCCGCTTGGGCACCACAAGCATGACCAGACATATGTCGACCTGCCATGCAGCTCGTTGGCAAGTGCACAATAAAGACCCACACCAAAGAACAAAGCGGACCTCTCCTTGCTCCTCATCAGCTGGGATCTCCAACTTCACTATACCTTCAGTCCTCTCTGAAAGCTGCACTGAGAGGAATGAAGGTGTAGAATTAGGTGTGTCACAGCCAAGTACTTGTTGGCACTCTGCTAGCAGTACACCGACGTCCGATTCTACCAGGCAAATTTCCCTGCCCCAGCTGCTGGACCGTCGAAAGAAGTTTACTCCCAGCCATCCACAAGCCCAGCGGTTGAATGCTAGCTTGGCTAAATTGCTAGCACTTTAACTGCTGCCTTTTCAGTTGGTAGACTCGGCCCCCTTCCGTGAGTTTGTTCAATGTGCGGTTCCTCAGTGGAAGGTTCCCAAACGCCACTTTTTCTCACGGAAAGCGATTTCGGCTCTCTACCAGCATTTGGAAGGCAATGTCCATGCCTCGCTGGACAGGGCGGTCAGCAGTAAGGTGCATATCACCGCTGACTCATGGTCCAGCAGGCATGGACAGGGACGTTGCCTGTCTTTCACGGCCCATTGGGTCACTCTTTTGACAGCTGGGAAGGATGCAGGACAAGGTGCAGTAGTGTTGGAGGTTGTTCCGCCACCACGCCTCAAAAATGCTACTACTGGTTGTGACACACCTCTCTCCTCCACCCCCTCCTCTTCTTCTTCCTCCATGGCCTCTTCGAGTGCTCTGTCCTCTGAACCAGCGGTGTTCCGTAGGCGTCCAAGGGGCTACGCAAGTACGCAGGCAAAAAGATGCCATGCCGTGCTTGCGCTGGTGTGTTTGGGGGACAGGAGCCACACTGGGGCAGAGGTTTTGTCAGCTCTGCAGGGGCAGGCTGAGAGGTGGTTGACGCCACACCAGCTTAAGCCAGAAATGGTGGTTTGTGACAATGGCACCAACCTCCTCTCCGCCCTGTGACAGTGACAGCTGACCTATGTGCCCTGTATGGCTCACGTCCTTAATCTGGTGGTGCAGCCGTTCTTGGGCAGGTACCCAGGCTTACAGGATGTCCTGAGGCAGGCCAGGAAAGTCTGTGTGCATTTCCGCCGATCATATAATGCCAGTGCTCGGCTGGCTGAGCTGCAAAAGGAGTTTAACCTGCCCAAGAACCGGCTTATATGTGACATGCCCACCAGGTGGAACTCAACGTTGGCCATGCTGCAGCGACTGCACATGCAGCAGAGGGCCATCAATGAGTACCTGTGCGACTACGGCACCAGGACAGGGTCAGGGGAGCTCATAATTTTTTCCCATGCCAGTGGAGCATGATCAGGGATGCATGCACTGTCCTGTCACCATTTGAGGAGGCCACGAGGATGGTGAGCAGTGACAGTGCATGCATCAGTGACACTGTACCTCTTGTCCACCTGTTGGAGCATACGCTGCGTGGGATAATGGACAGGGCACTTGAGGCAGAACAGAGGCAGGAAGAGGAGGACTTCCTTGCCTCTCAAGTCCCCCTTTATCCAGACAGTGTTCCTTCTCTCCCACCCATCACACAGGATGAGGAGGAGGATTGTGTCAGCATGTAGGTGGAGCCTGGCACTCAGCATCAGCAGCAGCAGTCTTTTAGGGATGATTTACAGTCCCAAGAAACCAGTGGACTTGTACGTGGCTGGGAGGAGGTGGCTGCGGATCATGTCGTCCTCAGTGACCCAGAAGACTCCGGACCGAATGCCTCAGCTAACCTATGTTGTATGGCCTCCCTGATTCTGCAAAGCCTGCTGAAGAATCCTCGTATTCTTCGGATCAAGGAGAGGGACCATTACTGGCTGGCCACTCTCCTTGATCCACGGTAAAAGGGTAAGGTTGTAACCTTATTTTGCCGTCACAGAGGGAGCAGAGGATGAGACATCTGCGGAAGGCCTTGCAGAAAGGTCTGTGCAACGTGTTCCCAGAGACTGGGAGGTTACAAACTCCTGGTCCTGGACGACGAGTTGCTGAGGCTTCGGTCAGTAGCAGAAGGAGTGGTAGGGAAGGTGGACGTCTGACAATGCGTTCAGACAATTTTTTAGTCCACAGCCCCAAGGTATGATCGGTTCCAGCAACCATCGCCAGCGTCTGATATACATGGTGCAGGAATACCTAGGGACAAGGTCAGACTTGGACACCTTTCCTACCGAAAATCCTCTGGCTTACTGGGTCTTGAGGATGGATCACTGGCCAGAGCTTGCACAGTATGCACTTGAGCTACTGGCCTGTCCTGCATCCAGCGTTCTTTTCGAACGCACATTCAGTGCTGCTGGAGGCTTTGTCACCGATCACGGGGTGCGCCTGTCCACCGAATCGGTTGATCGACTGACCTTCATAAAGATGAATCAGTCTTGCATCACCACCAGCTACCAGGCACCTGAAGCTGATATAACAGAATAATTTATTTTGAAATGTCACATCCCTTCAAGACTGCCTATGCTGATGCTGAGTGACTGTCCTGTTATGTTAACTGACTATCCTCTTCCTCCTCAATGATCCTGATGATAGCTTGGAAGAACATTTTTGTTTCTGGGTGCCACGACCAGTGGCTAAGGCCCAATTTTTCAGCCCCTGTTAAACAGGGGCATGTAATTACAATTTTTGATGCAATGCTTTGCAACAGGTCTTATTGCTGTGCTCCAAGTACAGTATCTGTGAGAGGTTGCAGTGTTGTGGCACCAGCACCAGTGCCTAAGGCACAATTTTTCAGCCCCTGTTTAACAGGGGCGTGTAATTACAATTTTTTATGCAATGCTTCGCAACAGGTCTGATTGCTGTGCTCCAAGTACAGTATCTGTGAGGGCTTACAGTGTTGTGGCAACACCGTCCACCACCACCACCAAAGGCCCAATTTGTCTGCCCCTGTTCAACAGGTGCATGCAATTACAAATCTTGATCTACTAATTCACAGCAGGGCCCATTCCTGTGCCCACCAAGAGTAACTGTGAGGGCTTACAGTGTTGTGGAAACACCGTCCACCACCACCACCACCACCAAAGGCCCAATTTTTCTGCCCCTGTTCAACAGGTGCACGCAATTACAAATCTTGATCTAATAATTCACAGCAGGGCCAATTCCTGTGCCCACCAGGAGTAACTGTGAGGGCTTACAGTGTTGTGGCAACACCAACATCTAATGGGGCAAATTTCTGCAGAGTATATACGGCAGGCCCCTACTTTCAAACATCCAACTTAGAAAGGACTCCTACTTACAAACGGAAGGAGAAAACAGGAAGCGAGAGGAAATCTACCCCCTAGGAAGGAAAATGATATCCTGTTAGATTTAATTTGGGAAAAAGGTATCTCCTCTCTACTGATGCTTTATCACCAATCCTTGTTTCAATAAAAACCCCACTTTTCCAAAAACATTTGTCATTGGGATGGAAAGTGAGGTGAAATGTTCTGAACAGGTGCACAGACAGCAAAACAAATGTTACAGGGGTGATAACCCTTCCCTATGTTCTCCAAAAAGCTTAAAAATAGATTTTTTTGGATGGACCTCCCCTCAAAAATGTACCTGTTCAAAATTACAAACAGATTCTACTTAAGAACAAACCTACAGTCCCTGTCTTGTTTGCACCGCCTGTATACTGCTGTTCAGAGTATATAGGGTTGTAGGTATAGGGCTTTATTTTGGGTGCGGGGTTCCCCTTAATATCCATACAAGACCCAAAGGGGCTGGTAATGGGCTGGGGTGAGGGGGGAGTGGGTTGATGGGGTAGCCATGCCATTTTTCTCAAGGATTTTCATCCATATTGCCAAGACATGACATTAAAGCCGGAAGCAGTTTTAAATGGCTTCTTTTTTTCCTTTACAAATGTCATTTTTTGCAAGGACAGTTCTAAACACGGGAAACACATGCCACTTCACAGGCATACTTTAGACACCCCCCATGTACCATATTTAAAGGAATATTTCACATTTTTTTTCACTTTATGCATCAATAGAATGACTCCTCCCGAAAAAACGTCAGTTTTTAAAACTTCTTTTTGCATTGATACATGTCCCCTGGGGCAGGACCCGGGTCCCCAAACCTCTTTTATGACATTAACATGCATATTGGCCATTATAATTAGCACTTTAGATTTCGAACGTCCGCGTCCATTGTAACTAATAGGGTTCGAATGTTCGCTCGAACTTTCGGTTCGTTCGCAGGTTCTGGTGCGAACCGAACCCGGGGGTGTTCGCTCATCCCTACTAATGATACCGTTCTCATTACTAAAATTTTGTATATAGTCCCCTATCATCCCCTGCAAGAGTTTACATACTATTGTTGTTAGGCTAACTGGTCTGTAATTCCCAGGGATGTATTTTGGGCCCTTTTTTGCTACATTGGCTTTTATCCAACCAGCTGGTACCATTCCAGTCAGTAGACTGTCAGTAAAAATTAGTAAAAATAGTCTGGCAATTACTTGACTGAGTTCCCTAAGTACCCTTGGGTGCAAGCCATCTGGTCCCTGTGATTTATTAATGTTAAGTTTCTCAAGTCTAATTTTAAATCTGTCCTTTGTTAACCATGGAGGGGCTTCCTGTGATGTGTCATGAGGATAAACACTGTAGTTTTGGTTACTGAAGCCCCCGATTCCCTTGTGCAGATTGAGGAGAAGAATAAATTCAACACCTTCGCCATCTCCCCATCCTTTGTAACCAGATGTCCTTCCTCATTCTTTATGGGGCCAATATGGTCTGTCCTCCCTTTTTTACTGTTTACGTACTTAAAAAATTTCTTGGGATTTTTTTTTTACTCTCCTCCGCTATGTGTCTTTCATGTTCTATCTTAGCCGTCCTTATTGCACCCTTACATTTCTTGTTGCATTCTTTATAAAGTCTGAATGCTGATGATGATGATCCCTCAACCATTTTTTTTCTCTCCTTTGCTTTTATATGCATTTTTACATTGGAGTTAAGCCATCCTGGACTTTTGTTCGCTCTTTTAAATTTATTACCCAATGGGATGCATTGGCTAATGCCCTTATTTAATATGCTCTTAAAGCAAACCCATCTTTCCTCTGTGTTCTTTGCTCCGAAGATATTATCCAAATTTATGCCTTCTAGCAAGGCTCGTAGTTTAGGTAAGTTGGCTCTTTTGAAATTCAGTGTCTTTGTATTCCCCTTATGTTTGCTATTTGTGTGATCTATACTGAAGCCAATTTACCTGTAAATGCTGTTTCCTAAATTGCCCCGTATTTCCACATCCGTGATCAGGTCTGTATTGTTGGTAATCAGTAGATCCAGTAACGCTTTATTTCTAGTTGGTGCTTCTACCATCTGACCCATAAAATTGTCCTGCAAGACATTTAGGAACTGGCGAGCCTTAGATGAATGCGCAGTTCCCTCCGCCCAGTCTATGTCTGGATAATTAAAATCCCCCACTGCCTTTCTGGTGTGGCTCAATGTACCGTTAATATTCCTGAGAATACTACCTTGGAGGTCCTTTTCTTCAATTTAGCGCCTAAGTCCCTAAAATCGTTCTTTAGGACTAGGGATGAGCCGAACACCCCCGGGTTCAGTTCGCACCAGAACCTGCGAACGGACCGAAAGTTTGCACGGACATTTTAACCCTATTAATTACAATGGACGCGAACGTTCGAAATCAAAAGTGCTAATTTTAAAGGCTAATATGCATGTTATTGTCATAAAAAGTGTTTGGGGACCTGGGTCCTGCCCCAGGGGACATGTATCAATGCAATTTTTTTTTTAAAACGGCCGTTTTTTCAGTAGCAGTGATTTTAATAATGCTTAATGTGAAACAATAAAAGTGTAATATTCCTTTAAATTTGGTACATGGGGGGGTGCCTAGATTATGCCTGTGAAGGGGCGCATGTTTCCCGTGCTTAGAACTGTCCCTGCACAAAGTGTCATTTTTGCAGGAAAAAAAGCTATTTAAAATCACTCGCGGTTAATAAATTACCGGCTCCCATAACACAGAGAACAGTCATTCATTGAAAGTCATTGATAAAAAAAAAGTCATTGATAAAAAAAAATTTAAAAATTTAAAAAAAAAGCGTGGGGGTCCCCCCAAATTCAATTACCAGGCCCTTCAGGTCTGCTATGGATATTAAGGGGAACCCTGCTTCAAATAAAAAAAAATGACATAGGGGTCCCCCTAAATATCCATACCAGACCCTTCAGGTCTGGGATGGATTTTAAGGGGAACCCCGGCCAAAAAGAAAAAAAAAGGCGTGGGGTCCCCCTCAAAATCCATACCAGAACCTTATCCGAGCACGCAACCTGGCAGGCCACAGGAAAAGAGGGGGGACGAGAGCGGACCCCCTTCCTCCTGAACCGTACCAGGCCACATGCCCTCAACATTGGGAGGGTGCTTTGGGGGTCTGTGACCCTTCAAAGCACCTTGTCCCCATGTTGATGAGGACAAGGGCCTCTTCCCCACAACCCTGGCCATTGGTTGTGGGGGTCTGCGGGTGGGGGGCTTATCGGAATCTGGAATCCCCCTTTAACAAGGGGACCCCCAGATCCCGCCTCCCCTGTGTGAAATGGTAAGGGGCTACCATTTCACCAAAAAAGTTACAAAAATTGTAAAAATGACAGGAGACGGTCTTTGACAATTCCTTTAATAAAATCTTCTTTCATCTTCTTTCTTCTGGTCTTCTTCATTCTTCCTTTCTTCATCCTTCAGTTTCTTCATCTTCTCCTTCCGGCATCTTCATCCATCTTCTTCTTCTTCCATCTTCTTCTTCCTCCGATCCGCTTCTTCTTGCTCTGGTCTTCTCGTCCGGCATCTTCTTCTATGGCGTCGGCGTGTCTTCTTGGGCCGCTCCGCTCAATGGGAGGCTCCCGCTGTATGAGGCTTCGCTGTGTCTGACAGGTCTTTTATAACAGAGGGCGGGGCCACCTGGTGACCCCGCCCCTCTCTGACGTCATAGGGAAAGCCATAGGGAAGTCCCCATGATGTCCCCGTGCTGTGTGAGGCTTTGCTGCGTCTGACAGGTCTTTTATAACGGAGGGCGGGACCACCTGGTGATCCCGCCCCCATCTGACGTCATAGGGAAAGCCATAGGGAAGTCTCCATGACGTCCCCGTGCGTCAGAGGTACGGTTCAGGAGGGGGGGCGCTCTCGCCCCCCCCTCTTTTCCTGCGGCCTGCCAGGTTGCATGCTCAGATAAGGGTCTGGTATGGATATTTAGGGGGACCCCTATGTCATTTTTTTTTTTATTAATTTTTTATCAATGACTTTTTTTTATCAATGACTTTCAATGAATGACTGTTCTCTGTGTTACGGGAGCCGGCAATTCATTAGCCGCAGATGGCTGCCTTAGATGACAACAGGCCAGAAGGGTAAAGGTGGTTTAATGTGATACTGCAGTGCTGTACTAACAGCACGCACACACTACACTAATCCCCAGAATCACAGCAGATAATGTCAGACTCAGCACTCAGCAGAATGAATAACACAGCAGATAATGTCAGCACAGTGCAGAATGAATCACAGAAGATAATGTCACTGACACCGTCACTGACTAACGCCGGAACAAACTACACGAGGCCGCCAGCGCGGCGGCCTTATATAGTGTGGGGCGTGTACTAAACCCCCTGAGCTATAATTGGCCACAGGCATCCTGCCTGTGGCCAATTATTGCTCTCCTCGCTGCTGGCTCTATGATTGGCCAAGCATGCGGGGTCACAGTGCATGCTTGGCCAATCATCAGCCAGCAATGCACTGCGACTGGCGCAGTGCATTGTGGACCGTTCGCATCACACGAATTTGATGCGAACGGCCCACATAGTTCTGGGCTCGACGAGTGGTTGAACGGCCGATGTTCGATTCGAACATGGGTTCGAATCGAACACCGGGCCCATCCCTATTTAGGACACTCCATCTGCCTCTGACTTTGTCATTGGTGCCAACGTGCACTATGACAGCTGGCTCTTCCCCAGCCCCTTCCAGTAATCTGTCCACCAGATCTGTGATGTGGCGAACCCAAGCGCAGTCCTCTCTGAAAGCTGCACTGAGAGGAATGAAGGTGTAGAATTAGGTGTGTCACAGCCAAGTACTTGCGGGCACTCTGCTAGCAGTACACCGACGTCCGATTGTAGCAGGCAAATGTCCCTGCCCCAGCTGCTGGACCATCGAAAGAAGTTCACTCCCAGCCATCCACATGCCCAGCGGTTGAATGCTAGCTTGGCTAAATTGCTAGCACTTCAACTGCTGCCTTTTCAGTTGGTAGACTTGGCCCCCTTCCGTGAGTTTGTGCAATGTGCGGTACCTCAGTGGCAGGTTCCCAAACGCCACTTTTTATCACGGAAGGTGATTCCGGCTCTCTACCGGAATGTGGAAGGCAATGTCCATGCCCCACTGGACAGGGCGGTCAGTGGTAAGGTGCATATTACCGCTGACTCATGGTCCAGCAGGCATGGACAGGGATGTTACCTATCTTTCACGGCCCATTGGGTCACTCTTTTGGCAGCTGGGAAGGATGCAGGACAAGGTGCAGTAGTGTTTGAGGTTGTTCCACCAGCATGCCTCTAAAATGCTACTACTGGTTGTGACACACCTCTCCCCTCCACCCCCCTCCTCTTCTTCTTCCTCCATGGCCTCTTGCTGTGCTTTGTCCTCGGAACCAGTGGTGCTCCGTAGGCGTTCAAGGGGCTATGCAAGTACGCAGGCAAAAAGATGCCATGCAATGCTTGCGCTGGTGTGTTTGGGGGATAAGAGCCAAACAGGGGCAGAGGTTCTGTCAGCTCTGCAGGGGCAGGCCGAGAGGTGGTTGATGCCACACCAGCTTAAGCAAGGAATGGTGGTTTGTGACAATGGCACCAACCTCCTCTCTGCCCTGCGACAGAGACAACTGACCCATGTGCCCTGTATGGCTCACGTCCTTAACCTAGTGGGGCAGCGGTTCTTGGGCAGGTACCCAGGCTTACAGGATGTCCTGAGGCAGGCCAGGAAAGTCTTTGTGCATTTCCGCCGATCATATAATGCCAGTAGTCGGCTGGCTGAGCTGCCAAAGGAGTTGAACCTGCCCAAGAACCGCCTTATATGTGACATGCCCACTAGGTGGAACTCAACGTCGGCCATGCTGCAGCGACTGCACATGCAGCAGAGGGCCATCAATGAGTACCTGTGCAACTACAGCACCAGGACAGGATCAGGGGAGCTCAGATTTTTTTCACCATGCCAGTGGAGCATGATCAGGGATGCATGCACTGTCCTGTCACCATTTGAGGAGGCTACGAGGATGGTGTCCACCTGTTGGAGCATACGCTGCGTGGAATAATGGACAGGGCACTTGAGGCAGAACAGAGGCAGGAAGAGGAGGACTTCCTTCCCTCTCAAGGCCCCCTTTATCCAGACAGTGTTCTTTCTCTCCCACGCATCACACAGGAAGAGGATGAGGAGGAGGATTGTGTCAGCATGGAGGTGGAGCCTGACACTCAGCATCAGCAGCAGCAGTCTTTTAGGGATGATTTACAGTCCCAAGAAACCGGTGGACTTGTACGTGGCTGGGAGGAGGTGGCTGTGGATCATGTCGTCCTTAGTGTGCCAGAAGACTCCGGACCGAATGCCTCAGCTAACCTACGCTGCATGGCCTCCCTGATCCTGCAAAGTCTGCTAAAGGATCCTCGTATTCTTCGGATCAAGGAGAGGGACCATTACTGGCTGGCCACTCTCCTTGATCCATGGTACGGGTAAGGTTGTGGACCTTATCTTGCCATCACAGAGGGAGCAGAGGATGAGACATCTCCTGGAGGCCTTGCAGAAAGGTCTGTGCGATGCGTTCCCAGAGACTGGGAGGTTACAAACCCCTGGTCCTGGACAACGAGTTGCTGAGGCTTCGGTCAGTAGCAGAAGGAGCGGTGGAGAAGGTGGCCGTCTGACCGATGCGTTCAGACAGTTTTTTAGTCCGAAGCCCCAAGGTATGATATGTTCCAGCAACCATCGCCAGCGTCTGATATACATGGTGCAGAAATACCTAGGGGCAAGGTCAGACTTGGACACCTTTTCCACCAAAAATCCTCTGGCTTACTGGGTCTTGAGGATGGATCACTGGCCAGAGCTTGCACAGTATGCAATTGAGCTACTGGCCTGTCCTGCATCCAGCGTTCTTTCCGAACGCACATTCAGTGCTGCTGGAGGCTGTCACCGATCACAAGGTGCGCCTGTCCACCGACTCGGTTGATCGACTGACCTTCATAAAGATGAATCAGTCTTGAATCACCACCAGCTACGAGGCACCTGAAGCTGATGTAACAGAATAATTTATTTTGAAATGTCACATCCCTTCAAGACTGCCTATGCTGATGTTGAGTGACGGTCCTGTTATGTTGACTGACTATCCTCTTCCTCCTCAATGATCCTGATGATAGCTTGGAAGAACATTTTTGTTTCTGGGTGCCACCACCAGTGTCTAAGGCCCAATTTTTCAGCCCCTGTTTAACAGGGATGTGTAATTACAATTTTTGATGCAATGCTTTGCAACAGGTCTCATGGCTGTGCTCCAAGTACAGTATCTGTGAGGGGTTGCAGTGTTGCGGCACCAGCACCAGTGGCTAAGGCCCAATTTTTCAGCCCCTGTTTAACAGGGGCGTGTAATTACAATTTGTTATGCAATGCTTTGAAACAGGTCTCATTGCTGTGCTCCAAGTACGGTATCTGTGAGGGGATGCAGTGTTGTGGCACCAGCACCAGTGCCTAAGGCCCAATTTTTCAGCCCCTGTTTAACAGGGGCGTGTAATTACAATTTTTGATGCAATACTTTGCAAAAGGTCTCATTGCTGTGCTCCAAGTACAGTATCTGTGAGGGGATGCAGTGTTGTGGCACCAGCACCAGTGCCTAAGGCCCAATTTTTCAGCCTCTGTTTAACAGGGGCGTGTAATTACAAATCTTGATCTAATAATTCACATCAGGGCCCATTCCTGCGCCCACCAAGAGTAACTGTGAGGGCTTACAGTGTTTTAGCACCAGCACCACCACCAAAGGCCCAATTTTTCCTACCACTGTTCAACAATGGCATATAATTACAATTCCTAATATAATAGTTCACAGTAGGGCGTTCCAGCGCCCACCAAGAGTAACTGTGAGGGCTTACAGTGTTGTGGCACACACCAACATCTAAGGGGAACATTTCTGCAGAGTATATAGGGCAGGCCCCTACTTTCAAACATCCAACTTACAAACGACTCCCCCTTGCAAATGGAAGGAGACAACAGGAAGTGAGAGGAAATCTACCCCTATGAAGGGAAATTCTATCCTGTAAGAATTAATATGGGAAAAAGATGTCTCCTCTCTACTGATGCTTTATCACCAATCCAAATCAAATCAAAATTGATGGGTGACCAAGCCATTTTTATTAAAGATTTGCATCCATATTGACAGGACAAGACATGACAATAAAGCCGCAAGCAGTTTTAAATGGCTTCTTTTTTTCCTTTACAAATGTCATTTTGTTCTAAACACGGGAAACACATGCCACTTCACAGGCATACTTTAGACACCCCCCAGGTACGATATTTAAAGGAATATATCACTTTTTTTTTGTTCACTTTATGCATCATTAAAATGACTCCTCCAGAAAAAACGTCATTTTTAAAACTTCTTTTTGCATTGATACATGTCCCCTGGGGCAGAACCTTGGTCCCCAAACCCTTTTTAGGACAATAATATGCATATTGGCCGTTATAATTAGCACGTTAGATTGCGAACGTTCGTGTCCATTGTAACTAATAGGGTTCTAACGTTCGTGCAACTTTCGGCCGTTTGCAGGTTCTGATGCGAACCGAAGATTTGCTCAAATGCAGAACGAAAACCCACGGTGGCTATTGCACGAAATGATGTACAGGTACGTAATTTTGCACAATAGAGCTGACCTGCATACATACATGTACATGTATGTTAGGTAGTCGGCAGATGGTTAAGTTCCACAAAAATGATAAGGCCCTAGTCCTAAAATGAACACTTCCATAGATATGATGCAAAATTGGGCTGGTCATTGAGCTCTGTTGCCTGTGTGCCTTTAACATTATAAATCCACCGTGTCTCTTGCCCCTAGGGATTAGCCGAACACCCCCCGGTTTGCACCAGAATATGCGAACAGACAAAAAATTTGTGCGAACATGCAAACACCATTAAAGTCTATGGGACACGAATGTGAAAAATCTAAAGTGTTAATTTTAAAGGCTTATATGCAAGTTATTGCCATAAAAAGTGTATGGGGACCCGGGTACTGCCCCAGGGACATCAATGCAAAATAACGTTTTTAAAACAGCCGTTTTTTCAGGAGCAGTGATTCTAATAATGCTGAAAGTGAAACAATAAAAATTAAATATTGCTTTATATAATGTGCCTGGGGGTTCCCTTAGTCTCCCTGTAAAGTAGCGCATCTTTCCCATCTTTATAACAGTACCGCAGCAAAATGAAATTTCTAAAGGATAGAATTTAATTTAAAATTGCTTGTGACTGTAATGTATTGCCAGATCCAATATACATAGAAAATCATTGCCAAAATTTAAGAAGGCTTCCCCGCCGACTGCGGTCTTTTTGCTTTGACAGCTGTTATACCGGTGATGTAAATGGATGATCGATTATGGCACCTGGGTGGCCCTGCCCTTGCCTATATAAAAGATGTCATCGCAAAAATGCAGCATTCAGTTGGATGCCTCCCATTGAGGCAGAGCTTTTTTTTGTTCTATTTTCCGGGTCCGTCAGCGTCGTGATTGAAGATGGATGGACATCGCGGACACTTTTTTTTTAATAAAGGAATTGTCAAAAACTGTCTTCTGTCGTTTTTACTTTTTTGACACTTTGTAAGTAATGTACCCGATACCAACTCACATGGGGGGGGCAGGTTCTGGGGCCCCCCTTTGTTAATGTACATTGTATCCCTACTCATTCACAAAAAAAAGAATGACAGGAGACAGTTTTGGACAAGTCCTTTAGTACCCAATACCCATTGACATAGAGGGGGCCGGGATCTGGGGGCCCCCTTGTTAAAGTGGCTTTCAGATTCCAATAAGCCCCCCCTCCCACAGACCCCCACCACCACCGGGCAAGGGTTGTGGGGATGAGGCCCTTTTCCCCATCAACATGGGGACAAGATGCCTTTGGGGGATCCAAAAGCATCCTCCCTATGTTGAGGGCATGTGGCTTGTTACGGATCAGGAGGGGGCGCTCTCTTGCCCCTCCTTTTCCTGCAGCCTGACAGGTTGCATGATTGGATAATGTTTGGTATGGATTTTGGGTGGTCTCCACGACATTTTTTTATGTTGGTGCCGGATTCCCCTTAAAATCCATACCAGACCTAATGGGCCTGGTGTGGATTTTGGGGTGACCCCCGTGCCATTTTTTGAGAAAAAAAATAGCATAGGGTTCCACTTAATCACTGCAATACACTGTGTTATATAAACTAAACTGCCTGCACTGACTGAATATAGAGTCTTCACTGAATATATATTCTATATCTATATCTACACTAAATGCAGAATATATATATTAAATACACTGCCTGCATGCCACTAACTAACCTGCCTGCCTAATCTAGCTCAATCTATCTCTGTCCACACACTATGCACAACCGCTATGTAAGCAGCCTTATATACTGTGGGGCGTGCACTCTGCGTTTGGCCAATTATGGCTCTCTCAGCAGAGCGTGCTGTGAATCATCATACAGCAATGCACTGCGATCCCACAGTGCATTATGGGGCATTCTGCGGCGCTAGCATTTCCCGCGAACACTCCATAATATTCACTGTTCAGCGAACGGCAACTTACGTTCGACTCGAACATCAAGCTCATCCCTATTTGTTACCATGGGAGCAGAGATTAACCACATGCCGACAGTGCCATATTCGAAAGAAGGCTATAGCGCGGTCGGCTTATTCTGAAAGGGTGTCCATGAACGTCCTCCCAGAATGTTGCTCCCGTGCACCCCCCTGGGGCGCGCAACCACAGGGCAGACACCAGAAATTGCGGGGCCCCTTATACAGCTTTAAGTCTGGGCCCCCCCGAGCCTGACCACCAACATTCCCCAGGGTCCCGCCCACTTGCCATCCCACCAAGTCCTTCAGTGCCTCAGCCCCCTCACACCTGTACTCTCTGAGCCCCCTCACACCTGTATGCTCTCAGCCCCCCTCACACCTGTATGCTCTCAGCCCCCCTCACACCTGTATGCTCTAAGCCCCCCTCACACCTCTACGCTCTGAGCCCCCCTCACACCTCTACGCTCTGAGCCCCCCTCACACCTCTACGCTCTGAGCCCCCCTCACACCTGTATGCTTTGAGCCCCCCTCACACCTGTATGTTCCCAGCCCCCTCACACCTGTACTCTCTGAGCTCCCTCACACCTGTATGCTCTCAGCCCCCCTCACACCTGTATGCTCTCAGCCCCCCTCACACCTGTATGCTCTAAGCCCCCCTCACACCTCTACGCTCTGAGCCCTCCTCACACCTGTATGCTCTGAGCCCCCCTCAGACCTGTATGCTTTGAGCCCCTCTCACACCTGTATGCTCCCAGCCCCCTCATACCTGTATGCTCCCAGCCCCCTCACACCTGTACGCTCTGAGCCCCCCTTACACCTGTATGCTCAGAGCCGCCCTCACACCTGTATGCTCCCAGCCCCCCACAACTGTACGCTCTAAGCCCCCCTCACACCTGTATGCTCTGAGCCCCCCTCACACCTGTATGCTCCGAGCCCCCCACAACTGTACGCTCTGAGCCCCCCTCACACCTCTACGCTCTGAGCCCCCCTCACACCTCTACGCTCTGAGCCCCCCTCACACCTCTATGCTCTGAGCCCCCCTCACATGTGTATATATGACATGCATGTACATACACACATACATGTACACACACACAGGCATGTACACATGGAGGCGGCATAGTGGTGTAGTGGTTAGCACTCTCACCTAGCAGTAACAAGGGTCACTGGTTCAAATCCCAACCATGACACTACCTGCCTGGAGTTTGCATGTTCTCCCTGTGCCTGTGTGGGTTTCCTCCGGTTTCCTCCCACACTCTAAAGACATGCAGGTAGGTTAATTGGCTTCTGTCCAGAAATTGGCCCTAGTATATGCATGGGGACCTTGGATTGTGGGTAGGGACCGATGTGAGTGTGCAATGTACAGGGATAGGGACAATTGTGGACACTCACTCAGGTTGAACTGGATGGACTGGTGTCTTTATTCAACCTTACTAACGATGACGACGACAACATGTACAGTACACACAGATATGTACAGTACACACATAGACACGTACACACAGAGACATGTACAGTACACACAGAGACATGTAAACACAGAGTTGCGCTATGGAATTGAAAAACAATGATTGAATGAAATATCCAAAGGATTACAATGAATATTAGAAGTGCAAAGTGGTATACACTACAATAAGCCACAATGGTAATTTAAATATAAAGTGAATAATAAAGCATTATATCCAGTGCTATCAAAAGAGTATGGATAAATAATAAAAATAAAGTTCATAAATTGGACATAAAATTTCCCAATAGTGCTGTGCAAAAATTGCAAATCAACTTGTGATGATATTCATGGAAAAGGTGACTTGTGCTTACCAGCTGCCAAAAAGATTGAGCTTGTGGCTATTACCCAGCCGAGGCCTTTTCCTCCTTACTTCCTCCACGTTTATCGGATCGTTCCGTCTATGTCGGCTCCAATGATGTCAGCTGTTCAGGGCTGCTAGGAAACTCGACCAACGTTCCTTTACCTCACCAGGTAACATGTAATTCGTGGACTGAAAAAAAAGGCAAAGACAGACCATGGGTGGGACCTGAAGGGATTTAATAAAAATATTGCCGAAGGCATATACAGAAAGTTTAAAAAGAATGAATGAATAAAATGTTGCGGCCGGCTGGCTGCAGTAACACACGCCCCTGCTAACCAACGGGACATAGCGCACGGTGACGTCGGCACGTCACTCCTCCCTATGCATTTCATCACAGATATGACGTAGTCATGGGGCACAGGCGGCGTACTGACGCACCGCTTAATATACACAGAACCAAGCCTCGATCTGAGTGGTGAATGGCTGGTTTAAAATACTCCATCTTGGAATATGGCAAAAAGACCTTCTGCTGCCAGAAAGTTATTTTGATCACAGAGACACTAACGTATAACTTCGTTAGCGACGTAAAGTTGACTAGCAGCTAACAGACCTCCCGGGACAACAAATATAGGGGGCCCGCGGGATATGAGAGAAAGGGATCTAACGTGTACATAGATAAACTGCATTGCGGTATCTAGGAGATAACGACAGACAGCAACAGTGTCTGTTTCATTGAAAAGACAGCAGCATTGCCATCCATATTGTATCCATACACGTACAGACATGGGGGTTGGAGATACAATTCCCATAATCCTCTAAACATATAAAAATATAAAAAATTAGAAGGTCCACCGCCGATTTAGGTAACAACCCTTGTCAGCCAAGGGAAAATATCATATAATGATCAGGGCCAAAACGCATCTCATGTGAGCCGTGCCTCAGCATTGAAAACTGAACCACGGTTAACATATGTAAATAAGCCCCAATCCTACACTATAAATATGAACAGCCATTAATATAGTTACATAGTTACATAGTTAGTCAGGTTGAATAAAGACTCCAGTCCATCCAGTTCAACCTGAGTGAGTGGGTGCATGTCTACAATTGTCCCTATCCCTGTACATTGTACATTGCACACTCACATCGGTCCTTACCCTCAAGGAGCCCACAATCCAAGGTCCCCATTCCTATACTAGGGCCAATATTGGACAGAAGCCAATTAACCTACCAGCATGTCTTTGGAGTGTGGGAGGAAACCGGAGTACCCGGAGGAAACCCACGCAGGCACAGGGAGAACATGCAAACTCCAGGCAGTGTTGTGGTTGGGATATGAACCAGCGACCCTTTTTACTGCTAGGTGAGAGTGCTACCCACTACACCACTGTGCCGCCCGTATGTATGCATGGATACTAATAATGGCCAAAAAAAAAAAAGAGCAAGCTGCCCGATAGAAATTGCAGGCAGACTAAATTGGCCAATATTGCATACTTATGAATAATGTATGAAAATGCCAATGTCGCCAACCATAAAAATTGTGTCAACATATAGGTTTGTATATCATGTCAAAACCTGTCCACATTGGATGTCAGGTAGATGACTAGCCACCCCTCTATAGGTAGCCGTATGATGTGCTGGGCCTTCAAGTTCAGAGGAATCATACACATATGTTGAGCCTCCAAATTAGAGGACCATCCACATCAACAACCGGGGCATTCCCCTAAACCCCATAGAATTATTGATGTGGTGGGCCTCCAACTGAGAAACGGTGGCCCCACATCAATACAGTATCACCCCTCAATGAAACGAGTTGGGGAAGGGCATGAGTAAATAAATTAAATCAAATAAGTAAAATGGCATGGGAATAGGACCTCTTTGGACGAGTTTATGGATTCGCTAAATGTCAACAATAGGGGCATCTATCTGACTTATGAGGCCAGTCGGAATGAGATTCATTTTTTGGATTTGAAGATAGTGGTGGGCGAAGAGAAATTTGTTACTTTCACATTCTTCAAGTCCACTGACCGCAACTCATATATTCCGACAGAGAGTTGTCATCACTCCTCTTGGCTCCACTCTGTACCCAAGAGTCAATATATGAGGTTAAAGCAGAATTGTACCGAATTTGACCAATTTCTTGTACAAACTGAAACCCTTACCTCCAAATTTTTGGAAAAAGGATATGACATTGAATCCTTACAGGATACCCTCAACCAGGTCACACTGATGGATAGGGCAACTCTCCTAAAGGAAAAGGTGCCTGAAAGTGGGGCTATGGATGGTGGTGGCATTCCCTTTATCACCAATTTTTCAAATCAACATCATAGTATTAATCATATCATGAATAAGCTTTGGAATATTCTGGGGAATGACAGAGTACTTAAAACTATCCTACCTAACAGACCACGGGTTGTCTTTAGGGGTGTTTCATCTCTGAAAGACAAATTGGCACCTAACGTATTGAAACCCCCTGATAATAAACCCTGATTTTTCGGGGAGTTCACGGGGTATTATCAATGCAGGAGGTGCCAAGTATGCTCCCTAAATGGATGTAGAGCTAGGAGAACTACTAGCTTCATGTCAACAGTTACATCCAAAAGTTACAAGATTGAATCCTTTGTTACATGCTCCACTGAGGGGACGGTCGACCTACTGCAGTGCCCTTGTGGCCTGCAGTATGTGAGCAGGACCAAACGCCCCCTCAGTGTACGCCTCAATAAGCATATAAATAACATTAGGAGGGGGTTTACGAAACACTCAGTATCAAAACATTATCTGACAACTCATAACAGAGACCCCTCTAATACAATTTTTCTTGGTATAGACAAATTTAACCCTCACTGGAGGGGGAGTAATGAGGAGGAGGAGGAAGAGGATAGCCGCCTGTTCAGAGCCAATATGGACAAGCTCACGTTCATTAAAATGAACCAGGCATGGATCCTACAGGACTTGTCCTTACCTTGTGCAGAATAGACATGTATACCGGTGTTCTGACAAAAACTTTCTAGCCAGCGAATAGTGTCCGCCCCGTACTATGCAGGTGCAACGCTTGCGCAGTACAGAGGACTTGGAGATCCTGAAAATCTCTGAAGATGAACGGTGCCTGCGCAGTGAGTGCAGGTTCAAGCCCCACCATCCAAGTGGACATACGGTAGCACTTAGTAACAGGGCCCCTCGTGGGCTCTCTTCGCTTGCCTCGCCTCGCTTGGCTTGGCTATTTATTATAATCTATGTCTACTTGGATGGTGGGGGTTGAACCTGGACTCACAGCGCAGGCCCCGTTCGTCTTCAGAGATTTTCGGAATCCCCTTGTTCTATCCCACGGGGGACAGAATTCGACACATCACCGGCCTTACCCACCCATTGTTGTATTTTTGATATGTCTCACTCTTTTGGGGTGTACCCTTATTTAAAAAAAAAACGCCACATCCACCGCCACCTCAACCTCCTACTCCATATGGACCTCGTCCTCCTAGGTCAAGATTATTATTTTTTTATTTTTATGTATTTTATGTTATTTTAAGTTATTTCCCTATCCACATTTGTTTTCAGAGAGAGCACTTGCCATGCTCTTAACAACATTTTTTCTGTCATTTGCAGCCCTCTAGTCCTTTCCATTACGTTTTTAGAGCCATTTTAGTCCTCAAACATTTGGGTCCCCAAGTTCAAATTCAGGGTCAAGTTCGGTCCCAAACTCGAACTTTTTTGCGAACCCGTCAAACCCGAACATCTAGGTGTCTAGTCAGGACTTGTATATTTCCGTTCACAGAACACTGTGAATGGGTGACGCAACTGGCGGGTGGAGCCCTGCGTGGCCGGGGCTTTGAAAAAAAATTGACAGCCAGCAGGGGGAGACGATAGGTGCTAGTTGTCAGAGCCGGAGATTGGGGGGGGACCAAGGGCCGGTCCTTTCATAAAATGTTACATGTTACACCCTAAATATGGGTGTAAGATGTTATAGAAAGGTGAACATATCCTTTAAGGGATATGTTATATGTAGCTTACATGGGGTTTAAATTAAATGTTAAAGCCACATTCTACCTTCAACAAAAGTGACATTAATGACCCCCCCCCCCCAGGTTCCTGGCCACAATTTCTATTTTTGGTTCAATGACACTATGAACCTAGGGCATAAAGGCTCTGCCCTGGACTTATAGGAGAAATGTGGAAGAGAGCAGCACCATGGCATTATGTGGCTCCCCTATCTGCAGCATGTACAATGCTCCCACTGTCTGTGTGATCCTTCCAATGACAGAGGAAGAAGAGGACAAAGGGGACATGTAACATACAGTGATTGAATTTTGCAAGGGATGCTTTATGGTTGGTGGGGTGGAAAAAAAAATAGGTGGGAGGCAGCAACTAAGCCTGGAGTTGGGCTTTAAGTGTTCAGGTAGGGAGGAATTTAAATATAAGTGCTTTAGTAACACGAATACTTAAAGTAGAACTTTAAGTTATTCTTAAAGTGGTTGTAAACTCTTCATCCCAACTTCATCACATTGCAATCCTCATTAATAAAGTTATCAATTGTAGCCTGTTAAAGGTTGAGTATAATAGGAGTTGAGGAAAGGCCATATTTACGGCAGGCCGAGTGGAAAATCTGTAGGGTTGGGTCAACTGAGGGATGTATTTTACAGTCTTAAGGTATATGGTACGTGCAGTCTGTTGAAGTTGGTGTAGAGGCAATAATATTATGGTGTATTTGAGCTGTACCCAATCTTTTTTTTTTTTTTTAATATACTTTATTGGTATTTCCAACATACAAAAAGGAAATAAGAACAGTGGTTACAGAAATCCGTAGGGAAAAACCCAAGAAATGGCATGTTGTACAACTAATTAACAAAAGGGAAAGTGGAAAAAGGAGGGTGTGTGGGGATGGCGGAGGAGAGGAAGGAGATACTGGGGGGGGGGGGGGGGGGGTAAACTGGATATAAGATATCATTCTAGCTATAGGATAAGCAAAGTCTATGAGGTATCATTATCCGACAACATGAGCAAGTAGGAAGATGGAGGAGTGGCGTCAAACTTGCTGGGGAGGGTTGTGAAACAGATCTATCCCACAATCCAGTGGAGAGGGCCCAGAAGGAGAGGTGTCCAAGGCTGGCAGAATTTTAGATATGTAAAAGTATCATTTTTTGCAGAAGTGAGAAGAGGCTGCGAGGAGAGAGAGCCATGTCCAGTTTTTCTTTACGTAGGAGACTATTGAGTTCTGTTTTCATGTCTGTGTTGGTTGAAGGAGTGGTGGAAGTCCATTTTTTTTAGAAAAGCCCTCCTAGCAGCCAAGCTTTGTTTCAACGTATAACCAATAATTGTAGTTTTTCAGTGCCAGAAGAGGAGATTTCCAGGTAGCCCAACAGGAGAGGAAAGGGATCTTTACATGGCTGGTACCCCATGATCATAGCAGCAAAGTTCTCCAGTTGGTCCCAGAAGTGAGAGATGAGAGGACAGCTCCACAGTCTATGGAATAGGGAGGGTCTATGAAGGGAGCACCATGAGCACTGTTGCTGAGCTGGAGAGGTGGTGGACATCGTGAAGGGAATGTAGGCATGCTGCATGATTTTGAGTTACTGTTCTTGCCAATACTCATTAGTGATGAAGGCACAGGTGGTATTATAGCCTGCTGGTATGTAGTCTATCGTCTCTGAAGAAGGAAGGTCTTTGGTTCCATGGGGAGGTGGAATCGAGATGTGAAGTTTTGGACAGTTTAGAGGACAAAGGTTTGTAGATGTCTGAGATTTTGAATAACTTAAGGTCTAGGATGGTGTCCAGTAGAGAGGTACGGAATTGTTGGTCTCTAGCAGGGCATAAACTGGATGCAAAGTTGACTGTTTGTTTGGTGTATATGTGATAGTGAGTGGGTAGGTTGTACTGGACTTGGAGTTGAGAGAAGGAGAGGGCTTTGCCGGTGGAAGGGTTAAAGAGATGAACAAAAATTGGTGAGCCCGTGGGAGACCCATGTGGAAAATGCCGCAAATTGCCCCGCTTGTGGAAAGACAGGGTACCTGATTATCGGAAGGTACTGAGATAAAAAGGGGGTTAACCCTAATTTTTATTGACCTCTCTCTAGGCACGTAAAAGTAAATTGTGTTTCAGAGAGGGAGGAAGAGAATGAAGTTTGCAGGTACCCAATCTTTAACCAAATAGTACATGTTCCAGTCAACCACTCTGGACAAATGGCATGCTCAGTGATAACGTTCTATGTCTGGGACACCTTGTCCTCCCTTCAGTTTGGAAACTGTGAGAGTCTTTCACAACACTCTTAACTGATACATTGGCAAGAGAGATTGTTTTATTAAAGAACAACAGACTTACTGGCCAGATCACTAGGTGAAAATAAAGGAAAGCAAGCCTAAAAATAAATTAAAAACACCAAAAACCACATTCATTTAATTTCTATTTACTTAATTGCATTTTGCCCAAATTATACAAACATGGAAACTCTCAATTTTGACCATCCCTAGTTAGGATTTCATGCTCCACAGTTGTTAGAGTGGATAATCTGTAAGTAATTTTGCTGTATACCCATCTTCTCTGTGCACACAGGACACAAACAGTTTTGTGAGATGGGAGGGGAAGAATTATATTGCTGTGTATTCTGTTTCTTTATTTATATAGGCATCTTTAAACATGCTTGATGACAGTAATCCTATATATCTGGGGAGGTTTAAAAATGTGTGTGTGTATATATATATATATATATATATATATATATATATATATATATTGGCTTCTGTTGGTATTTGCCGTACTTTCAGTACATTATCTTTGTTTTTTTGTTTTTTTAAATCTCCTTACATTAAATAAGCCTGCAATAGTTAATGTACTTTTCTGATAATATCTCTTTATCTTCTTTGTTGTCTCTCATTCTTAATTATAATTAAATACGTGAGCAGCTCATATACAGGAAACATATATCTGAATCCATTCATATTTGCTGAATCTGCTCATTTCTGCTTAGCATTAGTTGATAGATGCTTTCCCAGAGGAAAATCTCTCTGTTTTTCTATATGTGTATAGAGCAAACATGGGTCAACTTTTAACAAATAACAAGAGGAATTAACAAGGGAATACTGTATAAATAGATCTACAATCCATAGTGTTCTACATAAATCACATTTTATTCTAAATTACTTTTAGACTTCCACAGCCTGCTGTGCAATAGTTTTTCTTTTATTAATGACCTGGTTGTACATTTTTTTTCCCAAATACAATAGATTATCAATACAAGATTTAAGATAAGTATATTAGGGGTTTTCACCTGACAACATCCTGGTCACGCATAATGGTTGTTTTACATCTTCATGTATTTTATTTAAAGCGGAATTAAACCCTTTGATTTAAATAGTTTAAAAAAATGGCATGCCAGAAATGCTACCTGTCACATTGATTATGCTTTCAACCAAACTGTCAAACCATCCAATGGCTGGTGTCATAACTGATCACATGTGCAGCATCATGGCAGTTGAAGATTGAACAGAGGCCAAGATGGCAGCTTCCTTGGCTGAAAACGATATGAGGGTTTACTTACACTTTAATGGAGATGTATAGCCAAAGCTCTTTTGACTATACTTTTCACAAGTGCAGATCGTTCTGCAATTATGAGAGTCATTTTCAGCTGACGGCAGGCTAAATCCCACTGTCACAGAGCCGGTTTAGACTCTGAAAACTGTTTGGACTGGCAGCTGGCTCAGGCTCTCAGTGAGCTGCTGAGAGCCTGAGCCAGCTGCTCCCACCCTCTTCACAGCTCAGCGCTCCAGTGAACCATGGAGGAACAGAACAGAGAGCTGGTGACTGACAGTCATCAGCTCTCTGATCATGGAACATTGAGAACTGAGGGATCAGTGGCCTTTGATCGCTCAGTTCTCAGTCTTAGAGCTGGAGGAGGCATTGGACTGGTGCTGCATCCACCTAGGTGAGTATAATTTTTTTTTTAGAAAACAAATCAGAAACACAAATCTAAGAGGCCCTGCGATGATAACCATACACTGAAAAATATTATATAAAGAAATAAAGGTATATACGGTATACACCCAGTGCCAGAGCACGTGTATGCCAGTAAAGTAATCCAAAATAAATTAAACAAATAAAAAAAAGTCCAAAAATATCCAAATTAAACCAAAGTACAAACATTTTTTTCAATGATCGTCTGCCTTTGTATTCAAGTAATCTTTTCTTTCATCCAGTGATCTCTCACATCAACACAAAAGTTTGTTCACCACTTCCTCTTCCAAATAAGCCAGCAAATCACTTCCTTCTCTTGCTCTATCACCATATATTTAAAATGCTGCATAAATATTTTAATTAAAAATAGTAGAAACTACTCACAATGGCAAAAGACTGAAGCGCAAAGACAAATATTTCACTCCACAGTGTCACCTTAGCCCTGGAAATGTAAGTGTGTATGCTGAATCATTGGCGTCTCACTGACACTTCCAAACACCAGGACTTCCAAACAAATATCCCACTCCACAAAGTCATCTCAGTCAGCATCAGAAGAGACAGTGTGTAGGCCAAATCATCGGCATCTCACCTGGACTTTTATCCAGTGCGTCTGGAAACCTTTGACACGTAAACCAAATGCTCATACAGTCATTGGGGTAGTGATCTCCATAGAAGGTATTTCCATACAGACAAATGGATGGTTTCTCCCATATATTCACATGTATGTCAAAGAAAGGGAAACAAAGGAAGGCCACATAGCATAATTCCGTATAAAACATTTGAAATTTAATGAGGTAAAAAAATTACATTTGAGAAGAGTAAAAAGCACTTTAAAAGTATGTATGATGGCAGTGGAGCCCGTCCCGACGTGTTTTGTCTACATAGACATCCTCTGGGGTGCCAGTCCACTGTAGCCATTCTGATTATATAAGAAGTTTGACCCCAATAATGAGCAACAGACCCATGATGCATCTTCAAACTCAGAAGTGCAAATCAGCAGTCACTTCCTATGAAACTAAAACGGCGAATTGTCGTGCGTTCCATGCCTCGCAATGAAATTGAAAAAAAATAGATGCGCGTTCTGCTCCACACTGGATGGCATGGCGTGCATATAGTAAAGGAACATTGCTGTTGAAATGGGAAATAGGAAGGACGTACGTCGTGCACCTCTCTCGTAGAGAGATTCGCACAGAATCACCCACGGTGGACTGGCATGATGGCATGCGCACTGCGTCCTCCACAGGGGGAATGCAAATGTGACATCCAAAAATGTCTTAAGAAAGCCCTTATTGGTTGATGTTCCAAAACACATAGTGAAAAGAGGGGTTAAAACGTATGGTCCAACCTATTTGAATATAAACCAAAGACACCCCAAAAGGGCAGTAAATGGTCAAAAACCCACAACAGCACATCCACAATCTTAAAATGCCAAGTGGTAAATAGGTATGAACTGGCCCCCTATAATAAAAAAACGGGAGGGGACCATTCTATTGATCACTTCGCATGGCCGACTAGTCGGTCGGCCATATGAAACGTGATAGCAATAAAAACAAGTGTTCTTAAAAAACACCAATTGAATAAGTGTATGATGAATAATGTTGAATTTGAATGCAAGTTATGACAGTCTAGTGGGGCTGACACTCATCTGGGGTCAAAAACTGTAATATGATTTAACAAAAGGCAATATGAAAGAATAAAAACAGGGTGAACAAAATATCTGCGCTAACTGCAAAGAAAAAAATGTGAAATAGCAGCCAGCACAGTCTGTTGATTAGCAAACTAATAAGTATAAAGTCCAAAGTGTAGCGCTGTAAAGAATTATTTAAAGTGAATGGTGATCAAATGTGAAAGTCCGTCAATCAAATGAACAGCAACATAATTGATGATATAAGGAAAAATCTTCCACCAAAGTTCAGTGCGCAACCAAAAAGCACTCCACACCCACGTGATATCGATCTGCTTACCAGAAAGATGTGATAAACAAGCAATGTTATCATATAATGCCAGAGGTTAATGGTAAAACTTGATAGATGCGATAAAACAAGACCCAATCCAGTTTTCATCAAATAAGTGGTCGGTGGCAGAATTCACAGAGATAGACCAGTATATTGTGCTATAATGTCTCCATCGAATAGTGAAGCCCGTAAAGTAAAACTCAGTATTTATTGTATGTAGTCTACTTACAGCAATATAAAGGCATCAGGGCATGTATAAAAATCGTCAGTTCAGCGTACTTGCATCAGCCAGCATGACATGTTTCATCCTATGGGGATATCATCAGAGGCCAATATGAAAGAATACCCAAAACAACCACTTTAATATACATTTTTACGCCCTATTACTAAAAGTGTTAATGTCCCACTCCACGTTCATTCCAAACAGGAAGTGGCACTGCAACTGATAGATCCAGAAGGCGTGAGATGCCTCTGGTCAAGACGCCCCCTCTCCAGGGGGGAATATACCTGTCAATGACAAGAAATTCAGTCCCTGTAGGATCTCTATTATGACATTGTCTATAGGGCCTCAAATTTGTCCCTCCGAAAAAACTTGATAAATTTAATACATTTATCGATGTAGAAAAATACATCCACAAAATTAATATACAACAATATCTACTTTCTAATCCCTGTGAAAATTTGGCCAGAGCTGCTACTCCCGTGACTGTTCATTCTGGATTGTCAAATCCATCTTTGTTTAACCCACCTGTCCCGGTTGCTCCGGCTGTTAACTTCCTCAAGCCTAAAGCTCTTACCAAATTGCCTGTAAAGCAGATTTACCACCATCCCTTGTCACAATCTGGGCTTAGGTCCTTGTGTGAGAAGAAGGACCTAGTGATTCGCCCTGCTGACAAGGGTGGTGGTATTGTAGTATTAGACAAAATTGATTATGAGTCAGAAATGCATAGGATTTTGAATGAACATGATATGTATTAGGGGTTACCCAATAAGCCAAACCTTTCATACAAAAGGGAACTACAAGATCTCATTAAGAAGGGATACAATCTCAATATCTTAAACAAAAAGGTAGTGTGCACTAACAAAAAATTTGTTCATTTTCATTTCATAATTTTCTTAGCTTTTTTTGGAAATTCAGAAATTCGGAAAATGGAAAATTCGGAAATATGGAAATTCGGAACTTCGAAAATTTGGAAATTTCAGGAATTTCCGAATTTCCGAATTTCAAATTTTCGGATTTCCGAATTTCGAATTTTCGGATTTCCGAAATTCAAATTTTCGGATTTCCGAAATTCAAATTTTCGGATTTCCAAAATTAGAATTTTCTGAATTTTCGGATTTCCAAAATTCAGAATTTTCGGATTTCCAAAATTCAGAATTTTCGGATTTCCAAAATTCAGAATTTTCGGATTTCCAAAATTCAGAATTTTCGGATTTCCAAAATTCAGAATTTTCGGATTTCCAAAATTCAGAATTTTCGGATTTCCAAAATTCAGAATTTTCGGATTTCCAAAATTCAGAATTTTCGGATTTCCAAAATTCAGAATTTTCGGATTTCCAAAATTCAGAATTTTCGGATTTCCAAAATTCAGAATTTTCGGATTTCCAAAATTCAGAATTTTCGGATTTCCGAATTTTCAGAATTCTAAATTATCGAATTTCCGAATTTTGGATTTTCGGTTTTTCAGAACTTCGGATTTCCGAATTTTCAGAATTTGGGAATTCAAAGATTTGAAAATCCCAAAATTTGAAAATCTGAAAAAAAGAAAGAAAATCTGTTTAATTAATAACTAACTATTAAATTAACGAGTACGAATTTATCCGAAGTTACGAATTATCTGAAATAATGAATGCCGCATCTAAACAAATGAAACGGAACAAATTAATAATAAATAATTAAAAAAAAATAATAATAAAAAGGTTTTATTATTATTATTGTTATTTATTATTATTAGATCGTTACGTTCCATTTGTTTCCATTCGTTATTTCAGATAATTCGTAACTTCGGATAAATTCGTACTCGTTACGTTCACTAACAGACAAATTTGAAAGGGAATTCCAATACCTATAATTTAATAGTTAGTTATTATTTAGAATTAAAGGGAATTTCTTTCTTTTTTTCTGATTTTCAAATTTTCTAATTTTTGAATTTCCGAATTCCGAAAATTCAGAATTCCGAAAATCCGAAATTCAAAAATTCGAAAATTCGGAAATCCGAAAATTCGAAATTCGGAAATTATTAATTTCGGAAATTTGGAAATTCAGAATTTCGCAAATTTTAAAATTCGGAAATTTCGGAAATTGAAAAATTCGGAAATTCGGAATTAAAGAATTTGCCAAAATTCGTTAAAAAACGAATTCGGAACTAAACGAATTGCACATGTCTACAAAAAGGAAAGAACATTTTTAGTCCCATTAAGACCCAGAATACCTACAGCGTATTATTTGCCTAAAATCCACAAAGATCCACTACATCCACCTGGATGGCATATTGTGAGTGGCATTGATTCAGTCACTTCACGTATAGGCCGCTACGTCAATTTTTACTTACAACCTTTGGTCAGACGGTCCCCCTTATATCTTAAAGACACAGGGGATACCATTAGACTATTGGAAAGAAGCAGTTTTCTACTTTTTGAGTCAGGACCTGACCCTCACTGACTTCCAGAGTTGTTAAATTATCAAACTTTTAGAGTTTGCTACCAATGCAACTACTTCTGGTTCAATAATCATTTTTATCTTCATCACAGAGGCGTGGAAATGGGAGATAAATTTGCTCCCAGCCTCGCCAATCTGATGTAACATCTTTGGTTCTATGGGCTAGATACATTGATGACATCCTCCTCCTATAGTGAGGACATGTAAACAGTTTTTTGTCTCTTTGAACTCAAATGATACAGGCATTTCTCTCTCATATGAGTCTAGTCAAAGTAAAATCCACTTTTTGGATCTTGAAATTGAAATTAAGGACCAACAGTTCAAATTTCAAACCTACTTTAAACCTACCAATCGTAATAGCTTCATCCCCATCAATAGTTGCCATCATAGATCTTGGCTTTGCTCTGTTCCACGTAGCCAGTTTCTGCAACTATGCAGGAACTGTACTGAAAATGGAGACCTTCAAAATGTAAGCCATGGTCCTTAGGCAGAGGTTTCTGGATAAAGGTTATTATCCAGTTGAAATTTAGAATTATGGAATGGTCTAGATGTTGAGAGGGGTTCTATTTTGGTTGTCTCGATGCAAGCTTGATGATAACTATAAATGTGTAAGAGAACTGTCAGAATACATTATGTGCGCACACGTGCGCATGTGCATACTTACGGGCAACAGGCGCATACTCGCGGGCAACAGGCGCATACTCGTGGGCAACATGCGCATACTCGTGGGCAACAGGCGCATACTCGTGGGCAACAGGCACATACTAGCGGGCAACAGGCGCACACTCGTGGGCAACAGGCGCACACTCTTGGGCAGCAGATCCTTGCGCGCGTTTATGCGCATGCGCGCACATCGTGCATGCGCAGGAGCACGCACATTGTGCAATTTGGCGCCAGACGGCCTATTTAAAGGGTGCCCTGATTCCTGAACGGTGCTGACTGGTCTTTCAGCTGCCTGATACCCTGAACTTACGATCTCCTGTCTGAATACCCGTTGCTGACCTTGGCTCCTGTTTGCCCCTGCTTCTGGATCCTGCTTATCTGATCTCTGGCTTTTGACCCCGGCTCTCCACTGACCTTGCTTCTGGACTGTGTTTACCTGATCCTTGGCTCCTGATCCCGGCTTCCTTTGTGACCTTGCTCCAGTGTCCTGTTGGTCTCAGCACTTCTGCAACTACAGTCCTGCGACTAGCTGCGACTTCCTGCAACAGGTCTTCGGGTCTTCCCCTCTGGGCACTTGTGTTCCTCCTGGCCCTTGGCTCCGTCTGTTCCACCCTCAGCGGGACCTGGGCTGGAGATACAAGGGAGGCCGACCTTGTCAATTTAGTCTCCCTTCAGGTACATGACAAAATGGTCCATGGTTGTTCTCAAGACAACATAAACAAATCAAAATTATTATGAGTAAACATTGGAACATACTTAAGAGTGACTGCATTTTTAGCACTACATTGCCCGACCAGGCTAGGGTAATTTTTAGGGGTGCTTCCTCTCTACAAAGTAGAATAACACACAATATTATTAATTCACCAGTTTGCACACCTTTTTTTCATAATTTTATTGTTTTTTTTCCCTGTAAAAAATGTGGTGTTTGTCAACACAACTTACTGGGAAGGTGCAAAATGGTTGAATTCAAATCTTCTATAACCCAGTGTGTGTATTCCATCAAACATTTCTGCACCTGTGTGACTAAACATGTTTATTTGATCACCTGCCCGTGTGGCAAACAATGATTCAAACATTCTCTATTAGAGTCAGTGAACACATTGCCTTGATTAAAATTGGGGATACTAAACATAGTGTGTAGACACTATAGACAATGGGGGTTATTTACGAAAGGCAAATCCACTTCGCACTACAAGTGCAAACTACAAGTCCAGAGTGCACTTGAAATTGCACTGAAAGTGCACTTGGAAGTGCAGTCACTGTAAATCTGAGGGGTAGATCTGAAATGAGGGGAAGCTCTGCTGATTTTATTATCCAATCATGTTCAAGCTAAAATGCTGTTTTTTATTTGCCTTGCATGTTCCCCTTGGTTTTTCACCTCCCATAAAATCCTCATATCTCTGTATCTGTCTATAAATTGTCCCATAAAATCAGGATCTTTAAATTGTTTTCATTTTTTCTGAAAGACCAAACACAAGACAAAAACACTAAATATCAGGCTAAACTCTCCTAATCTTATCCCAATATAGGCCTCAATCTAGAATCAGTATAGGCCACTCATGTCCCAAGTTAAAATGCTACCTTTGTTATAAAGATTGTTGCTTCCATTCCTCCTTCCTCCACACACAGAACGTACGTACGACACACGCGTGTTAGCTATATATACACTGCGCATGCGTGAAACTCTGCCCAGCCCCTGATGTCGCCCGCCCCTGACATTCTTTCTAGAATATTCCCTGCCCCATCTCTTTCGTCGCAGTGGGGGAGAGGAACATGGCAGAGACACAGCAGGTGCATAATAGCAGTAACGAGGAGGCTAAAAGCCTGGAGCAAGAAACGTCACAATCCAGGAGGAGAAGATTTAAGGCCTCAAATATGTCCTTTGTAGAGATGGTAGACATCTTGAGGAGGAACAACTATGATGGGAATTATGGACCGTACCCAAACCCAAATATGAAAAGTCATGACTAAAGTTGTGAAGAGTCTGCACAGGAATTTTGGGGTACGAAGATCATAGAAGCAATTGAGGAAACGCTGGTCAGACCTCAAATTAAGGGAGCAGGATCAGTACAGAAATATCAAGAGAGTTCTTCGAAAAAGTAAGTAGTTGTCCTGTGTTCCTATGCTTATTATTACTTGCATGCTGCACCATGTGCTTTTCTTTACTGTTGGACATTTTAAAATGGCTACTTTCATGTTCGTGGGCACAGTAATTAGTCGTAGTAAACATTGTTTGTTTGCCAACTAAATACAATGTTTTTCCCAGATACAAGGTTAACTACATTTGGTCATGATAATTTGTATTTAAAGGTGTGGCAGAACAAGGCTCTGTCCCTATGAAAATGGGGTTAAAGTGGACACAGAGTCTGTGTATCAGCGGATTGCAGAGCTACAGAACATAAATTTAAAACAGAGAAAACTGCTCTGGCAGTTTTCTCCGGATCTTGCTATTTCTGAAAGGGGTTCTGTAGTTTGGAGATCCTTCAGAGTCTTGGGTGGGACGGGATCTCCAACCCTGTGTCCGGGTCTTGTGGACAGCCAGCAGGGTGTGTGCTCAGGTGCACACAGCCTATATAACGAGGGGCTGGTGAGAGCAGAAGGGGGGAAGGAAGGTGGAGCAGTGGCTGCTACTGAGTGTCTCTGTGTGAGGATAGATGCTGTGTGCGTCTAAGAAGCTCAAAGCTGTGTGCATTGAAGGGCTTCAAAGCTGTGTGCATCCAAGAAGCTCAACGCTGTGTGTGTTGAAGGTCTTCAAAGCTGTGTGCGTCCAAGGAGCCTAAAGCTATGTGCATTGAAAGGCCTGAAGCTGTGTGCGGCCAACTTCCAAGGAGCCTAAGACTGTGTGCATCCAAACAGCTTGTTTGAGAGGCAAGTACCCTATAGCAGCAGTACTGCTGAAGAGTAGCCAGGTGGGCTTGCATTTTTATTTGCATTTTATATATTTAACTGAAGCTTTGACCCCTGCGTGGGATTCCTGGATGGACTTTTGTTTTGTTTTTTCCCTTTAATAAACGTGGGCTACCAGGCCCTTAAATATAAATGCCGGTCTGATGTGGACTCACTGCATCAAAAATGCATCTATCCACTTGAGCTAAACACCCCAATGTCACAAGTGGTGTTCAAATGCGGGCATGTAGACGGTGGAATCTGGGTCCTTGCTCCATGGGGAGTCGCATTGGGAACTACTGCTAGCTGTGTGTAGCAGCCAGGCGAACAGCATTGCACAGTTTCTTTTATGGACTGTGTTGCATGCAGGTTGTGTACCTGTGAAAGAAGAATCAAACTGTTTTTTTTTTTTCCTCTGCTTGAGAACTGTTACAAGTTGCTGTGTGCAAGAAAGCAAAGATGGGGCGGTCAAAACTGAAAATGAAAGCAATCCTTGCTGAAGCAAGGGAAAGGGTTCTATGGCTAGAGGGTATTTCACCACATGCTCCAGCCATGCCAGAGAATTTGTCCAAGTCTGAAATCTCTGTGACCTGAGGTAAATTAATCATGTCAACCCCAGTTAAAAGGGAAGTGAAAGAGGTTGCCCCTGGCAACAGGAAGCCAGGTGGACAACAGCGTGTGGAAAGGAGGAACATGGTCATCTGTGGAAACAACGTCCAGGCCAACAGGGATGTCAGGGATCCAAGGAGTCTGTCTGCTGATGGTAGTGACCAGTGGAGTCCTCGAGAGTGGTATCCCATGGCAACAGAGAGTCAGGTATTGAGG
Organism: Lithobates sylvaticus; assembly: GCA_028564925.1. Taxonomy (NCBI): domain Eukaryota; kingdom Metazoa; phylum Chordata; class Amphibia; order Anura; family Ranidae; genus Lithobates; species Lithobates sylvaticus. The sequence goes on from CM053029.1 coordinate 237,284,209, forward strand.
AGATGCCAAAAAAGTAAAGTTCAGCGTCCAGTATCATGCTTGGAATGTGGTCAAGTGGGGCATGGAATTTTTACTTGCCCAAGGTTCTGGAACACAGCTGAGGAGTCTGGAAAGGCTGCAGTGTCATCCTGTGGCCACACAGAGGATGTAGCTGGTATGGATGCAGCTGAGAGATAGTGCACTCAAGTGAAGGGTATGATGCCAGCCACTGAAAATGGTAAGACTGTTTCAGTTTGTGGGACTGAATTTAGTGAAATTGGAGTGTGTCCAGCGGGGAGATCCGCAGTGCAAATGGACATAGACTTTCTCCAGTGTGCTACCCGGAGCAGTGGGGAGGCACGTGGTGAAGCCCAGCTGACAGCAAGGTTGAAGACTCAAATGGACATGGGGACTATGCATGTGCCTGGTATAATCCAGCAGAGTGCTGGAGAAGTTGAACTAGGGGTGACTAAAACTGTCCTTGTGCCATTTTCCCTAGTGACAGGTGCTGCAGAGTTGCCCAGGGAAACTTCAGAGGAGCTTGCAGTGACAGAGCAGAGAGTTTCCCAGGTCAGCTATGAAGCTGCCCAAGGAGGAAAGGGTTCCCCTTTAAAGATGGAGTGTGCTGTGAGGAGAGCCTCACAGGCTGTGGTGGGTAATAGACAATCCACAAAAGTAGCAGTTATGTCTACACGTAATGCAAATTCTGATGGTTATGCTGACACATGTATTACTGTTGACAAATGTGATGGTATTGGTGATAATGACATTGAAAAATGTGTTTGCTCTAATGTCATGTCTGAAAAGGTTGGAAATGTGTTTGCTACCAATGATGGGAGTAGGATATATCCTGTGACAACCAGCAGCGCAGGATTGTCAATGGAAGTCTCATGGGGTCTCCATGTGTTGGAGCCAGAGGTTTTCTAGGATGGCTGTGGTGCTACTCTGGTGAAACAAAGGAAGACTGAGTCACACAGTGAGAGTGTGTGGGCACAGCCCCACAACCCTAAGTGTAACCCAGTTGTCAAGGGGTTAATTCAGCCTGCAAAAGCTGAAAGTACAAAGCTGTGGGTGTCAGTAGCACCCCCAGAGCAGGTAGGGCAAAAACCTGTATTACAGCCTGCCTTGTCAGATGATGTGTCATCCCAAGGGAATATGTATAGAAATGACACAGGTGAAATTTTGGCTAGTGAATCCCAGGTTCCTGTGGAGCCTTCTAGAGCAGGTGATGCAGCCCTGTTGAGTGCCAGTGATGGAACCAAAATAGACTGGGATAATTGGTATGAGAATGCAATCGCAATACTAAATAATGTGGTGGACATAACACCTGCTATGCCCAATGGAGGGATCGCAGATGGGCTGGTGCTCAAGGACACATTTGTCCCTGTGAAGGTTAATGCCCTCCAGTCTGAAGTAATGGTTCAGGGTGCAGGCATAGCAGATGTGTTGGCCACAGCCCAACAACTCAAGTGTCAAGGTGACAATGTGACTTGTGATGACCTGCAGAGGCTCATTGTTGAGTTGGAGGGGAAGAGGAGATATGTGGCTGATATCGCTCCAGGGGAGCAACAGGCGGTGATGATGGGTACCTCCAAGGAGGTGAAGGTCTCTTCAAATGTCTCAACCTCTCAAACTGCAATGGATGAGCCCCTCCATATCTTGGACAAGGGAAAAGTCCCTAGAAAGGTCTGGTATTTAGACATGGGATGTTTAGAGATGACAGAGACCTTACTTGAAATGCTGTTGGTAAAAACACACTCACTGTACACTTGGGTGTCTCCACCACAGTCGGACCAGGTGGTGCTGCGTAGTATCAATGGGTGGAGCCAGGTAGTACAGGCTCCGGCTGGTGTAGTGACTATAAACATCTCTGCTGGTGTGGTCCGAGGTCCGAGGTGCGGCCGAGCAGTGGTCAATAGAGGGCGTGGATACTGTCTCACCCGCTAAACCTCTTGAGAAGGAAAGGGCCCAGAATAGACGCAGCACCAGCAGAGATGCGTTCTATCACTCGGAAAGAGGTACAACTTAAAGTACCCGGAGACACTGTAAAGGAAAGTGCTAATGTTGGTTGCTGCAACAATGTAATGTGTACATCCGAAAGAAGTAGTTTGTGCTTGGATCAGTGTAATTTGTTAGATCAGCTACCCATGGAGTGTTGGACAACAGGTGAGGTGAAGCTGTGCTATGGACCCGTGGGGGTAATCACTTGCCAGTGTTTTGTCCCTCCTCAGGTCTGGTTCTAACAAGTACTGAGATAGATGGCACTGATTGTGTTCGACAGGGTGTCATTGAAATGTATGATCTGCTAACGTTTGGTGCTGTTAAAAGTGATGTGGTTGCCGTGGGTAACCAGAGAGAGGTTTTTGAACCTGAAAGACCTGTGGTGAAAGGAAAAAATGACTTTCATAAGTTGAAAGGTAGGATCAGGGAAGGCAGAGTTCCCCCAAGAGAGGAAAGTATGCTCAGGGTCCCCAAGAGAAGAGAGGGAAGGCAGAGTATGCAGAATTATAGGACCCTGTTAAGATCCAAAATTGGACGTACCTGGAAGCACACCCAGAAAAGGGTTGGGCCTACGTGGCTGATGGCCAGCACAGAGGTGTCCCAACTGCTATGGTGGGTGAAGGTGTTTCTCTCTCCGGATCAAAACAAGAGGGGGGGTATGTGGCAGAACAAGGCTCTGTCCCTATGAAAATGGGGTTGAAGTGGACACAGAGTCTGCGTATCAGCGGATTGCAGAGCTACAGAACATAAATTTAAAACAGAGAAAACTGCTCTGGCAGTTTTCTCCAGATCTTGCTATTTCTGAAAGGGGTTCTGTAGTTTGGAGATCCTTCAGAGTCTTGGGTGGGACGGGATCTCCAACCCTGTGTCCGGGTCTTGTGGACAGCCAGCAGGGTGTGTGCCCAGGTGCACACAGCCTATATAACAAGGGGCTGGTGAGAGCAGAAGGGGGAAGGAAGGTGGAGCAGTGGCTTCTACTGAGTGTCTATGTGTGAAGATAGATGCTGTGTGCGTCTAAGAAGCTCAAAGCTTTGTGCATTGAAGGGCTTCAAAGCTGTGTGCATCCAAGAAGCTCAACGCTGTGTGTGTTGAAGGGCTTCAAAGCTGTGTGCGTCCAAGGAGCCTAAAGCTGTGTGCATTGAAAGGCCTGAAGCTGTGTGCGGCCAACTTCCAAGGAGCCTAAGACTGTGTGCATCCAAACAGCTTGAAAACGTCATATTTGACGAAATGTCGTATGGGAAAGGCACGCAGCTACGCCACCACGCAGACCGCATTGAACTGGGGACGGGTTTACACTGACCGGCCGGCAGTGTTGTATATTCCGCTCGTTTTACACTCCATTGATTTGGAACGGGCTGGATATCTGTTTTTGGAGCTGATGGTGTGGCGTTTTCCCTCTCCTCCATTTGAGTGATCTTTCCTGGGTTGATTAACCCTATCAGCTTTCGCCCACAGGGACAACTACAGGCTTTGTTTACAGTGCCCTAATCATATAGCCATCTGGTAAGCCTTCAATCCAATAGATGGTCGGGATGAAACTATTTTTTCTGCATGCCACAGCGTGAAACTATAGAACTGTCACTGAGGTGTTTTTCTTTGAACAAGTTATACCTACGAGTCACACGTTAATTATATTTCCTGGTGTCAAGAAGCATCTCAAACTGGACTATCATAGCTAAAAGTCTGGACTGTTTAAATCAATTTGTGCAATCTCTCATGGTCACTTTGATGGGTCATATGTTTTATATTGATTTTTACATTTATCAATTTATTTAGTAATTTTTTGGTTTATATTGGCGCAGCTTTATGTATTTTTCATTTGCTATAGGTGTGAGTATCCCACTTTTCAGCAGCAGCCTTTTTTTGGGTTAGGGTCCCATCTTTTATCCCTCACCCCTTCCCTCCCCCCCTCCTCTCCTTTTTTCCACCTAGCGCGGTTTATTTATTTTCATCCAAACAGCTTGTTTGAGAGGCAAGTACCCTATAGCAGCAGTACTGCTGAAGAGTAGCCAGGTGGGCCAGCATGTTAATTTTATATATTTAACTGAAGCTTTGACCCCTGCGTGGGATTCCTGGATGGACTTTTGTTTTGTTTTTTCCCTTTAATAAACGTGGGCTACCAGGCCCTTAAATATAAATGCCGGTCTTATGTGGACTCACTGCACCAAAAATGCATCTATCCACTTGAGCTAAACACCCCAATGTCACAAAGGCAATAAATCATATCTTCAGAAAAAGGGAAGGGCACTTATTCAGGAGTGTAAATTGCTGCTCACCCCTGGAGAGTAAACTGAAAAAAAGAAATGTGGCTCCGAGGCGCTTCCCCACCGGCTAGGGTGAACCAGGCAAGAAGTTTCCGGGCGCAGGGCTTACAAGAGGTCACACGAATTTCGACCAGTCGCAGCTGATTTAGTCGGGTGATGTTCGGGACTGGGGAAGGGGATAGTGCCCAATTCCTGCATTGATAGTCCAAAAGGGGGGGAGGTTAAAGGGATTCAAATATTTTATCAGGACGTCTTATTAGGGCAAAGGCCCCTCATATATACGGTACATAGCCTACTTATCCCACATGAGTCATTTCTTAGCGTGTGCATACCTCTACTTTCCTCTTTTGAGTTCCATATATTGAGTGTTATTATGAATGAGGCAATGAGAAGGGAAGGGAAAAAGATGTGGGGGGGGGAGAAGGGAAGGGGGAAAGAAGGGAAGGGGGAAAGAAGGGGAGGGGGGGGGGGAGAACAGATGGGGGGAAGGCAAAGCAAAGGGGAGGTTGATAAATAGCAGAGAAAAGGCCTAGAATAAGCCGTGGGAAGTGGGGAAAAGATGGGAAAGGGGGGAAGGTGGGAAGGGGGAGGGGAAAAGACGGGGGGGGAGGGGGGAAAAAAACAGCGGGAGGGAGGGCTTAGAAGGGGGGGGGAAGAGGAGGAGGGAAAGACATGACTGTATGGCGCGCACATACAGACAGAAGAATGAAAGAAAGGGAAAACAGGAGAGCTAGGGAAAGGGGAAGGGGGAAGGGAAAACAGGAAGGGTAAATGAAAACTGGGGGGGGGGAATGGGAAAAAAGAGAGAAAGAGGGGAGGGATGGGGGGCCTACTTGGGTGAAAAAACGGGAGTGTGTACGTGTATGTGATGGACTAAGTTCGATGCAAACCAAGGTGAATAAAATGGTGAACTACGTGAAAAATGGTGTGAACTAACAGTTCAAAGGAGACAGAGAAGAACGTGAGTGTGAACAGATGGTGTGAGCCTAGAGTAAAAGGAACGTGAAAAGTGTTACAGGATTGCTGGTGCAGGAAGGGGGAAAAAAGGGGGAGAAGGCGAAGGAGGGGGGGGGGGGGAGAAAGTGTGGAGGAAAGGGAAATGGGATGTTAGTGGTGTAGTGCATCTGACGTGTCGGTGTGGCTGTGTATACAGGGTATGTTTGAAAGGAATCAGGTGGGTACATTGTAGCCAGACACATAATATCAATTTGGGTAAACATAGGATAAGAAGAGTATAGAGACATATTTAGTGTCAATAGTTACCTTGCTATAGTCGGTGCCTAAGGCGCCCCCCTTAGTTATGTTACTGTCACACAGACCCTGATCCCCAAAATGGGGTAAACCACAGTACCCTGTTATGGGACCGTGGGAGGGAAAAGGACTTTTTGAGGTGTATGTCTGCAGCGTTGGTTGTGTATCTGCAGCGTTGATTCACCTGGGGGCAAGGGATATGCATATGGTAAATAGTTAGTCAGTCATCTGAATAAAAAAAGTTTGAGTAGGGAGAGGAAATGCACTTACTGATTCAATGCTCGTTGGATGCGTACCCTCACATGGAGATGAGAATTACTCTCTCCTGTGGGGTATTTATAGGTGTAAGCTAATGAGATTGGATTGGACTATAGATTGCAGGTGTGTGGGAACCGGGGGTGGGAGGGGGAAGTGGACGGGGAATTGGAAGGGGAGGGGTCCCGATACTTACCACTCCGACGCTCAGCTGCAGCTGTCATGGCGGTCAAACGGCCGCCTCGTGTGGCCTCCTCGGCGTTTCCGAAGGCCATGAAGGTCCCGCAGTTGCGTCGTCTCCGTCGCAAGTGCGTGACGTCGCGCGTTGTGAGCACGCACGCGGCCTCGCGCATGCGCACTGACGCTAGACTAGTGTCCGGAGACGGTCGGGGACGCCACCAGCAAGGGGAAGGTTCCCCAACGCTGATTACCTGGACCAGCCAGGATATCAGCTGGGGAAAATGTCTGGAGGAACAAATGTTGGATAAAGCTCCTCCTCCCCTTGCCGGGAAGCCATGCACCACGGTGATGCCTGGATTCCATTACCATCGATGGGAGCGGAAGGGAGCCACCTAGAGGGGGCAGTCAGAATGACATAAGGAAATTTAAAAGGACAATAGTTATTCCTCATTAATGGGCATACTGGCATGAGGAAATTTATAGATACAGTAGTCATTCTCCATCAATGAGCATCAGTAGATACAATACAATCTTTGACAGTACATGTGAAACATGAATATACATCGTGTTAAATTTTTAATAAATGAAGTATCAATTTTAATATTAGTAAACATATAGTCTCAAAAGCGCAAACACATATAGAGGATACCATGCAAAACTGTGTTATGGGGGATTGTAAGCCAGTCCATGTGCCAGGTGATCCAAAGATCAGTCGGGGATAGTCAGAAACATTTATTAACTATATTTTAATTTTTAAATATGTCTTGCGAGGGGGGAGGGGGGGAGGGAAGGGAAAAAGAAAAGGGGAAGAGAAAAGGGAGGGAAGAAGGGGGGGAGAAAAAAGGGGGGCATGGGGGGGGGGGAAGAGGGGAGGGGGAAGGGAGGAAAGAGGAAAGGGAAAAAGGAGGGGGAAGTGGGGAAGAGGAAGCAGGAGTCCCACCTCGGAATAGTGGTAGAAGGTCCAAACATGTCCACCCGTGATCCGAAAATGGGATGGGGAAATAGTTATTGTTATTGTGTTTTTCCCGATACAAATCCCTTCAAAAAGGAGGCGAAAGAGATGGACTCATTGAGTCCTGGTGGTGAGGTGGCATGTAAATTAAAGATCCATCTCTGCTCGCATTGTAAAAGTATTTTGTTCCAATCACCGCCTCGATCTGGGATATGTATCCTATCGATTGCAGTGAATGATATATTGGGCATCCTGTAGTTGTGCTCAACAACCACATGGCGACCTAAAGGCAGATAGTGATTAACTATCTGCATCGAGTAGACATGTTTGGACATCCGACGGTGGAACTCCTGCTTGGTCTTCCCCACATAATAGGCCACACACTCTCAAGACATCAAATATACTATACCCTTTGTTTGGCAATTGCCATAATGCCGTGGTTTGAACATTGTCCCATTTGGAAGGCAAAACATTTTTGAACGATTTATGTACCGGCAACAGGAACAGTGGCCGCAAGGAAACGAGCCAAAGGTTACACAGTGTTTCAATCTCTTTGTTTCGTTCTTATATTCGCTTTGAACAAATTTGTTTTTTAGCGATGTGGCTTTTCTGAATGTGATTGAAGGGCTGTTAGGGATGAAGTTACTCACTTTTGGGTCATCTGTCAGGATGCTCCAATGTTTTTGAATGACATTTTTGATCTCATTGTGTTGTTTCGAAAATTGGAGAATGATTCGAGTGAAATTATTGTCATGATTTTTCCTCGTAGTTCTCTTTGTGAGAAGATCACTGCGAGATTGTATACAGGTTCTATTGTAGGCTCTCCGCAAGCAACAGCGGCTGTAGCCGCATGCTAGTAGCCTAGCCTGCAAGTTTTTGGCTTCTAATTTAAAGGAGGACTCCTCAGAGCAGTTTCTGCGAATACGCAGATACTGCCCATAGGGGATCGAATCTTTAAGGGGTTTGGGATGAAAGCTTTCGGCATGAAGGATTGTATTCCCTGCCGTGCTTTTCCGAAACAAGGTGGTAGAGATTTTATTTTCAAAGTTACGCTTCAATTGGACGTCAAGAAAAGTGATCTTGTCCGGGTCGTGTGTCATCGTAAATTTTAGGTTGTATATATTGACATTGATGTAATTATAGAATTCAAGTAGCATTTCTTCTGATCCCTCCCAGACGACGAGGACGTCATCGATGTACCGTAGCCATAATTTGATATGGCTCATGTACACGAGGAGGTCCTCGTCGCCTAGGAGGGATTTCTCCCACTCCCCCAGGTACAAGTTGGCGAAGGCCGGGGCACAACATGTGCCCATAGCCACGCCTTGCACCTGGAGGTAGTGGGAGTTATTGAAGGCAAAAAAGTTATTGTTAAGGATATAGTTCAGACCACTGGTGATGAAGTCGTTCAGGGGAGGGTCATATTTGCCACTCCGCTGAAGGATGCCCTGTACAGCTGCGACCCCCTTGTTATGGGGGATCGAGCTGTACAGGGCCTCGACGTCAATAGCCACCAAACGGGAGTTGGGTGGTAGTGGCACTTCCTCAGTGGCCTGCAAAAGATGGATAGTATCCTTCACAAACGATGGTAGACTTATGACAAAGGGTTGCAGGAAAGAGTCTATTACCTTACTGAGATTCTCGGAAATGTTTCCATTTCCTGAGACAATCGGTCGTCCTGGAGGTTTACTGTACCCCTTATGTATTTTCGGGAGACTATAAAATGTTGCTACTCTGGGATGTTTAACCATAATGAATTCATATTGGTCCTTAGTGATGATACCATCAACAAGCGCCAATTGTATCATGTCATAAAATTTACTATATGAGGTATGTATTGCCCTGATAGTGACACTTACATACCAGTCTTTGTTGTCCAGGATGTTCTGGCACATGCTCACGTACTCCTGATTATTCATCAGGACAACGTTGCCACCCTTATCTGAGGGTTTGACCGTGATATTCACGTTCTTGCGTAAAGACTCTATGGCTTTAAATTCCTCAGGGGTTAGATTAGTGGCGGAAATCTTTTTTTGTGAGAGTTTTCTCAAATCTCTTGTGGTTTGCTTTATAAAGGTCTCAATACTTGGGTTCAAGTTGAGAGGAGGGAATTTGGCTGAGGATTTCTTATGGCTCTTAGAGGAGATCTGTGTATCTTTCCCTGCATCTGCTAGCAGGGTTTCAATGTCAATTTGGTCTATCAGATCTATTGTATTATTCTCTTGATACAGTAATGTAAGGTCACGTAAGGCTTTAAATTCCTTCATGCTGAAGGTTGACCAATCTGTGTCATCGATGTTGTCCATCTTTGAATGCAGGCTCTTGAGTAAGAGCCTGCGTGCAAAGAGTTGCAAATCGGTGACTACTTGAAAGATGTCAAAGTTCTCCTGGGGGCAAAAAGTTAGTCCTCGGGCTAGTACATTTTCTTCAGCTATTGACAAGGGATGGGAGGAAAGATTTATCACACTGTAGGACTCACTGGTGTCCGTGTCACAAATGAGTCCAAATTTCCCACTCCTTTGTTTGTTTGGGGTGACAGGGATCCCCGTGTTGGGTTTAAAGGACTTTTGGGAGCCTGCCGAAGGTGCTCAATTCTCGGATTTGTACGAGTAGTACTACTCAAAGTATTGTAATTTACAGAGTCCGAGTTGTCCGTATCTATACTTGACGACTCTTCTTTGGAGTTCAGGGATTTTGTCTGTCCATTGTCATAGGCCCCTTGACTATCCTCTAATGTTTTATCGACAGTGCGTTTTTTTCTGTCCTGTTCAGGGGAGCCTTTATTGTTATGGCTTCGTTTGAATTTGCCTCTCCCTTTTTGGGGGATCTTTGAATTTTGGCTAGAATTGGAAAGATTTTTGACCTTAGCTGTGTCATTATTATTATGTTGTTGTAGCTTTAATATGTGATTCTTATTATTCTGCGTGTTAGTACTCCATCTATATGCTCGTCCTTCCGAAAAGGCCATTTTGTCCCTCCAAAATTTGATCTCTTTCTTGTACAAGATGCTCTGATTATACACCGATAGGTCATCTCTAAGCTTGGCCCGTAGGTCCAAATATAGAGCATGCTGCACAAAGGATTTCAGAGTTGATTCCAACTTGCTGATTTCAATATCTAATATTCCGATTTGTCTATTATATTCCCTGGTTAGGATAGCCATAATTTCTTGGGAACATTTATTTAGGTTCTCCTCCCATTCCTTCTTACATTCGATACTAATTTGGTCCACATTTGGGAAAATCTGGACCTGGAGTCCTAGGGGATTGATCTTCTCTTTGTCATATCTAGCAAACGATTTGACATTCCAAAATAACGATGATTTCTTTTCTAAAATCTTGTTTAGTTTTTGTGTGAGTGTGGATATTTGAGTATATCTTTCTGTTCAAAATTATTTTCATAGGTGGACATAAGGTCATTCCATTCAGGGCCAGATTAAGAACATCATGGGCCTGGTGCTGAGGATTTTGGTCGGGCCTTTTATAAATAAAAATGCAAACAATTTTTTGTTATAACAAATTAAATTAAAGAGAGAGAGGGAGGATGAGAGAGAGAGAGAAAGGGAATGAAAGAGGTGTGAGGGGTAAGGGAGGGAGGATGAGAGAGAAAGGGGGGATGAGAGAAAGAGGATGCACATGAGCATGCGTGGGAATGACATCAACGCAGCCCGGCCAAGACAAGTGACCGAAGGCAAAGAACCCGGAAGGAAGACCGGGTGAAGATGGAAGCGCCCGGGCCCTGCCGGATTGATCACAGCACAGCACTGGAGGGCTCAGTCGGACAATTTAAGTGTACCCTAATTTGCTAATATGCTGTGCATACTTGTACATTATGGCATAACCTACTTCAGGGCCTCTAAAAAGTAGTAATGTTAGAAAAGTTTACTACCGCTTTGATATCACAGGAGCCTCTCAAAAATATTTTCAGGGACACTTTTTTTTACAAGTGCTATATTTAGAGCAGCTGACATCCCCTATGTTGCTATGTACATCACAATAGTAATTACAAAATTAAATAAGTACTAATAATGGGGCAGAACAAATATGAGGACTGAGATTTCCTTTAGTTGAACTAACAAAAGTATGCCCATTCTAGAGCTGGTAACAATTAGGATATTCAGTATAATTTTAAAGAACTGTTTTTGTGGGTAAGATGCATAGGGGAGGAGAATGGATGGTATAAAAGTGGGAAGTATGTGCAGGTGAGGGAGAGGAATGTGGAGGGTCTAACAGTGGGCACTATGTACATGAGAGGAGTGTGGAGGGTATGGCAGAAGGCACTATGTACAGGAGAGGAGTGTGAAGGGTGTGAAAGTGGGCAGTATGCCCAGCAGAGGAGTGTGGAGGGTATGACAGTGGGCAGTATGTACAGGAGAGGAGTGTGGAGGGTATGACAGTGGGCAGTATGTACAGGAGAGGAGTGCGGAGGGTATGGCAGAAGGCACTATGCACAGCAGAGGAGTGTAGAGGGTATTACAATGGGCCCTATGTATAAGAGAAGAGTGTGGAGGGTATGACAGTGAGCAATATATACAGGAGAGGAGTGTGGAGGGTATGACAGTGGGCACTATGTGCAGGCGAGAAGTGTGGAGAGTAGGACAGTAAGCAGTAATTACAGGAGAGGAGTGTGGAGGGTATGACTGTGGGCACTATGTATAGGAGAGGAGTATGGAGGGTATGACAGTGAGTAGTATGTACAGGAGAGGAGTATGGAGGGTATGACAGTGAGTAGTGTGTACAGGAGAGGAGCGTGGAGGGTATGACAGTGGGCACTATGTATAGGAGAGGAGTATGGAGGGTATGACAGTGAGTAGTATGTACAGGAGAGGAGTATGTACAGGAGAGGAGCGTGGAGGGTATGACAGTGGGCACTATGTATAGGAGAGGAGTATGGAGGGTATGACAGTGAGTAGTATGTACATGAGAGGAGTGTGTAGGGTATGACAGTGGGCACTATGTATAGGAGAGAAGTGTTGGGGTATGACAGTGGGCACTATGTATAGGAGAGGAGTGTGGAGGGTATGACAGTGAGCAGTATGTACAGGAGAGGAGTGTGGAGGGTACGACAGTGGGCACTATGTATAGGAGAGATGTGTATGACAGCGAGCACTATGTAAAGGAGAGGAGTGTGTGGGATATGACAGCGGGTGCTATGTATAGGAGAAAAGTGTGCAGGGTATGACAGTGAGCAGTATGTATAGGAGAGAAGTGTGGAGGGTATGACAGTGGGCACTATGTATAGGAGAGGAGGATGAAGTAATCTGGGAAGGAAATATGTAAAAAGGTTTGTGGAAGGATGTTTAGGGACTGCGTAGTGGTTAAGCGGGCCATACATGGATTGAAATTACACCAATTAAGCAGAGACCAGCCATAGTCGATCTATGTATGGGCTAGCTGGTTTTACACAAGTCAACCTATTAAACGACTTGAGTACAACCAGCCTGTCAGGTTTCCCCAAAACAATCAGTGCTGCCAGCTATAGTTAGCAACACTGATCATTGTATTCACTGGCAGAACACAATAACACTGCGGGAGTGATTCCCCCATCCACAGGTCAGCAGGTGAGACAGGCTGGGTAGAGATACTAGTCAGTGGCTGGGTAGGCACTGGTTAGTATCAGAGCCAGATACACACATGTGAGGTATCATCGCGATCGTTAGAGCGAGAGCAATAATTCTAGCACTAGACCTTCTCTGTAACTCTAAACAAGAAACCTTCAAAAAAATTTAAAGCATCGCTTGGTACACAAAAAAAATCGTGCTAACTTTAGTGTTTTTTTTATGAATGAAACAGTTTCTTTCCCAAAAAAACATTTGAAAAATTGCTGCGCAAATATCGTGTAACATAAAAAGTTGGAAAGACCACCATTTTATTCCATAGGGTGTCTGCTAAAACAATATATATAATGCTTGAGGGTTCTGAGTAATTTTCTAGCAAAAAAAAAATGATGATTTTTACATGTAGGAGAGAAGTGTCAGAATTGGCCTGGGTGGCAAGGGGTTAATTATCATAAGTAAGTTATATACAAATAATTATTATAAGCTCTGTGAGTTCATCCTCTCGGTCTGCTGCAGAGTGTTCCAGCTTGTATTTAAACTGGCCGCTCTGTATGTAGCTTCTGACCGACTGCGCAAGCAGCCCTGTATCTCCGGAACCATAGATGATAGCAGCCCCATATTTTAACCAGTGTTGAAGTAGGTATTTAGCTACCTACCCACCAAATGGGGAGTCTCTATGACTCATGGTCGCTGAGCTACGACCCTCGAAGTCGATTTTTTTTTTTTTTTCTTTTTTTTTCTTTTTTTTTTTTTTGGGGCAAATGGGCCTATCTTGAGAAAGGGGCCTGGAGCTGCAGCTCCAATAGCCCCTATGTTAATCCGGCCCTGATTCCATTCATCACCCTGGAAACTACCCATATTCAGTTTGATAACCGTACACAAGTATAATCAGAATTAAAAATCCCAACACATTTGCATAAATCTGAAATATATATAAATGTACATTTAGAGGCTCATGTCTTCACTCCAAAGTGTCACAAAGGGGGGGATGGGGTGTTTAACCACCCAATTATATCAACAGAAAAAGGGAAGGGCACTTATTCAGGAGTGTAAATTGCTGCTCACCCCTGGAGAGTAAACTGAAAAAAATAAATTTTTCCCCCCCGAGAGGGAGGTGGGGTTTTTAGGCAGCACAGTATGAGAGGATTGGATAATTGATACAACATAAGTCAAAGATAAAAGAATAAATGTTTTATTGTATTGACACCACTGTGACAATAGGTTTAAAAGACATGAGCCCCAATCAAGAATACCATACAGCGACCATACAATAGGACATACAGTATTAAATCAACAAACAATGATTTTCAAAATATCATGTTTGCTGGAAGCAAAAAAGACAAAAAGTAGAACCTGACGCGTTTCAACTATTATCTGTATGAGTCTTCTTCAGAGGATTACTTTTTAGAAAGGGTGTCTATGTCTGCTGAGATAGAAAACATAATGATATAACAAGCTTGTAGGCATGTAATGAATGCAATCATCTCTTAGTAACTGTACATGGTAAATATTATCGCCATCCATTACAGTAATGCTTTGTATATTTACCCAGGTATGTGTGATTGATATCATGGGCTTCTTTACATGGGGATATCTCTAAAATGATTCTCCTTCTCCATGTGGCTCCGAGGCACTCTCACAAAAAAAGATTTCCCCCACTAATCTAACCCCTGAGGAATTTAAAGCCATAGAGTCTTTACGCAAGAACGTGAATATCACGGTCAAACCCTCAGATAAGGGTGGCAACGTTGTCCTGATGAATAATCAGGAGTACGTGAGCATGTGCCAGAACATCCTGGACAACAAAGACTGGTATGTAAGTGTCACTATCAGGGCAATACATACCTCATATAGTAAATTTTATGACATGATACAATTGGCGCTTGTTGATGGTATCATCACTAAGGACCAATATGAATTCATTATGGTTAAACATCCCAGAGTAGCAACATTTTATAGTCTCCCGAAAATACATAAGGGGTACAGTAAACCTCCAGGACGACCGATTGTCTCGGGAAATGGAAACATTTCCGAGAATCTCAGTAAGGTAATAGACTCTTTCCTGCAACCCTTTGTCATAAGTCTACCGTCGTTTGTGAAGGATACTATCCATCTTTTGCAGGCCACTGAGGAAGTGCCACTACCACCCAACTCCCGTTTGGTGGCTATTGACGTCGAGGCCCTGTACAGCTCGATCCCCCATAACAAGGGGGTCGCAGCTGTACAGGGCATCCTTCGGCGGAGTGGCAAATATGACCCTCCCCTGAACGACTTCATCACCAGTGGTCTGAACTATATCCTTAACAATAACTTTTTTGCCTTCAATAACTCCCACTACCTCCAGGTGCAAGGCGTGGCTATGGGCACATGTTGTGCCCCGGCCTACGCCAACTTGTACCTGGGGGAGTGGGAGAAATCCCTCCTAGGCGACGAGGACCTCCTCGCGTACACGAGCCATATCAAATTATGGCTACGGTACATCGATGACGTCCTCGTCGTCTGGGAGGGATCAGAAGAAATGCTACTTGAATTCTATAATTACATCAATGTCAATACATACAACCTAAAATTTACGATGACACGCGACCCGGACAAGATCAATTTTCTTGACGTCCAATTGAAGTGTAACTTTGAAAATAAAATCTCTACCACCTTGTTTCGGAAAAGCGCGGCAGGGAATACAATCCTTCATGCCGAAAGCTTTCATCCCAAACCCCTTAAAGATTCGATCCTCAATGGGCAGTATCTGCGTATTCGCAGAGACTGCTCTGAGGAGTCCTCCTTTAAATTAGAAGCCAAAAACTTGCAGGCTAGGCTACTAGCACGCGGCTACAGCCGCTGTTGCTTGCGGAGAGCCTACAATAGAACCTGTATACAATCTCGCAGTGATCTTCTCACAAAGAGAACTACGAGGAAAAATCATGACAATAATTTCACTCAAATCATTCTCCGATTTTCGAAACAACACAATGAGATCAAAAATGTCATTCAAAAACATTGGAGCATCCTGACAGATGACCCAAAAGTGAGTAACTTCATCCCTAACAGCCCTTCAATCACATTCAGAAAAGCCACATCGCTAAAAAACTAATTTGTTCAAAGCGAATATAAGAACGAAACAAAGAGATTGAAACACTGTGTAACCTTTGGCTCGTTTCCTTGCGGCCACTGTTCCTATTGCCGGTACATAAATCGTTCAAAAATGTTTTGCCTTCCAAATGGGACAATGTTCAAACCACAGCATTATGCCAATTGCCAAACAAATGGTATAGTATATTTGATGTCTTGCGAGTGTGGGGCCTATTATGTGGGGAAGACCAAGCAGGAGTTCCACCGTCGGATGTCCAAACATGTCTACTCGATGCAGATAGGTAATCACTATCTGCCTTTGGGTCGCCATGTGGTTGTTGAGCACAACTACAGGATGCCCAATATATCATTCACTGCAATCGATAGGATACAGTTCCCCGATCGAGGCGGTGATTGGAACAAAATACTTTTACAATGCGAGCAGAGATGGATCTTTAATTTACATGCCACCTCACCACCAGGACTCAATGAGTCCATCTCTTTCGCCCCCTTTTTGAAGGGATTTGTATCGGGAATAACACAATAACAATAACAATAACTATTTCCCCATCCCATTTTCGGATCACGGGTGGACATGTTTGGACCTTCTACCACTATTCCGAGGTGGGACTCCTGCTTCCTCTTCCCCACTTCCCCCTCCTTTTTCCCTTTCCTCTTTCCTCCCTTTCCCCTCCCCTCTTCCCCCCCGCCCCCTTTCCCCCCCCCTTTTTTCTCCCCTCCTTTTTCCCTCCCTTTTCTCTTCCCCTTTTCTTTTTCCCTTCCCTCCCCCCCTCCCCCCTCGCAAGACATATTTAAAAATTAAAATATAGTTAATAAATGTTTCTGACTATCCCCGACTGATCTTTGGATCACCTGGCACATGGACTGGCTTACAATCCCCCATAACACAGTTTTGCATGGTATCCTCTATATGTGTTTGCGCTTTTGAGACTATATGTTTACTAATATTAAAATTGATACTTCATTTATTAAACATTTAACACAATGTATATTCATGTTTCACATGTACTGTCAAAGATTGTATTGTATCTACTGATGCTCATTGATGGAGAATGACTACTGTACCTATAAATTTCCTCATGCCAGTATGCCCATTAATGAGGAATAACTATTGTACTTATACATTTCCTTATGTCATTCTGACTGTCCCCTCTAGGTGGCTCCCTTCCGCTCCCATCGATGGGAATGGAATCCAGGCATCACCGTGGTGCATGGCTTCCCGGCAAGGGGAGGAGGAGCTTTATCCAACATTTGTTCCTCCAGACATTTTCCCCAGCTGATATCCTGGCTGGTCCAGGTAATCAGCGTTGGGGAACCTTCCCCTTGCCGGCGGCGTCCCCGACCGTCTCCGGACACTAGTCTAGCGTCAGTGCGCATGCGCGAGGCCACGTGCGTGCGTACGACGCGTGACGTCACACACTTGCGACGGAGACGACGCAACTGCAGGACCTTCATGGCCTTCGGGAATGCCGAGGAGGCCACACGAGGCGGCCGTTTGACCGCCATGACAGCTGCAGCTGAGCGTCGGAGTGGTAAGTATCGGGACCCCTCCCCTTCCAATTCCCCATCCACTTCCCCCTCCCACCCCCGGTTCCCACACACCTGCAATCTATAGTCCAATCCAATCTCATTAGCTTACACCTATAAATACCCCACATGAGAGAGTAATTCTCATCTCCATGTGAGGGTACGCATCCAACGAGCATTGAATCAGTAAGTGCATTTCCTCTCCCTACTCAAACTTTTTTTATTCAGATGACTGACTAACTATTTACCATATGCATATCCCTTGCCCCCAGGTGAATCAACGCTGCAGATACACAACCAACGCTGCAGACATACACCTCAAAAAGTCCTTTTCCCTCCCACGGTCCCATAACAGGGTACTGTTGTTTACCCCATTTTGGGGATCAGGGTCTGTGTGACAGTAACATAACTAAGGGGGGCGCCTTAGGCACAGACTATAGCAAGGTAACTATTGACACTAAATATGTCTCTATACTCTTCTTATCCTATGTTTACCCAAATTGATATTATGTGTCTGGCTACAATGTACCCACCTGATTCCTTTCAAACATACCCTGTATACACAGCCACACCGACACGTCAGATGCACTACACCACTAACATCCCATTTCCCTTTCCTCCACACTTGCTCCCCCCCCCCCTCCTTCGCCTTCTCCCCCTTTTTTCCCCCTTCCTGCACCAGCAATCCTGTAACACTTTTCACATTCCTTTTACTCTAGGCTCACACCATCTGTTCACACTCACGTTCTTCTCTGTCTTCTTTGAACTGTTAGTTCACACCATTTTTCACGTAGTTCACCATTTTATTCACCTTGGTTTGCATCGAACTTAGTCCATCACATACACGTACACACTCCCGTTTTTTCACCCAAGTAGGCCCCCATCCCTCCCCTCTTTCTCTCTTTTTTCACATTCCCCCCCCCAGTTTTCATTTACCCTTCCTGTTTTCCCTTCCCCCCTCCCCTTTCCCTAGCTCTCCTGTTTTCCCTTTCTTTCATTCTTCTGTCTGTATGTGCGCGCCATACAGTCATTTCTTTCCCTCCTCCTCTTTCCCTCCCCCTCTTCTAACCCCTCCCTCCCGCTGTTTTTTCCCCCCTTTCCCCCCCCTTCCCACCTTCCCCCCTTTCCCATCTTTTCCCCACTTCCCACAGCTTATTCTAGGCCTTTTCTCTGCTATTTATCAACCTCCCCTTTGCTTTGCCTTCCCCCATCTTTTCTTCCCCCCCCCTCCCCTTCTCCCCCCCCACATCTTTTTCCCTTCCCTTCTCATTGCCTCATTCATAATAACACTCAATATATGGAACTCAAAAGAGGAAAGGAGAGGTATGCACACGCTAAGAAATGACTCATGTGGGATAAGTAGGCTATGTACCGTATGTATGAGGGGCCTTTGCCCTAATAAGACGTCCTGATAAAATATTTGAATCCCTTTAACCTCCCCCCCCTTTTAAACTATCGATGTAGGAATTGGGCTCTATCCCCTTCCCCAGTCCCGAACATCACCCGACTAAATCAGCTGCGACTGGTCGAAATTCGTGTGACCTCTTGTAACCCCTTCGCCCGGAAACTTCTTGCCTGGTTCACCCTAGCCGGTGGGGAAGCGCCTCGGAGCCACATGGAGAAGGAGAATCATTTTAGAGAGATCCCCATGTAAAGAAGCCCATGATATCAATCACACATACCTGGGTAAATATACAAAGCATTACTGTAAAGGATGGCGATAATATTTACCATGTACAGTTACTAAGAGATTATTGCATTCATTACATGCCTACAAGCTTGTTATATCATTATGTTTTCTATCTCAGCAGACATAGACACCCTTTCTAAAAAGTAATCCTCTGAAGAAGACTCATACAGATAATAGTTGAAACGCGTCAGGTTCTACTTTTTGTCTTTTTTGCTTCCAGCAAACATGATATTTTGAAAATCATTGTTTGTTGATTTAATACTGTATGTCCTATTGTATGGTCGCTGTATGGTATTCTTGATTGGGGCTCATGTCTTTTAAACCTATTGTCACAGTGATGTCAATACAATAAAACATTTATTCTTTTATCTTTGACTTATGTTGTATCAATAATCCAATCCTCTCATACTGTGCTGCCTAAAAACCCCACCTCCCTCTCGGGGGGGGGGGGGGGGGGATTTCTTTTTTTCATAAATCATATCTTCAGCTTGGAACTCTGCCAAAACAAACAATTGTACCCCACTTCCCAGCAATGTTTCACATTCATATTTATGGCCTCAAATATATGTGTGCTAAGTATACCTTTTGTTTCATTCTCATAGGGGAGCAAAGGACACCAGGGATCCCCCAACTCCTGAAGAAGGGGAACAGAGGTCACAATTTGAGGATTTGGAGGAAGGAGACGTGGTTGAAATTAACACCACAACATGTGAGTGTCTGACACCCCAGATTCAGGTAATAGATGTATGCCTGCATATTTATAATACATGGTGTGTATTTTATTTTTTAGGTGATGTGCAGGTTGTGGAAGAACAATCGCATCATTTCACCAGTGACAGTGCCCAAAGGGTAATCCAAGAGATAATGCAATGTAGTTGGGATTTAGACTTTATAAAACAAAAAACTCTTGAGATTGACAAAAACTGAAGAACATGATTGATATCCTAGGAAGAATCTAAATACCCCAAAAAATGTTTGTACACATTTTAAAAGCCACATTTTGAAGATGCACACAGTGTGTCAACGTGCTATCTGCCATCAGGGGATATCAATGTACACGTTTTGTGGCTGCACCCCTTTTCTCGAAACTCAAGTAGGTGAGAGGAAGTGTTTGCACCCCCAAAACACATCCATTGATCCCCCATGATGGGAGATAGCACATGTTGACATTAGGCATGGGATCAGGAGGGAAATTCCCATTTTGACTCCCAATTTGTGTGCATCTTCAACATTTGGCAGTGGTGACTTCACCCCATCCGATGAAGGCAATATGAACACATTTTGGAACCTATGTCTGATATTGCCTTCAGTGTTTCAATGTTGAACTTTGTAAGTTCCCGAGTTGTGTATGTTATGTTTTGAAACATGAATGTTTATGTACCCTAAAAAATATTTAACCACTACGCGCCTGTGCTATAGCCGAAAGACGGCTGCAGCGCGGACGCTCCCTGCAGGGAGGACGTCCCTGGACGTCCTGCTGTCTACTTCCCTAATGCGCGCTCCTGAGAGCGCGCATCAGGGAAGTTCTGTGCTGGCCGTGTCCGTCGGACACAGCCAGTCACAGATCGCTGTAAACGGGCAATCACAGCTGCCATTTACAGCAAGATCTGCGTGTCCAATGAGAGATGATCTCATATGTAAACATATGAGATCATCTCTCAGCGCTGCTTGTGAGGAGAGAGATATGAACGGCTGCAGCGGCCGTAAGTAAAAAAAAATAAAAAACAAATTGTGCCATCTGTCCCCGCTGCCTGCTGCCATTTGTCCCACTGCCATCTGTCCCCAGTGCAACCTGTCCCCAGTGCCATCTGCCAGTGCCACCTGTCCCCAGTGCCATGTATAAGTGCCATCTGTCATCAGTGCCACGTCAGTGTCATCAGTGCCACGTCAGTGCCATCTGTCATCAGTGCCATATCAGTGTCACGTGTCATCAGTGCCACATATTAGTGCCATCTGTCATCAGTGCCACATATCAGGGCCATCTGTCATCAGTGCCACCTGTCAGTGTCATGTGCCATCTGTCATCAGTGTCCCGTGTCATCAGTGCCACGTATCGGTGCCATCTGTCATCAGTGCCACATATTAGTGCCATCTCTCATCAGCGCCACATGATATCAGTGCCACGTATAAGTGCCATCTGTCACCAGTGCCACATATTAGTGCCATCTCTCATCAGTGTCACGTGTCATCAGTGCCCCGTATTAGTGCCATCTGTCATCAGTGTCACGTGTCATCAGTGCCCCGTATTAGTGCCATCTGTCATCAGTGCCACATCAGTGTCACATGTCATCAGTGCCACGTATCAGTGCCACCTGTCATCAGTGCCACGTCAGTGTCACGTGTAATTGTCCTGGTGCTCCAGGGCCTTCAAAAGTGTAATAGGTAGTCAACAAGTTAGATGTGTAATTTATGCTCCTAGAACACGTGATGATGCTCCCTGCATGTTGGGCCTCTCTAAGTGCCCAGGCTGTGGAAAAGTCCCACACATGTGGTATCGTAATACTCAGAAGAAGTAGCAAAATGTATTTTGGGGTGTCATTTGTGGTATACACATGCCATGTGAGAGAAATAACCTATTACAATGACAATTTTGTGGAAAAGAAATAAAAAATAAAAAAATAATTCATTTTGCAAAGAATTGTGGGAAAAAATGACAGCATCAAAAAGCTCACCATGCCTCTTACTAAATACCTTGGAATGTCTACTTTCAAAAAAGGAGTCATTTGGGGGTTATTTTTACTTTCCTGGCTTGTTCGGGTCACAAGAAATGAGATAGGCCACCAATGCATCACATGTAATCAATTTTGTATAATTTGCACCACAGCTTGTAGAGTCTGTAACTTTCACAAAGACCAAATAATATCGACTAATTTGGGTTATTTTTACCAAAGATATGTAGCAGTATAAATTGTGGCCAAAATTTATGAAGAAAAATTAATAATTTGCTAAATTTTATCACAGAAACAAAGAAAAAATGTGTTTTTTTTCAAAATTTTCGGTCTTTTTTCATTTATAGCGCAAAAAATAAAAAACCCAGAGGTGATCAAATACCACCAAAAGAAAGCTCTATTTGTGGGAAAAATAGGACAAAAAATTCATTTGGGTACAGTATTGCATGACTGAGTAATTGTCATTCAAAGTGTGAGAGCACCGAAAGCTGAAAATTGGCCTGGGCAGGAAGGGTGTTTAAGTGCCCAGTAAGCAAGTGGTTAAAATAATATAAATAAACCAAGAATTGGGGTTTTTACCAAAAATATGTTTTGCAACGCACATGTACATGTGCACAGAATAAAAGATTTTATACTCAACAATGTGTGGCTTCTTCTTTCAATGATCAATACCATTTTTTGTATTAAGTTGGTGTTTTCAGTGCTACAAGTGCACAAGGAGAACCTAGGAGACAGCAAAAAGAAACCCAAGCAATAAATAAAAATCATGATTTGATATGATAAAAAAGAAAATGTATTCAAAAGTTGGTGGCAAATCAATGGCCCCCCACTCGTAAAATATTGGACATAATTTTCTCTCACTTCACGGGCACTTTGGGGAGGCAAGTCAGGATGGCCTGCTTCCAGGGCCGTCATTGTAACTTCAGAAAGTCCGGCCTCGGGTACAATAGAGGCAACATAACTAGGATTGTGCACGATGCAGCAACTCTAAACTATATGGTTCAGTTTGTATTCCGCCATATTTATGGCAGTTTGAAACAGGGGGAACCGGCTGGCCAGGATCCCAAATGTATTCTCCATGACTCTTCTGGCGCTGGCCAGCCGGTAATTAAAAACCCTCTTCTCCGGGGTGAGGGTCCTCTGGGGCAATGGCCTCATCACGTGGTCACCCAGACGAATGCCTCATCTGCAACGAACACAAATGGCAGTCCTTCCACGTTCTCCTCCGGAGGTGGCAATCCCAAGCCACCACTCTCAAGACGTCGGTAGAACTTGGTCCGGGCAAATAAGCCACCATCCGGCCATTCCTCCCCATGTCCACATATAAAAATGAATTTGTCGCCGACACCACCGCCATCAGCACGATACTATTGAACCCCTTGTAATTGTAATTGTATGACCTTGAATGGGTTGGTGGGACGATGTGGACATGCTTCCCATCAATTGCCACAGTCTGCCATTTCTGTGGCGTTGAAGGAAACTGTGGAGTCTAACAAGAAAAAATAAATAGTCATTTTGAACATAACATTACATAACATTACAAGCAGATTAGACACAATCATTCTTGGCCAACATCAGTATAACATTTGATGGCCCCTTTATTTTAAGGGGGGGTATGTTTTGGACAGGTGCCCCTCTCCACTTCATTGAGAGCTGAATGCCTAAATAATGTGTGTTACTTTGGCCAGCCCCTCCTTTCTTACACTATTGGAAGCCCACTGGACAGGTAAGAAGTGTCATAATACAAAAATATAAATACGCACTGTACAAATGGAAGCACATTATTACATTATGCAATTACCTATCAAGATAAGAATAGGAGAAAATAAAAAACTTTAAACAGTACCATTTGAAAAGCCCTTTTACTATATGCTTTGGTGAATTCATCCAAAAATATGACCACAAAAGAGGTACGTATAGTGTGTATGGGTTTGGTAAAGTCAGCAGATAAAGGATTGGTATTGGTTGACTTAGCGGTTGGGGGGGAGGGAGGGTTACTAATGATTTTGGGCCCCCCTAAAAAAAGCCACTTGCACTCTGCATGAATTTAAGGACACAAATAACATTTGTACACATTTTAGGGGGTGTTTAGGGTAAAACAGTACTATGGAGCTGACGATATACATTGTTAAGTGACTGGGCTATAGGTGTATATGGGCCCAGGATAGCATGCTGGGGAGGTTAGTGAAAGCAAATATGCATGTAGGCCAAAAAAGGAGCATTAAAAGATTACAGCATGCATGAGGACAAAGGGGACATTCACAGCATATTACAATCATGGTAATTAGGGAACAATGAAAGAAATACAATACATTAGCAAACATTAAATACGTAGAATGTGATGTTAAAGGAGAAATCTTACCTTAATATAGTCCTTCTGCAGGACCTGGATGATGGCAGAACAGATCTCTGAGATAATGATCCACAGTGCCTGGGAGAAGATGCCTATAGAGAACTTGAGGTCCTGCAGGCTTCTTCCAGTCATCAAGTACTGCAACGTGGCTACTAGCCTCTGCTTCGGAGTGATGGCTTGCCTCATGCAGGTATCCTGCCTGCTGATATAAGGGGTACGCAAAGCCAACAGATGGTGAAAAACTGGGTCCGTCGTCCTGAGAAAGTTCCTGAAATCATCAAGGTTATTCTCATGAATCTCACGCAGCAAAGGCATATGACAGAATCGGTCACGCTGGAGCAACCAATTCTTGGTCCATGAACTCCTCCCCATTCTGTTCATGGACTGGGCTCGGGTCAAAGCTAGAAGCCCAACATCAAGCACCCACACAGCACAAACTTTACAACAGCATGTACCCGCAACCTGGCTTCAAAGTGGTCGGCTGGTCAGAATGAACTGGAAAACAGATACGAACTGACTGTACGCACTGAAAAACAGATACAAACCCACAAGCACAAGCTGAACAGCAGTAAAACGATCTGAAAAGTGTGAATCGTCTCTAACCAAACTTCTACTAACACGAGATAAACACAAGATTAGCAGAAGGAGCCCAAAGGGTGGCACACTTGGTATTGAACTTCCCTTTTATAGTCCCATTGGACGTGTTGTGCCTCACTGTGTTGTTGACAGTCGGGATTTGGTGTGACCGTGTGTAGGCAAGACAAGTTTGAGCAGAATTCCGTCTGAAAAAAACAACAAAGCTTTTTCCAACGAGAATTCCGATCGTGTGTACGCGGCATAACTGTACAAAATTAGGGCTCGCTGAGCCATGGTAGAGTATAGTTTGCAACAATGGTAGCTGTGGGAATATGCACATGGTCATAATCGGAGCCATGTTTGTAGTGTTCACAATGGGGCTGATTTACCAAACATTTGCGACTTGAGTTGCGGTGCACGCCGCCGCGCAACGGACGTTTTCGTATTTACAATGCATTTGCGCCAGGGGGCTTATCGGAATATGGAAGCCCCCTTTAACAAGGGGACCCCCAGATCCCGGCCTCCCCCCCTGTGTGAAATGGTAAGGGGGTACAAAAGTACCCCTACCATTTCAACAAAAAAGGTGACAAAAGAGTTAAAAATGACAGGAGACAGTCTTTGACAATTCCTTTATTAAAGTCTTCTTTCTTCTGGCCTTCTTCCTTTCTTTATCCTTCGGTTTCTTCATCTTCTTCCTCCATCTTCTTCTTCCTCCGATCCGCTTCTTCTTGCTCCGGTGTTATCGTCCGGCATCTTCCTCCACGGCGTCTCTTCTTCGTTATCGGGCCGCTCCGCGCAATGGGAGGCTCCCGCTGTGTAATGCTTCTCTTCTTCTTCATCTTCTTCTTCCTCCTATCCGCTTCTTGATCCGGTGTTCTCGTCCCTTACCATTTCACACAGGAGGGAGGCCGGGATCTGGGGGTTCCCTTGTTAAAGGGGGCTTCCAGATTCCGATAAGTCCCCCGCCCGCAGACCCCCACAACCAACGGCCACTGTTGTGGGGACGAGGCCCCTGTCCTCATCAACATGGGGACAAGGTGCTTTGGGGGGGACCCCAAAGCATCCTCCCAATGTTGAGGGCATGTGGCCTAGTACGGTTCAGGAGGGGGGGGCGCTCTCTCGTCCCCCCTCTTTTCCCGTGGCCTGCCAGGTTGCGTGCTCGGAAAAGGGTCTGGTATGGATTTTGAGGGGGACCCCCTGCCATTTTTTTTGGCGCGGGGTTCCCCTTAATATCCATACCAGACCTGAAGGGCCTGGTATGGATTTTTAGGGGGGACCCCCCACGCCATTTAAAAAAAAAACTAAAGTCGCCTGGCCTGGGGGCGACTTCAAGTCATGTTGGAAGTCGCCCCAAGTCGCGCTGTGATTCACACTCAAGTCCAAGTTGTCTCCCAAAGTCGCGCTGGAGGTCATGTTGCCCCTGTGTGGATGGACTGTATGATACGTTGTGCGCTATTATCAATGGGAGATAATTTTTAGTGGGTAGCGTTGGTTTTTAAAGCTGAATTCCACACTACAGTGCTCTTGTGCCCTTATAATGCATAGTTTATAGCCTAGACAAATTTTAGCTTTTAAAGGGGAACTCTACACTCCAATTCTCTTGTCTTCCCCTTACAATGCCTATAATTATTTTGAGCTAGCTTTTGCTTTTAAAGGTGAACTACACACCCCATTCTCCAAAGGCTGTGAGCTGCCTTCACCAATCCAAAACAAATACTTTTTCCCAGCATACAACAGGGCCAGCTAGGAAAGGGGCGAGAAGAGCGATCACCCAACTCTCTACCGAACCATTCAAGACCACATGCACTCAACATAGCTGGCTAAATGTAAATTTGTATGCATATAAATTCTGTCCAAAATTCAAAATTTCCTCTTCGAATTTTGTATCCTAAATCATAAGTAAAATTTGTAATTGTTACGAAAAGTTAACTCACCAAAAAGCTATCAACCCAGGAAGTCAGCAAAGCACAGGGATGGTGGGAACCCCTCATAATGGTCACAGCGTGTGTACAGACCCGGGACTCAGCACAGGGATGGTGGGAACAACTCATAATGGGCACAGCGGGTGTACAGACCTGGGAACTAAGAACAGGGATGGTGGGATCCCCTCATAATGATAAATTCATCATAACAAACTTTTGTTATTTTAATGAAAAGTTTACTAATCAAAACGAAAATGCTAAGATCTTAGAAATAAACATTCAATTTCAAACACAAAATGACAACATTTTTCTTTTTTATTCATACGAAACCCAACAAAATTTTGTTACACGCCCATGTCTACCAATAACTAGAAGATAAGCCAGCCAAGTGGGGACTAGCAAAATTACCAAGTCAGTTCCCTTAGACTGCAATGGTATTTGTTGTTGTGCTTAATTGTGGACAGGGGGGTGCCTTTTTTTGTGCTAGCTGCATTTGGTTTGTTCTGGGCATGCTCAGGGACTTAGGGTTTTTTTTGCTGCTTTTTGTGTGTGAACAGCACTTGGATGTTTCTGGGCATGCTCAGTGAGTGTTTTTTTGGGGGTTAGTAATTTAAAGACATCATTAACGGGTGTACCCACTTTGAAGTTCTGTCTCTACATTGGGTGAACTTGCATTTTGTGTGTTTCATGCACTGTGCATGTGTTTGCAATTGCCTCATTAGCACACAAACCTATGTTATATAAAGCTTGCAGATAGCATGCTTTACTTTGCCCTGAAAAGAGCCAAGATTGTGTGTGTGGCGGCCGCAAGAGAGCACAGATTAGTGTCCTGACCGAGTTTCTAACACATGTATATTTTGTTTGTTATGTCTTTGCAAAACAGATGTGTTTTCTGCAATTTATTTGTTACTTTGGTTTGTTGTTTTCTTTAGGTGGTGGTTATTTTAACATGAAATATTTTTGATGTTGGCAATGTTTGTTGTTTTTACGTTGTTCACTTTGATTTAATTGTCTGTGCTGCATTATTTTAAAAACTTTCTCAAGATGTGCCTAATGTAGTTTTAATCCTTTTTATATAGATGTCCATTTGTGTGTGATCGCTCCTTTCAACTCCTGTTAATTAACAATGCAAAAGGGTCAAACCTTTAACATATTCTGTTAGTGTCTCAAATTAACATGTATGTGTGTATTTTGATTTCCTTGCTGCTTTTCCAAGTCCTGTTTTTTTTTTTTGGACCAATAAAATTGTTTGCAATGTTTTATGTGTGTTCTTTTTATGCAATGGATTTCCCAGCTGTAGCTTAACAAAGCTGATTGCCATGTGTTAGACAAATCCAGACATTTCAGAGTGGTAAGGCTCCGTTCAGACTGCTTCGGTGCGGGAACGCTGCAAATCTACTGCGGGTTCCCGCATCGCATGTCTCCCGCCGGCAGTTCACACTGCCCTATGCGAGCTGCTGGGAGTGTCAGTGAAATGTTAATGACACCCCCATATCAGTTCGCATATCGCAGTGCGATCTGCAAACTCGGACAGGAATCGGATCGCATGGTGAGAACACCCATGCGATCCGATTCTGCTGCGGACCAAAAAAAGGGCCCTGTGCGAGTTTGGGCTGAATGCGATGCAAATTCAGCCATACTATCTGTATGGCTGAATTTGCATCGCACAGAGATCGCATATGATTTGCACTGCAGTGCGGTGTGAATCATATACGATCTCCCGCATCGCAGCAGTCTGAACCCAGCCTAAGTCTTCAATTAGATTTTTGAGCAGTGGTTTTCAGCCTCAGTGACCAAGTACCCCCACCCTTCCCCCCAGGACATGTTTAGTATATGTTTCTTATCTAAAAAATGTTTTTGTGTCAAGTACCAAGCCATTGACTTTGATTTAAAACACCTGTGCAAGATGATGGAAAACCTACAAACATGGCCTGTTGGGGGTACTTGAAGACAGGATGAGGAGCTAAAATCAAGCTCAAAACAATCCTATTCGAATTGTGGACATTTCAGAGAAAGCCCAGACTAACTTTTTTGGGGGGGGGTTTTCATATTTTTATTTTTTGTGTTTATTTTTATTTTTTGTGTTTATTTTTATTTTTTGTGTTTTATTTTTATTTTTTTAATTTTGTTTGTTTATTTATTTTTTGGGCTTTGTGTCCCTTTTCTTAAAATTGGCTTTGCTTCCTGTCACATAGCCAAACAGGAAGTGAGAGTAAAATCATAACACTATTTTTAGTTCTTGTGGACACAGGTTAATCTAACTAACTAGTGTCCCCATTAGGCAAACTGCAGTCTAGCACTTTGTTGTGTGCACCCCAAATTATTAGGTATTTTGGGGTTTAGTAAAGGCAAATCCTTTATGCAATACAAGTGTAGTTGCTGAAAATCAGAGGGGGGAGCACTGGTGATTTTATCCAATCATGTAGAGGCAAAGATGCTGTTTTCTTTCCCTTGCATGTTGCCCTCGGATCTCCAGCAAGTGCACTTGTAGTGCAAAGTCGATTTCCCTTTAGTAAAGAAACCTAATAATTTGGGATGTACATAGCAAAATGCTAGAGTGCAATTTCCTGAATAGGAAAACTATTGAAATTGGCTTGTGTGTCCCCAAAGAAAGACACTGGTAGTGTTTTATCCTCACTTCCTGTTTGGCTTTGTGGCTGGAAGTGAATAATTTTGAAGGACAAATTGTCAAAATTTGGGAGTTGTCGTCACCCTATCAGGGGTGTAGAGATTCCCCCAACACTTCAAATCCCTCTGCACTCTATCCCCAAGCAAAAATCGGAAAGGATTTTCTTTAGTTTAACTTTGCAAAGTCACATTTCTAAAATCAATTGTGATGCATGTTAATGGCCCATTTAGACCTTTAATATAAAGTCATAAGTTGCCTTGACTCGAATCATTATTTTGGCCAGTCCTAAAAATCTACATCTGTTTTTCTATTAACCACTTGGTGTCTGTGCTATATCCTAATTACGGCCACAGCGTGGACCTTAATTTCTGGGAGGCCGTCATAGGACGTGCTCCCTGCAGGGCGCACTGAGACTCGGGTGATCGCAGTAAGGGCCTATCCTGGCCCCTTACCACGCAATTAGCTGTCAGCCTTTGACAGATGGCCACATGATGTAAAATAAAGCTTGGTAATTGGTTATTTGTGTGAGCATTACAAATAGAGTCCTAGCCAAATAGATCCTTGAGAAATACATTAAATACTAAATCGTATTTCTCCAAATGTAGTCCAGAGTGGGCCCTAGCATTGATAAGATCATAAAGCTCACATTGGTTGTGGGCCAAACACAATCCATAAGCCCTGGTTCACATTGGTAGTTGGGTACAATTTGACATGCCCAAGTGGCAGCAATGGCATCGTCCTAATCAGTGCAATGGTGCATTTTCAGTGCGGAAACAATTGTTAAATATTTTATGGACTACTTTTTGAAATTTGGGGCTGCGATTTCCATTGATCTGGATTGACACGCTAGTGTTAAATTGTGCGAGTCCAGCTCAGCGATTACCTGGGCTAAATGTGCTTTGAACAAAACTAGCTCAGGTAAGCACAGTCAAATAGAAACCGAAAATCAGATTTTTTTAAACAATAAAGTCCTGTAAAAATCTCCATTACAAATGTTTATATTAAGATGGTCAGACACTACACAATCTGAGTTTACAATCTCTGTCCAATTCAACATTAAGGCTCGGTTTCCACTATTGCAAACCCAAAGTCGCGCGTTGTTTCCGCGAGTTTGGCCGCAACTTTTGGCCGCAACTTGAAGCAATGGCTGGGTATTTTTGTGGTGTAGGGACCTCAAGTTGCATCAAAGTGGGAACAAAGTAGTGCAGGGAGTACTTTGAGGTGGGTGCGACTTGAAGTAGAAAGACGTATGAACGGTACTCATTGTAAATCATAAGGTACAACTTATCATGCAACTTTTCAGTCCCAAGTTGCATGCCAAGTCGCAATAGTGGAAACCAAGCCAAAAATGAACATTGTAAATCACGCAACTTTGGGTTTGAAATAGTGGAAACAGAGCATTAGGCTAAAGCGGTAATAGGAAGGTGCACTGGAAGAATTACTTATAATTGTAGAAAATCAAACAGGCTTGTGCACTGAATCAAATTTATGAAAGATCTGCCGTTATCGGCAGCGGGAGAGGTGCCACCCCCCGGAGGTGATCGGGTCCTGGTGCGTGATGGGTATGGAGACAAGTGAGGCTAAGATGGCTATATTGTCTCTAAACGTCACTTTTTCCCATACGTCTTAAAGGAACATTTTTTTCCATGTAATTTTTTTAAATGACATATTTTTTTTTATTCCATTTAAGTCTAAATATGAGATCTGAGGAATTTTTGACCCCAGATCTCACAAGGAGGAAAGTCCGTTCGTTTAGAACGTGACTCCAGGTAGACGGGACTAGCGAAGGCATTGAATGCCGCCGCGCTATCCCCGTCACCTGGTATGGATTTAAAGGGGAATCCCTACACCGAAAAAACTGCGTGGGGGTTCCCCCCAAATCCATCTCAGACCCTTATCCGAGCACGCAGGCCGGTCAAAAAAGGGGTGGGGACGAGCGAGCGCCCCCCCTCTGAGCCGTACCAGGCCGCGTGCCCTTAACATGGGGGGTGCCCTGGGGAAAGGGGGGCCCTGCGGCCGCCCCACCCCAAAGCACCATGTCCCCATGTTGATGAGGACAAGGGCCTCTTCCCGACAACCCTGGCCATTGGTTGTCGGGGTCTGCAGGCGGGGGGCTTATCAGAATCCGGGAGCCCCCCACCCTATGTGAATGAGTATGGGGTACGATGTACCCCTATCCATTCACTTAAGGAAAAAAGTAAAAGAGCTGGAAGAAGAAAGCGGAGGCCTGGCAAGAAGACCCCCGAAGTCGGAACAAGACCCCCAGGCGGCGGCGGCGAAGAAGAAAGCCGGGCTCCTCCTCTAGGTGAAAGAGCTAGGTATAAGAGCAGAAGATAGTGGAGGAATCCGGCGAGAAGACCCCCCAAGACGGAAGAAGACCCCCAGAGCTGTGCAATAAAGTATTTTAAAAAATTGTGTGTTTTTTTTTTATTTACACTTTTTTCCTTAAGTGAATGGGTAGGGGTACATCGTACCCCATACTCATTCACATAGGGTTCCCAAATTCTGATAAGCCCCCCCGCCCGCAGCGCCCGACAACCAACGGCCAGGGTTGTCGGGAAGAGGCCCTTGTCCTCATCAACATGGGGACAAGGTGCTTTGGGGTGGGGGGCCGCAGGGCCCCCTTTCCCCAGGGCACCCCCCATGTTGAGGGCACGCAGCCTGGTACGGCTCAGGAGGGGGGGCGCTCGCTCGTCCCCACCCCCTTTCCTGATGGATTTGGGGGGACCCCCACGCCGTTTTTTCAGTGTAGGGATCCCCCTTTAAATCCATACCAGGTGACAGGGCTAGCGCGGCGGCATTCACTGCCTTCGCTAGTCCCGTCTACCTTGAGTCACGTTCTAAATGAACGGACTTTCCTCCGTGTGTGGGTAAGTCCGTTCATTTCAAAACTCCCGCGGACTTTGGCTAAAACTCCGGCGGATTGTCCGCTGGAAAAGTCTGGGCGTGTGGGGGTAAGTCCACACGTTCGGATGCACATGCAGGGGTATGCGTGCGCCAGTTCAATGCGCTGGTTCACACATCTATGCGCCGGTTCACACGCTCAATTAATGCTTTATCAGGCGCACTAATTAAGGTGTGAACTGGCGCAGCGCATTAGCCTTAGTAAATCAGCCCCAATGTGTCTCAGCAGGAAACTGTCCACATGGCTGTGCACATGGCCTATTGCATAAGTCACTACTGCATATCTATTTGAATATATACATGTGTCTGATTGGTTCTTTTGAAGGTACACAAGTGTCTCATTGTCTGATTGTGAAGCCACCACCCTCTTTTGTTATCCCTGTTTTACACTATAAATAAAGAGCATGTCCTATTCCGGAGGACTTTTCTAAGCTCAACGTGATACCTGCATTTGTCTGTGTTACTTGGAGATACAAGCGCGCTTTGCCGGCATTATACAAGAAAGCTATAATTGTGCTTTTCAGCGCAACATAATTATTTGCTTATAGGCAAAGCTTATAACTTTACACAACATTATCACCTAACCCTTTGGAATATTTTTAAGCCATAGAGGATGTGTCCGCTATGGATAGATAGATAGCTATTCCTATCTGTTGGTTTAAAGAAAACTTTTGTTGAAAGACCACTATATTGTCTAAAAAATTGTCACATCAAGAAAATTAATTACTTCCTGATTATTAATAAGTTTAACATTTTTATTATTAGTGTTTAATTATACCCTTGCTGACTCTTTGGCGCCCTTCCTAATTACCAGGAGGTTAACTACCCTGTTTCCCCGAAAATAAGACCTAGCGTGCTTGTCAGTGATGGCTGAAATATAAGCCCTACCTCCCAAATAAGCCCTACCCTGTTTCCCTGAAAATAAGCCCTACCCTGTAAAAAAGACCTACAAGGACTTTAACTAGGGCTTATTTGGGGGGTAGGGCTTATATTGCAGCCATCACCGACAATCACGCTAGGTCTTATTTTCGGGGAAACAGGGTATGAACCTTCAATAGAAAAGTTACTCTGGCATGGACTGTCTAATCACACATTAGTCTTCCCATTCAGCTATAAAAATATTGTCCAGAATTGGGGCAAATTTAGCGACCATGGCCACCCCCATTTTCTGTAGGTAAAAGTAGCCATCATACAAAAAATATGTATGGGAAAGACAAGTCCAACATCATTCTCAAAAAACCCTTATTGGGCAAAGGGGACATCCTCTCTCTGACTCAATGCCCATTTCAGGGCTTACAATGCATTATCATGTTGAATAATGGTGTAACATGATGACATATCTTCTGTTAATATAATATCTTGCTCATTGTTCAGATCAATCCCTTGTAGTGATTGCAACAAATCCTTAGTGTCTTTAAAATGGGCCTTAGCTTTTATTACACTGGGTTGTGGAAGCCAATATTTACCCAGCCTTGCAGTTACAGATCCTAGATCATTCAATAGGACGTGCTGATAGACATTTGTGAATGTTTATGTATTTTAGCTAGTGTATATATGTTAGGTATTCTACAAGAGCTAAGTATCAAACATTGTCTCTCTTTTTTTTAGTAAGCATTCTAGATCTATATCCTATTTCTACAATCTTTTTAAATTCCTCCTTAAACCTAACGGTGGGATCACTCTTTAATTAGTATACTTTACTTCATCCGATAACCTCACTGTCATCTGTGTGTGACATTGTGGAGTGTGATATTTGTCTATGCTCTTCAGTTTTTTATGCAGTATTTTAAATATATGGTGAAGGATAAAAAGAAGGGAGTGATTTGCTGGCTGGTTTGTTTGAAGAATGGTGGGAAGCCCCTTGACCTATATAAGTGATTTAAGCCAATCATGTTATGAGTGGCATATATATTTGGTGAGTTCAAAATCTAAAAGGGAGTGGTGAACACAGTTTTTCACAAGTGGTGATGTGAGAGATCAATGGGTGAAAGAAGATTACTTGAATCCAAAAGGAGGACAATAATCTAAAAGATGTTTTTGGTCTTTGGTTCAAATTGGATGTTTTTAGACTTTTTAGATTTTTCCATGTATTTTGTATGACTTTAATTGGCACTTGGCATACACGGTGTATATATAATTGTATTTATTTCATTATATAATATTTTTCAGTGTATGGTTTATATCGCGGAGTCTCCTCAGATTGGAAAGTTTTGTTCCGATTTGTTTTATGACAACTAATTTATTTTTAAGTGGGCAGCAATGGATTTGAGCACTTAGTATTTTTTTGAATTTTACTTAAAGAAAGGAGGCTCCTTGGGTGCAGAGTTTTTGATTTTTTATAATTCTTTTTGTTGTTAATCCATACTTCTCTTATAATAATAATAATAATAATAATAATAGTTATTTTTATATCAGTGTCACGTAGCGTAGTAGCAGTAAAGGTTTAATAAATGGGAAACTGAGTATTCACTGTGCCAAAGTGACACATTAGATCTGTGCACTTTAAAATTTTCACTCTATACTTGCATGCAGAGAGATGTCACCTCCCCTCCATGTCCTAATTGCTCTTTTTCATGGGCAGAACAAGTATCTTTTGTTGGAGAAAATCTTAGTTGGTTGGATATTACTTTATTCCTGACAACTAGCTCTTCAGCTTAGAGTAGATCAGGGACATGAGACCCACTTTCTCGTTTAGTGTATTAAAACATTTTTGTTTAACCAATTCACCCCTGGAAGGATTTGCCCCCTTAATGACCAGGTAATTTTTGGCGATGCGGCACTGCGTTGCTTTAACTGATGCTGTACCAAAACAAAATTGACTTCCATTTTAAATAGAGCTTTCTTTTTGTGGTATTTGATCACCTCTGTGGGTTTTATTTTTTTTGCGCTATAAACAAAGACAATTTTGAATAAATATACATATTTTTTTACTTTCCGCTATAATACATATCCCCAAAAAATCTATAAAAAAAACGAATTTATTCATCAGTTTGGGCCGATATATATTCTTCTACATATTTTTGGTAAAAAAAAAAAAAAAAAATCGCAATAGGCATATATTTATTGGTTTTGGCAAAAGTTATAGTGTCTACAAACTACGGGATAGATTTAGGGACTTTTATTTATTTTTTGATTGTTTTTACTGGTAATGGTGGCAATCTTTGACATTGCGGCAGACAAATCTGACCCCCAAATTACACTTTTTGGGGACCATTGACATTATTACATTGATCAGTGCTATAAAAATGCACTGATCAATGTATAAATGACATTGGCAGGGAAGGGGTTACACTAGGGGGGCGATCAAGAGGTGTGTTCTAACTGTAGGGTGGATGGGCTCACTGGGACATGACAGAGATCACCGTTCCTGATCACTGGAAGAAGATCTCTGACATATCATTAGGCAGAACAGGGAATCGCCTTGTTTACATAGACAGTTCGCAGTTCTGCGCAGACAGAGTCTGCGTGACCCACGGGCATGCTCCCACGGTGCACTGCTGGTGCGCGTGCACGCCTGCTACCCTTCTTGCATGGACCGATGTACAGGTACATCGGTTTGTGCAGGAGTGTCGACCTGCTGCAGTAAATGTATGTCAGCTGGTCGGCAAGTGGTTAAAGAAGAAGTCTCATTAGGAACAAATTCTTACCTATCAGTCTTTTTATTCATGTTTACATAATTGGCTTTGGTTGTGTAAACAAACACAGAATGAGTCTCCAGAAAATAACATTCTCATATATCAGATAGTATTGCCTAAGAGCTTCTCCCCTGCATTAAGCCCCATTTGTGGGTATCCCCATTGTAGATCTCAGGCAGAGCTCAATGCTTTCGTACTTCTGTGAGTGCACCTGTCTCTATGTGACACCCCTTCTCCCCCTGTCTTTGTAGTAATGACATTGTTCTCATAGAAGTATCTGGTCCCCAAGACAAGCACTGTCAATTGAAACACATTCCTTATTCATCTCCTACAGTGCCTCATGGTCAGATAAAAGGAAGGAGGGTACTTTCAAACATGCTAGCTCAACATCCATAGCCCCCTGGGGGACAGGACAGGTGGGAGAGAACATTTGTATTTTTAGACTTTTCCCTTAAGTTGCAGTCAACAGAAAGTGAGAGGATATATTTTCAATGTGAGGTATATACCCTCTTAGGTATTTTTTTTTAAAACAAATGTCCTTATTGGAAAATGTTCCTTTAATAAAGTTCTGGTGGTAACCTAGAATTTTGGATTACCCTAACTTTGATTCCTGGTTACATTGATGACAATCGGAAAAAAAAATCATCTCAATAACAAGGACACAGACAGCAAATACAATATTGGTTTTAACCACTTACCCATCTATCCAAATTTAAGAAAAATAGCTTGCTATTAGTTATAATTTCAGTAGTAAAACACTAATCTAATTCTTCATTATATGTACAGCAATTTCACAAACTGAATCAAAAGTGCCTTTGCTCACATTGCAGTCACTTGCAGAACTACTGATAAATAGTGAATATATCTTCAAATTCCAGATGGTGAATATTTGTAACTATATTGATAATTGTGATAGCACAGTTCAGCGGAATTTAGGAGGTATCATTTCTCTCTTCATGTAAACTCTCAATTGCTCCATATCTTACATTTCAGAGTCTGGTTACACCGGTTACAGAAGCATTGATTGGCTTTAATTGTTAAACAATCTACTGTACATTTTGTAAGCCATCTGCACAAAACAGTCTGCAATATGACATCTCCAAATTGATGGAGTTAAAGTATACAGTATGTATAGCTTTTTTTTGGAGGATTTATGCTATTTTTTTGTTCTGATCATCAGCATAAGTAGAAGAGTAAATTTCCCCCAATTGTGGCACAAATAACAAGAAAACACGACAGCAGATGTAATCCTTCCACACTTTATTAAAAACCTAAACAAACTTTGCCTTTAAATACACTTTAAATGTTGTCTATAAAGGTGCCTTGCAGAAGTAATGGTGTTTGCTTGAAGAATTACCTATTATTACCTATTACCCTTCAACAAGATAAAAAAAAGCTGGTGACTTTTATAAACATCTTACAATAGGGGTCATCAGCTGTGACAGTTAGTGGTAGCATTGGAGCTTGATGACCCCTATTTATCCCAATGTGTACATCATTATGACGGTCACATAGGTGCCTGCACTTTATAACAGTTAGCAGCATTTTATGTAAAATGACAGTGACTTGTAAAATAAACCTAAGCCCACCATGTACTGTGATATATACTTAGCGCAGAGCTTTTTTTTTTATGCTAAGCACCACATTAATGTATTTTTCTTCTATTTCTTTAATTCATTTCTCTACCACTCTTCAGTTTTATATCAATATACTAAGTTGACTAGAAATAAAAACCAGAAAGGATTGAAATATGTATTTAAGCAGTGGAATTGTTTCTGTTGCAGGATCACTGCTTTTGTAAAGATATCAGCAGCACATGAATAGTCAATCTGTTTTGTTATTATATTAGGTCCCTGCAGGCTGTGTTTTTCTTCTGTGATAGATACTGAAATTCATAATCATTTTATATAACCTAAAAGCCTTAACTCCTCAAAGGTCAGAGTTTTTGTACAAATGTGTTGCGTTATTTTCACTAGAGGCCACTTGTTTATTTTCCTTATATGTTCTATGTGTTTGCCCTTTCCTGGCGAGGCTCATAAAGTAGTGCAGATCAAAAAGTGACTGAGGAAGGATTATTGCTTAGGCAATTCTTTTTTATGCATGTTTGGTAATAAAATATATTTATAAAGTTCTCCAGGGGACTCTAACTGGCTAATTGATGTTGTTATTGATTTCCTTATACATCTTTTATTTTAATGCTACTTGTCAGTTTACTTGGTTTACTTTTGGAGCTTCAGTAGTTTCTTTCCCTGTAGTGTGTCTGACAAATTCTAAAACAGCTAGAAGTTAGAACCATTTGTTGGGCTTGTGTCAAAGTTAGAAGCAAGCAAACTGTATCCCTTCAAGCACAGTCAGTCACAAAATGCAGTTATGACATGACTTTATCAAGTTTTTGTGATATTTATTTTCTGTTTTATCAGTAGTTGATACTTGTCAATGGAGATGGATTGCAGTAGAAACATGTTCAAACATGCATGATGCATTAGCATTTCTGCTTTTTGCTTACTGCGTTTTAGTGGGGTGTTGGTAGAGTGAGCTGAGCACTTGAGAGAAGAATCTAAACAATGTCAGTGCACTTGCTGAGAACTTTGAGGATGGGTTGTCCTACAGTACCTACAATAACAGGTCACTAAGAATTTGTGTTAAAGCTCATTTACTGCTTATCTTATTAAAGCGGTTGTATAGTAATTTTTGTAACTTTTACCTACAGGTAAGCCTTTAATAAGGCTTACCTGTAGGGAAAAAGAATATCTCCTAAACCTGTACGGTTTAGGAGATATTCAGTTCGCAATGAGCCGCTGACTTCAGCGGCCCATGCGCACCGGGGATTCTCGCCCAAAA
This sequence comes from Lithobates sylvaticus, assembly GCA_028564925.1. Classification (NCBI taxonomy): domain Eukaryota; kingdom Metazoa; phylum Chordata; class Amphibia; order Anura; family Ranidae; genus Lithobates; species Lithobates sylvaticus. The sequence goes on from CM053029.1 coordinate 237,322,484, forward strand.
GCATGGCAGATGCCAGAGCTGCCGGGAAGAAAACTCATGCGCACATGCGCAGGAGTGACGGCATCACGGCTCCGGCCACTCACAGCGCTGGAGCCGCGATACCCGGAAGACACGCCGAGGGAACATGTCAGCTCCCTCGGTGTGGACCGAGTGAGATGCCGGCGCCTCGTTCTAAGGTATTTCATAATGTGCTAGTATGCGGTGCATACTAGCTCATTATGCCTTTGCCTTTACAGGTGTAAAATAAAAAAAAAGTCAGTGGGTTTACTCCCGCTTTAAGAATATACAAACACTTGAATGTCCACAGGGACAGAGAAAACGATAAAAACTTGACAGAATCCTTCCCCGCTCCATGAAAAACTAAATTTAAAAAAAAAATTGCCTCTACATAGATTGCAAAGAATACCTGTCATAATATACATTTGAGGGCTCAAGACTAGGGTTGAGCGAACCCGAACTGTAAAGTTCAGGTCTGTACCGGACTTTTGGGTGTCTGGGTCCCGAACCCGAACTATTGACTGTATGTTCGGGTTCGGGTCCGGTGTTCGGCGATGTATTGGTGCCTTTTACAAGCTGCAGGGCAGCCAATCCATGCTAGTTTCACTAGTGTGCCCTTAAAAGCCATCACAGCCATGCCTACTAATGGCATGGCTGTGATTGGCCAGTGCAGCATGTGACCCAGCCTCTATATAAGGTACAGGCACACAGCACAGCACCTCACTCTGCTATAGACAGGTTCCTGTGCTGCTAAGAAAGGATTTCATTAGGAGTTAGTCTGATACAGTCAGTCAGTCTACATTCCTTAAATTTTCTTCAAATTAGTTATATCAATGAGCGATCTACATAGCTAGAGCAGAGACTAGAGAGTGTCTTTAAAAAGGAAAAGAAAGAGACAGAGAGAATTATTCAAGAGATTCTTAAATCAATTGTACCCTGGCTGGGGTGCAGTGCACAGTCTTTTAACAGTGCCATGAGGCCAGTGTCAGACAAAATATAAGTTTTACCTGCAAGCTCAGTGCAGCATCACTGCACTGCATATTTTACTAAGAGATACACCATACTCTGTGTGTATTCTGCTATTGCAAAAAAAATTATTTTGCTGTGATTTGTGCATGTTTTTTTTTCCAATAGCATTTTCTGCATGTTCATACACGCATTAGACACTGTGCGTGTATTCTGCTATTGCCAAAAAATAAAATATTTCAGTGCTTTGTGCATGTGTGCAGGAGCGTGACATACAATAGATCGATATTTCTTCTATTGTGCTATCCCAAAAAAAAAAAAAAAATGTAGTGACATTTTTTTTCCCAATAGCATTTTCTGCAGTTTAGCAGTTTTTGAGATACACGCTTTACATACTGTGGGTGTATTCTGCTATTGCAAAAACACCCATTTAGGGCGAGATCATAAATTTTGAAAATATGAGGAGATCATCAAAAAGGGGACGTGGCCCCGGTCGTGGTGCTGCTGGTGGAGCTCCTGTTACAGGGAGAGGACGTGGTCGATCTGTGCCAGTTACCGCACTAGTGAAACACCTTCCTCAGGTGCGAGTAGGCGACAGAGCCTGCAGCGGTATTTCGGCGCGCCTAATGAGGCTGTACGAATGTTGAGGCCAGGACAAGTACAGGCGATAGTAGATTGGGTTGCTGACAGTGCCTCCGGTTCCTTCACATTGTCTCCCACCCAGTCTCCTGATGAAAGTTCAGAGTTGGCACCTGCAGTCGATGTCCATCAGTCTTTCACCTCACCCCCTTGCAAATCAGCCAAGCAGTCTGAGCCCCAAATCATGCAGCAGTCTCTTCTGCTTTTTGATGACTCTGTTAGCAGGGTTTCCCAGGGCCATCCACCTAGCCCTGCCCCAGAAGTGGAAGAGATTGTGTGCACCGATGCCCAACCGCTTATGTTTCATGATGGGTACATGGGAGGACCATCGCAGCACGTCTCGGATGATGACAAACCACAGGTGCCAACTGCTGCTGCTTTCGCCATTGTGCAGACCGACAAGGAGGGCAGGGGTAAAGACTGGGTGGAAGATGATGTGGAGGACGATGAGGTCCTTGACCCCACATGGAATCAACGTCATGCAGGTGACCAGTGTAGTTTGAAGGAAGAGGCGGTGGTCGCACAGAGCCACCAGCACAGCAGAAGAGGGAGCAGGATGCAAAAGCGGAGCGTCTGTCCCCTAGACAGTACGTCTGCTACTGCCCAACGCAGCAAGGGACCGAGCACACCAAAGCCAGGTCCAAGGAGTTCCCTAGCGTGGCAGTTCTTCAGACAATGTGCTGATGACAAGACACGAGTGGTTTGCACGCTGTGCAATCAGAGCCTGAAGCGAGGCATAAACGTTCTCAACCTGAGCACAACCTGCATGACCAGGCATCTAAGTGCAAAGCACGAGATGCAGTGGAGTAGACACCTCAAAAACCAAGAAAGGTCTCTGTCTCCTCCTGCTTCCTCTTCTGCTGCAGTCTCGGCCTCTTCATCCACCTCTGTAGTGACAGTGGCACCTGCCAACCCGCAAACAGAGGATCTGCCAGCAACACTACCACCTGGGTCACCAACCATCTCCACAATGTCCCATGGAAGCGTTCAGCTCTCTATTTCCCAAACACTGGAGCAGAAGAGGAAGTACCCCCCTAGCCACCCACGATCCCTGGCCCTGAATGCCAGCATTTCAAAATTCCTCTCCTTTGAAATGCTGTCATTCCGTCTGGTGGAGACGCAGAGTTTTAAAAGGCTGATGTCATTGGCTGTCCCACAGTATGTCGTGCCCAGCCGCCACTACTTTTCCAGACGAGCTATCCCTTCCCTGCACAACCAAGTGGGGGACAAAATCAGGTGTGCACTGCGCAACGCCATCTGTGGCAAGGTCCACCTAACTACGGATGCGTGGACCAGTAAGCATGGTCAGGGACGTTATATATCTCCCTAACAGCACACTGGGTAAATGTAGTGGCGGCTGGGCCATGTCCTTCCACCAGGGCACTTCAGTTTGCCTCCTGTTGCTAACTCCTTCTACTCAGCCTCCTCATTCTCTACTGCCTCCTCATCCGGTCAGCGTAACACCTTCACCACCAACTTCAGCACAGCCAGGGCTAAACGACAGCAGGCAGTTTTAAAACTTTCCTGTTTGGGGGACAAACCCCACACCGCGCAGGAGTTGTGGAGGGACATGGAGCAACAGACCGATGAGTGGTTTGTGGCAGTGAGCCTCAAGCCCGGCCTGGTGGTGTGCGATAATGGGCGAAATCTCGTAGTAGCAGCTCTGGGCCTAGGCGGTTTGACGCATATCCCTTGCCTGGCGCATGTGCTGAACTTGGTGGTCCAGAGGTTCCTTAAGAATTACCCCAATATGCCAGAGCTGCTGCAGAAAGTGCGGGCCGTCTGTGCGCACTTTCGGCGTTCTCACCCTGCTGCTGCTCGCCTGTCAGCGCTGCAGCGTAACTTTGGCCTTCCCGCTCACCGTCTCATATGTGACGTGCCCACAAGGTGGAACTCCACCTTGCACATGCTTGCCAGACTGTGCGAGCAGCAGCAGGCGAGAGTGGAGTATCAGCTGCAGCACGCATGCGTGAGTCGCTCTGCGGAACAGCACCACTTCACCACCAATAACTCGGCCTCCATGCGAGACCTGTGTGCCTTGTTGCTCTGTTTCGAGTACTCCACCAACATGGCCAGTGCCGATGACGCCGTTCTCAGCGTTACTATTCCAGTTCTATGCCTGCTTGAAAAAATGCTTCAGGCGATGATGGCAGAGGATGTGACACAGGAGGAGGAGGAAGAGGGTTCATTTCCAAGGCTTTCAGGGCAGTCATTTACAAGTGGCTACGAGGGTGGGTTCCTGCACCAACAAGCGCCAGGTACACAATTGTCCGGCAGCAAGGGCACAGTTCTGGAGGATGACGAGGTGGAGGATGAGGAGGAGATGGAGGAGGAGGAACCATGTTTACAGCAGGGTGGAACCCAGACCAGGGGGTTACAGGGGGATACAGAGGACAAAGACGATACACCTCCCACAGAGGACAGCTTTTCGTTGCCTCTGGGCAGCCTGGCACACATGAGCGATTACATGCTGCAGTGTCTCCTCAACGACCGCCGAGTTTCCCACATTTTAACTGGTGGTGATTATTGGGTGGCCACCCTGCTGGATCCCTGTTACAAGGACAACGTGCCTTACTTAATTACCTCACTGGAGCGTGATCGTAATATGCGCGAGTACAAGCGCACGCTGGTAGATGCGCTGCTGGTGGCATTCCCACTTGGCAGCGGGGGTACGGTGGAAGCACAAGGCGAAGGCAGAGGAGGAGAAAGAGGTCGCCAACGCAGCCGGGCACCGCCAGCACCTCGGAAGGCAGGGTTAGCATGGCTGAAATGTGGAAAAGCTTTGTCAGCACGCCACAACAACCAGCACCAACAGCTGAGATGGAACGTCTTAGCAGGAGGCAGCATTTCACCAACATGGTGGAGCAGTATGTGTGCACACGCCTACACGTACTGAATGACGGGTCTGCCCCCTTCAACTTCTGGGTCTCCAAATTGGGCACATGGCCTGAGCTTGCCCTTTATGCCTTGGAGGTGCTGGCCTGCCCTGCAGCCAGTGTATTATCTAAACGTGTATTTAGCACGGCAGGGGGCGTTATCACAGACAAGCGTAGCCGCCTGTCCAGAGCCAATGTGGACAAGCTCACGTTCATTAAAATGAACCAGGCATGGATCCCACAGGACTTGTCCGTACCTTGTGTAGAATAGACACGTATACCGGTGTTCTGACAAAAACTGTCTGGCCATCGGATAGTGTCCGGCCACTTACGCAGTACGGAGGACAAGGAGATTCACAAAATCTCCAAAGACGAACGTCGCCTGCGCAGTGAGTGCAGGTTCAAGCCCCACCATCCAAGTGGACATACGGTAGCACATAGTAACAGGGCCCCTCACGGGCTTGCTTGGCTAGGCTTCAACCTCGGATGATGTGGCTTGATGTGGGAGTCACCACGCATCGTCTTCGGAGAGTTTCGAAATCCCCTTGTCCTACGTACTGAGCAAGCGCAGTACAGGGCGGACACTATGCGACGGGGGACATAATTCGACACATCATTCGCCACTAGCCTTACCCAGCCATTGTTGTATTTTTGAACCAGTGTTGGCTACCTCTTCCTCCTCCACCGCCGCTTCCACCTACACCGCCACATCCACCGCCACCTCAACCTCCTACTCCATATGGACCTCGTTCTCCTAGGTCAAGATTATAATTTTTTAATTTTTTTAATTTCCAAGAATTTTATTTTCCCACTATCTTATCCATTAAATAGAATATTTTTTTCCAGTGCGTATTCTGGGGTATTCCCACCATATGTGCGGCATCATGCCGTTGAGTTTCTGAGGTTCTTAATGACTTCCTGTACCTCTTCTGCTGAGAAGGGGGCCTCCGGCATTTTTTTAAATTTTTTTATGTTATTTTAAGTTATTTCCCTATCCATTGTTTGCAGAGCACTTGCCATGCTCTTAACAACATTTTGTTGCCATTTGCAGCCCTCTAGCCCTTTCCATTACTTTTTTACAGCCATTTTAGTCTTGAAAAGTTCGGGTTCCCATTGACTTCAATGGGGTTCAGAGTTCGGGGTGAAGTTCGGGTCAAGTTCGGTCCCGAACCCGGACTTTTTTCCAAAGTTCCCCCGAACCCGCCGAATCCGAACATCCAGGTGTCCGCTCAACTCTACTCAAGACCTTCTTTTGAAAATGCTAGTTGTTTTTTTTTTTTTGCAGCTTCACCAAGACCAAGAATGATGGCACTGCAAAGAAGTCCTAATTTTTATTTTTGTATCAGCTCAGTGACTCTAAAAGAAAAAAGGGTCAACATGACAATTTAAAACTACCATTTTCAAAAGAAAAATATCAGAATGACAGCCTTCATATTTCTTTCATGACAGATTCCATGACAGAACAACATTTTATAATAAAAACGTATTCATGATCAGAGTATATTCACTTAAAAATAGTTGTAAGCTGCAGGATGACTTTGATTAAAGTTTAATCAAATTCGAAAAGTTCTAGGGGATTTAATGCAAGGACATGCTTTAAACAGTAAGGGTGCACATTTTTAAACATCAGTGTGGATGCAATTGTTGATTTGTTGGCTAGAAACAGAGAAACATGATGCTCTTTGAGACAATTTGATTTCATTATCAACTACAGGGCTCCAACTTTACTGAACAATACATTCTTAAAATGCAAAGAAATGCAAAGCAGAATCAGATCAAACGGACGACATTGCATATCTTTACAAATTTACAAGTTCTAAAAATGTTTTATATAAAACTGGTAATCATTTATAAATAGATTTCAGGACTCCAAAGGCTGCTATATTGTGCTTAAATATTACAGAATAATGTAGATCAATGAGATTCTAATGCATATTTGTATTAGTGGCTTGCATATTTGTCAAATTTATAGTGAACCTGTGCTCTATTTTAAAAATTAAGTAAAAGTGATACCTATTACCCTGTAAAGCTCCTTCTGTGCCCCTCTTTAACCACCTCTATTCCCCATTCCACATGTTAAAAGTTATTTAAGTCCGGGGCTGAAGTGGTTAAATGATAGAGGGCATAAGCAAGGTTATATCATGACTCTATAGGGTATTATATAGTAAGTTTCAAGACTCTGTAGATATTCCCTCAAGGGCCCAGTTGGAATGAGACCTGGGACCATTATCAGATGACTATTGGACAATGGCTCTGTCTGCGGTCCCAAAAGTATCGTTGTTCACTACACAAAAACTAACGCAATTATTCATTTTACATAGATCGTATTATACTCCTGAGAAACTATTTAAATGGAAACGTAGAGATTCCCCTCTTTGCCCCCGATGTAGGGGAGGCCCAGCAAATTTAACACATACAGTATGTTATGGAGATGTCCCAAACTTCACCTATATTTACAGGGTATAATTAAGACTGTTAATGATCTGTTTGGAATTAAATTCCCATTAGATACTGGCATTTGTTTGTTAAATATTATAGAGGAATCTGGTTTTCCTATATTGTGCTTATATTACAAAAGCAAGCACATAATCTAATAGCACAAAAATGGATTTCAGTATACCCACCAACAGTGGAGGAATGGAGCATTCAAATAAAAGAAACCCTGTTAAAAGAGAAGTATATTTTTTTATATCGAAGGTGCCAAGGGAAATTTGAGATTGTTCTTAGGAACCCAGTGACTCTCAGCCTCCAAACTTCCCACACCTGCCCAGGGACCCTCTGCCAACAATGTCCCACAAACACAAAGAGGATTGGTGCCCTAAGAAGCTCACCCCGTTATTCCTCCGGCCCACTCCAGGGAGAGAGAAGATCCAAGATGGCACCGCCGCCCAGGCCTCACACTCTCCTTTATCTTACATGGATTTCCCTGATGCACATCCAGAGGATCCAAATAATGGATTGGAATCCATATCGCCTCACCACTTGCCTCCATCCAGCCCAGTGTCCCACAGCCCAGCCAAAGCCAGGATGCAGATGGATTCTTCCTACCAGGCTGGAGCCACAGAGAGTATAGAGCTCCTTCCAGAGCACACTCTACAACTGCAATCATCTATAGTGGCCTTGCCCACCACAGGACAGCCTGTCCTGAATACAACCATGAAGGACATGCTATTATCATTACAGTCCTCCCTTATAGCTAACGTTGCTTCCCTCGTTAACAAATTCACATCTGACATGCACCAAATGGGAGACAGAGTACAATATATAGAAAGCAAAATGGATGCATATGTAGAACAGAGAGATGACACCATGTAGATTAACAACCTGAATACAGTGCACTTACACCCCCTTCCTGACCAGTGATGTAAGTAACTGAGTTACGTAACTCAGTTACTTTAGAGGGTAACTAGTAATCTAACTGATTACTTTTCCCCTCATGGTAACTCAGTTCCCATTACTTTGGCTTAGTTACCCCAATTACATCTACCGTCACTAGATGGCAGTAGTGTAATTCCGGTGTCCTGCCAAAAAAGTTCCCCCGCCGGATAAGGACCCCCTGTACTGCGCAGGCGCAGCGCTTGCGCAGTACGAAGGACTACGGAGCTTCCGAAAATTGCCGAACCTAAACAGCTCTGAGTGAACTCTACACAGCGCAGGCGCAGTTAACATGTAATTGTACGAGGCGATGCCGCACCCTCATGATGCTCGTGCTACTCTGCAAGGGGCGTCTATCGTGTAACTAAGGGGCGAGTCTAGTATTACTGTAACCAAGGGGCGCATTTATTATTATTGTTATATATCGAGCTCTGCCCATTAATTTAACATTCGCCCTCTTCTGTAGCCATCCGCCCCTTACACGATATAATAATAATAGACCCGCCCCTTGCTTACACGATATAACAGAACTGCCCCTTGGTTAGAGTAATAATAGAGCAGCTCCTTGGTTACACGATATATAACAATAATAAATGCGCCCCTTGGTTACAGTAATACTAGACCCGCCCCTTAGTTACACGTATAGAATATTTAAAAAAAAAAGTCAGTTACTTTGCTGAGTAACTAATTACTTTTCCAATGTAGTAACTGAGTTACTAACGCAATTACTTTTTGGGAGACGTAATTTGTAACTTAACTAAATTACTTTTTAAAAGTAAGATGACCAACACTGTTCCTGACTAGACCAATTTTCAGCTTTCATCACTCTCACATTTTGAATGACAATTACTCATTCATGTAACACTGTACCCATATGAAATTTGCATTCTTTTTTTCACATAAATAGAGCTTTATTTTGGTGGTATTTAATCCCTAGTGGGTTTTTTATTTTTTGTGCTATAAATAAAAAAGGCCATAAATTTTGTGAATAAAAATGCCTTTTTCTTTGTTTCTGTCATAAAACTTAGCAAATTAGTAATTTTTCTTCATAAATTTTGCCCAACATTTATACTGCTACATATCTTTGGTAAAAAATAACCCAAATTAGTGTAAATTATTTGGTCTTTGTGAAATTTATAAAGTCTAGAAACTAGGGTGCCAATCACTCAAAATGTATCACATCTGATCAAGCCTTCAGTATATCAGGTGTATCTCATTCTTGAGACACTAACACGTCAGGAAATTACCCCTTTTTAGAAAGTAGACATTCCAAGGTATTACATAAGTAGCATGGTGAATTTTTTTAAGTTGTAATTTTTTCCCACAATTCTTTTACAAAATTGTCATATTAACAGGTTATTTCTCTCACAGAGCATATGCATACAACAAATTACACCCCAAAATACATTCTGCTACTCCTGAGTATGGCGATACCACATGTGGGAGACTTTTACACAGCCTGGCCACATACAAAGGCCCAGCATTGAAGATCCCATTAAGGAGTCTCAACAAATCATAGATTTTAATGCTAAAGTCCAGAAAAGGCTGGAAAAAGTAGACAGAGACACACAAAAGAAAAAGATAAAAAAGTACCAAAAGGACTTAGACGATTTTAATAATAATAAGATGTATTCCTGGCAACAAGGAATAATTAATACAGATATAGATAAAGAAAAACCGAATGATGTACATCCAGAAAGGAATCCAAATCCCTACCAAGCTACTAAACCTAACCCCAATGGAGAGATGATAGGGAGCAATATGATGATTATGCGCACATGAACTCGCCAGCATATCACTCAACTCCCGGGGAAAAGGAAAAAATAAAGGAATCAGAGGAAATAACCAAAAGGATTACTACCAACAGCAACCTTATGGAATAGTCACCCACAATATATTTCAACCAATATATGACTATGAAGAGGAATATGAAGCTCAACCATCACCACGTCCTTTTTTAGGGAGAGGCAGGGGAGGTCAGCAAAGGGGTCGAGGTCACCCACCACGCAGGGGCCGACCACCAATGCATACCCAACCGCCCTATCATACAAGGAATCCACCACCACAGGGATAATACAAGGAATCAAGGAACCCACCACCACAGGGACAATACAAAGATCACAACCCAAAGCACCTAGCCCCACAAGGACAACACAAGGAACACAATCAGAAAGAGGATCAATCACAAAAAACTAAAGAATATATACAACAACCAACAAGAAATACAGAGGCTGTAGGGCAGGACGCAAGATCCAGCAAAAGAAGAAGGGGATCGGAGTAGGTGGAATTTTTAATCTAACAGAAATTTAATTGACACATAAAGAACATTCTGAATTTGGGTCTTAAATGTGGCCTAAAAAAACCTGTCAATAAATTTTATGTATATATCGATATACACAAATATATCTGAAAATTAAACATTAAAAAATACTTCCTGGGGAATAATACCACAAGTGAAATTCGAAGCACAACGAATGGCACCACAGCTAACATTCCAATGAGGGCCATTAATAGCGGTTTAAAAAACAAATCTCTTTTTAACCCACCTAATAACCCAAATCACCATGTGGAGGTCTTCAAAAGTCTAATACTACAGGATCTGGAAACACTAAAACCAAAAAAAGAAATCAATGAGAAACATATAGAAGAAGGTATCAAACTCTTAGAAGAACGCAAAGATATTATAGTGAGACTGGCAGACAAAGGAGGGGGCGTCGTCATACTGACAAAGGAGTTTTATCATGGACAAATAATGGAGATGTTAGCAGACACAGTAACATATAAAATACTGAAAAGAGATCCCACACAAACTTACCGAGACCAGTTGGAGAAACTGGTGGAGATGGGATGCCAAACAGGGGTGTTATCGGGAAAAGAGAGAAGATTCTTAGTACCAACTAGCAGTAGAATCCCTACTCTCTATACACTTCCGAAAATCCATAAGGATCCGATAAACCCACCTGCCAAACCAATTGTAAATAGTATAGAATCAGTCTCCTCAAGAATGGGTCAGTACCTTGACACCTTTTTACAGAAAAGTGTAAGAGATACCAGATCGTACCTAAGAGATACAAAAAACTTTTTGAATTCTCTGCAAGAAGTTAATCTGGAAAATCTGGAAAATGTACTTTTAGTCACAGCCGATGTCTCGTCACTTTACTCCATAATTCAACATGATGACGCCCTACTAGCACTGAATTGGGCACTGAGTAGAAGAGATGATCTTCCTTTTAATCAAAAAATGTTTTTAAAAAATTCACTTGATTTTTGTTTAAATCACAACTATTTTTGGTACAATGGGTGTTTTTATTCTCAACAGAGAGGGGTAGCCATGGGAGCCAAATTTGCTCCCAGCATTGCTAACCTCTTCATGGCCGAGTGGGAAGACAAGAATATTTTTAATAACCAACGGCCAGAACTAGTATTTTATAAACGTTTTATTGATGACCTATTTTTTATCTGGGCAGGGACTAGTATGGATTTAGAGTTGTTTTTAAAACGTCTTAATACTAATGAGAATAATATTAGATTGACATCTAATTGGGACGGCGAAGAGATTAATTTCCTGGATGTGACTGTATACCGAAAAAATTATAAACTAGAAACTAAGGTATATTTTAAAAAAAACTGACCGCAACAGCTATTTACCAATTTCTAGCGGACACCACCCATTATGGTTAAGAAATATTCCAAAAGGCCAGATTATGCGCGTGAAAAGGAACTGCTCAGAAGACGAAAACTTTATGTCACAATCAAATATTCTATCAAAAAGATTTGAAGCAAGAGGATACAACACGGAGAAATTAGAAAAAACAGTAGAAGAAGTAAAACTCATACCAAGGATTACAACATTGAAAGAGAAAGATAAGGATTCGATCCCTTCAAACAAACAGAATAAAGAATGGTCTTTCATTTCCGGCTTCCACACCCAATACCAGGAGGTCAAACGCATATTTAAACAACACTGGCACATCCTACTACTCGACAAAAAATAGATGACAGCCCTTCCACCTACACCTCAGTTCGTTTATAGGAAAGCACCGAATTTCGGTGACAAAGTGGTAAAAAAGGTGATTGATCCCCCCCAAAAAAAAACAACATTTTGGGAAAGAAATGGTTTCCTCGCATGTAGAAAATGCAAGGCCTGTCGGGAAGTTTCAAAACCAATCAGAGCGCTGGATCATTTTACATCTACATCCAATAACAACAATTTTAAAATTAAGCAATTTATTACTTGCAACAGCATGTATGTTGTATATGTTTTGAAATGCCCATGCGGCCTAATGTATGTAGGCCGTACCAAGAGACTTTTGTGAATCAGAATAGCGGAACATATCCATAATATAAAAATAGGATACAAGGATCACAACGTCTCGTTGCATTTCAAATTAAAACATAACATGGATCCAAAAGGACTAGAATTTTGGGGGGTTGAACAATTAAAACCTCACTGGAGAGGAATACATATGGTGCGAGAACTATCAAAACACGAAACGCAATGGATATATTCAATAGATGTACTTGCTCCAAAAGGACTGAATATAGAACTCGATATAAACTGTTTTATCAGTGACACATAAATCCCACAGATACAACAAACGAGCACCAGGGCAGTACACCTAGGTCTATTCTATCCATTTTATTTATTTAATTTTACCATTTTTATCCATCCTTTCTTATTTCGTTTATATCGTTTTTATGACCTTATCTAACCATACGTATGTGAAAGGAATATAAATATAAAAGCGTTTCACTATTAGTATCCATTTGATATCCCCATTTATAGTAAAATATATTTTTTATATAATATAAAATATATTTTTATAAAATATATTTTTATATAATTTTTATATTTTTTATATATATTCACTACTCCTCTTGGGATTTTAAATCATGTTGGCTCAACGGATGATTCCTCTATACCATTCATACATATATGTAAGGGTTTTTTAAAATATATATATATATATATAATAATTTAATAATTTTTTAACATAATTTTTTAACATAAATTTTAACATAATCTCTTAACGCAATTTTAATATTTTAATGTGTTTAGTAACAATTTAGTGTTTTAATGTTGTATTACATTGAATACTATTATTTTATTATTCACAGTCTATTATCTTATTACCATTATACTATTTTTAACGAGTCGTCTATCAGTCCAGCCTATAGATTAATTTTCAAATAAAATATTGACAAAATAATTCTATGGGTCCTACCACCTAATTATATTGGTGCCTCACACCTATTTTTAGCTCTGCATATTAATTTTTCATTATTTTATAATTTAATCTTATTTTAAAATTATATGTATTGGGTATATTCACTATTTAGTACATATATCATCCTAGTTCACACTCCTAGGATGCCAGGACTTAATAATCATTCCATGGTCATTTAAATTTGCCTGGATGCTGGAGTTCGCTGCATATTATACCTTTTACATTTGTATTCCTTATCGGTTTTAAATGGGGAGTGTAATTGCAATTAGCCATTCTCTGCAAACCATAATACTAAAATACATTCAGTGGAATATTGAATTCAATCTAGGAGTCACACTAGTGATCATGCGCAGTAGAGGTGCATATTAATGGATGGTGACTGTAGATAATCTGAAGGAATATGCCTCTTCACACTATGGATGCATTTGATGGCATTTATGGGGATGTCGCGGACATATATTCTTTATATGTTATATTATACATTTGCATTGAGGATTGTTATATATTGCTGACTGTTCTGTCTGAGCCGCGGTCGCACACAGCATAGAGGTGTCTGCACGGGACCTCTATGGATGAAAATACAGGGCTTCGCTGCGTTTAACTGTGGACGGCTTGTGATTGGTTTAACAACCTGCCGCTCATTATAAATAACACACTTCCGGATGTTGACCTACGCCCTCGAGATGAAGTCGGATATGACGAAACGCGCCAGGGAGTCGGTCAACGCGGAAGTGACGTCGGAATGTGTGCGGTTCACGGTGCGTTCCACCGACGGAAAACCAGGAAGTACGCCGCTGCATCTCGCAGCGGAACCAATTCCATCGGAAATCTGGAGGGGAGAGAGGCACCATACCCAGCACACAGGTTTTACATTTGCCTTAAACATTTAGTTGATGGTACGCTTAATTTACAAGGGGTTTTTGTATGGGAAAAAGTTTTGAATAAATAGACATTTTTATGCGGTATCACGCTATGTGGCCAATTTCTTTCTTATGATATATGCTCACACTGAATGGAGGAGTAAGGAGAATTGGTATATGATATTGGAGAAGGTGGCGTTACTGAGGAGGATGACAGCAGGCGTATAATTCTTTGTACCTGGAGTGACCGTGATTGTGGATATTTACATGCTTATTTATCTGGTATTTCTGGTGAGTGTACCCCCAAAGGGGGACGAATACCACTTCTGGTGAAATTCTCTGGTGGATGGTCCAAATATTAACAACACTACTACCATACAGAATTATCTTGCCTCATTGTCTTCTCACTGCTGGAAAAATCACTCACCTTATCCTTTAATATTATTGGTTTACTCAGTCACAATTTATGGACACTGAATTTTGATTGTTTTATTCACATGATTATGGACGTGGACTTTCATTTATCTATCTATTCATTTCTATAATACAATTTTATATATATTTATTTATTTATGTATGTTTTGTGTTGCGTTTGTTAAAATATAATTTTTTAAACATCAGACCTAACATTACATGGGAGAAATTACAAGTTTAGTTGATCAGATTCTCTGGTTTGGGTAGAATTCTCAAACAAATGCTGTTTTCATACAATGGTGTTAGATAACAAATTGACAGTTGAAGAGGCTATTGTTTCATCAGCTACAGTAAACAGGCAACCAACAGTCCATTGTCTTTTAAACAGTTTGAGAGGGTGTTTCAACCTGAAGAGAATGACTGTTAGTCGGTTGTTATGGAAACAAGTAATTTTGGTCAACAAACTTTGGTATATAAAATGGATGGGTAGAGACACAGAAGGGTGGAACACATCATCATGCTGTAACATCAGGACACACATCATCATGCTTTGAAGATCAGAAGAAGCCGCTCATGATACAAGAACAGAACCTGGTCTCCAATAAGAAATATTGCCAATTGGAGATCATGAACATTCAGTAACAGAAGTTAAGTAACCCTTTTAAATGTATTTGTACTGTTAGACTTTAGGCTGTTCTATTTTCTAGGCATTTTGCTTGTTATAGATATCTGTCAGTCTTGTATTGTATTCCTAAGATTGTAATAGTTTTGTACAGCAGTTTTTGTTAGTAAAACGCACATCTATACACTGCAGAAGTCTCAGCTTCCTTGTTATACCACAGAGTAACCTTGTTAGATAGACGCAAGCGATACAGTTTATATATCCAATTAATTTAATTTATTTATTCACACATATAATTTATTTACTCACGTGTTTATAATACATATGATTCACGAAGGTATTATGCCACCTGCACAGTGTACACCTGAAGCTACCCCAATTGCTCGTGTTCTTCTGGTCTTATACCACAGGCAGCTGCCGCAGTTACAGTCGGTGTATTGTGCCACTTGCGTAGTGTGCACCTGAAGCTACCCCAATTGCTCGTGTTGTTCTGTTCCTATACCACAGGCAGCTGTAGCAGTTACAGTTGGTGTATTGTGCCATCTGCACAGTGTACACGCCTGAAGCTACCCCAATTGCTGTTGTTGTTCTGTTCCTATACCAC
This sequence comes from Lithobates sylvaticus, assembly GCA_028564925.1. NCBI lineage: Eukaryota > Metazoa > Chordata > Amphibia > Anura > Ranidae > Lithobates > Lithobates sylvaticus. Next base: position 237,338,065 of record CM053029.1, read on the forward strand.
AGGCAGCTATAGCAGTTACAGTCGGTGTATTGTGCCACCTGGACAGTGTACACCTGAAGCTAACCCAATTGCTGTTGTTCTGCTCATCCTATCCACAGGCAGCTGTTGCAAATACAGTGGGTGTATTGTGCCATCTGCACAGTGTACACGCCTGAAGCTACCCCAATTGCTGGTGTTCTCATAATAATAATACTAATACTACAGGCAGGCAGTTGATTCTGCTAGCTGCAGTACATCAGTATATACGTCCAAGCTTTGTGCAGCTACATCTCCCTGCAGGCCATTAGTATGTCTGGAAGGCCAACAAAAAGAGGCTAACAGTCATGAGGCAATAAAAGAGGGCAAGCAGGCTCTGTGTCTAGAGGCAAAAGTTCTGGTTGTGGACACAGTGCATCCTCATCAGCACGTGGCCATGGGACAAGCTCGTCCTTTTTTTCGGCAGCTGAACGTGTTGAGCCGCAACATGGCGAAGACTTGGTAGAGTGGATGAGCAAGCCGTCCTCATCCTCCCCAGTCCTTATCCTCTCTCACCCAGTCTTAAGGTACTGGCAAAGCAGCTGCCAATGCGGCCTCTTCCCTTGGCTCAATGGCATCAGTCACTCCTTCCCTAGCCCCACCATGTCCTTCTGAGTAGTCCCCCGAACTGTTTGAGCATAGTTAAACACTGCAACACCTCACAGAAACTCTAGTTGGAGCACAGGAATGAGCCCTGTTGCAAAGTATTGCATCAAAAATTGTAATTACACGCCCCTGTTAAACAGGTGCTGAAAAATTCTGCCTTAGCCACCGGTGGTGCCTAGAACCAAAAATGTTCTTACAAGCTATCAACATGATCATTGAGGGGGACGAGGATAGTCACTCAGCATAACAGAATAGTCACTCAGCATCAGCATAGACAGGCTTGAAGGGATCTGACATTTAAAAAAAAACATATTTGGTTACATCAGCATCAGGTGCTTGGTAGCTGGTGGTGATCCAAGAGTGATTAATTTTTATGAAGGTCAGTGGATCAACCGAGTTGGTGGACAGGCGCACCCTGTGATCGGTTACAAAGCCTCCATCAGCACTGAATGTGCATTCCGAAAGAACGCTGGATGCAGGACAGGCCAGAAGTTCAATTGCATACTGTGCAAGCTCTGGCCAATGATCCATCCTCAAGACCCAGTAACCGAGAGGATTTTCGGTGGGAAAGATATCCAAGTCTGACCTTGCCACTAGGTATGCATGGACCATGTAAATCAGACGCTGGCGATGGTTGCTGGAACCGATCATACCTTGGGGCTGCTGACTAAAAAATTGTCTGAACGCATTGGTCAGATGGCCACCTTCTTCACCGCTCCTTCTGTGACTGACTGAAGCATCAGCAACACGTCGTCCAGGACCAGGAATTTGGAACCTCCCAGTCTCTGGGAACGCATTGCACAGACCTTTCTGCAAGGCCTCCTGAAGATGTTTCATCCTCTTCTCCCTCTGCGACGGCAAGATAAGGTCTTGGGGCAAGAAAAGGGTACCAGGGACTCTTCGACACATATATTCTGATCGGGGACATAGAGTTCTGCAAATTGTTGGGAAAAGAAATTTATCAGTGGACGAAGTTTATATAACTTGTTCTTATTTGGATGATTGTGGGGAGGGCACTGGGTGTTGTCTCTGAAGTGAAGAAAGCGCATTATGATCTTGTATCGGGACCTGGACATTACAGCAGAATAAATGGACATGTAGTGGATGGGGTTGGTGGACCAATAGGCATGTCCTTCATTTTTTTTTGTAAGCACCATGTTTAGGGTGAGGCCCATAAACACTTTGAACTCCTCCAAATTCACTGACGCCGTTTACCGGCGTCAGTGACGAGCAGTGTTCCCGGGGAACACGCCGCTACCGACATAGACGCGTAGTGTGTTAGCCATCGCGCATGCGCCGTGCATTTTAGGGGTGGAACCATCTGTGATCGGCCGTGACTTCATCAGTGCGCATTCCCTGTTTAAAGGGGAGGACGTCACCGCTATAAAACAAAAAAAGGGGAGGACGTCACCGCTATAAAACAAACAAATCCTCTACGTCTAGCATCTAGGACACTTTTTAGCACAAAGTCTATAACAGTGCAACATGGCAGGTGTGGACAAATTATTGATCCAAGTAACCTTCCTTAAGGGAAAGATTCCCAGGTTCCACAAATAACCCTCTTGACATGCTTCTTCCAAAGATTTCTTCCGAGTGATCTCTAGTTGTATTCACTAATGCGCTAATACAGGCCTTGTCCCTTGATGCGTTATAAGTTTCTACTAAATTGCAATCAATGCCAACCGGGACAGTATTTTATTTAATTTCTTGTGTTATATCCTTCTCAGTCATAAAACAATAAAAATAGTTTAGGCACAAAGCTAAGGCAAAAGGTGTAGCTTCCGAAGAAAAAATAAATGAGACATATTGGTGTGAAGAAAATATTTTACTGAAAGTTCACAACTAAATGGAAATGAGACAGCATTCATATTATGAAAATATGAGGAGGCCAGACCAACAAGCTTTGTTTTAAAATGGCAGCTCAGCATAGGAAAATGGGGATTATCAGTCCTCAACAAGCACTTATGACCAATAATTATTGGGGAAAAAATGGGTTGTTTTGGATTTTTTCCGTCCTTTCCCAAGACTGACACTTGGGTGTCTGTTAAATAAACAAAAATGTATAGTAAAATAATGCGTCTATATGCTAATCTAAAAAAATACATTTTGAGATTGTGTTATACTAGCAGATTGAACCACCACCTTATTTTTAGGCTGATTTTAGCCTGACTGCAAAACAATCCTCCTTCTGTGCTTTCATTTGCCACGTAATGTTTAACATCAATCTGTCCTCAGTATCTAATTCCCCTCCCTTGAGTTGAGGGCAGCATTAACTCTTCATGGGGTTACTATTTTAAACATGACTAGTACACAAAGAGAAAGGTCTAATTAATTTTTGGTAATACATTATAACTTTGATATATTTTGGTACCATAAAGCTGATCACACCAGATGAAACACTACTGAGTAAATGCAATTTCCCCTAGCAGACTTATTAGTAAATGTACCTCCCTCTAGGTTTTTCAATCATCACACAGCCATTACAATGTAGAACACTAGTGGACAGTACCGTTTCATGCTACCAATCCTCATCAGCATATGGTTGGAATTTGGGTCATCATGTTAATACTGTAGGAATGAATTGCATACCAGCAAATAACTATGTGCAAAAGGGAGAACAAAAATATTGAAAAATATGTAAAAACTTACAAACACTCCTATAAATTAAATTATATTTTAGTTATATTGCACTTTTCTGCAGCAGAGAATGACATTTTCTGACTCGAATTTGGGGCCCCATATTTCAGGCCACTTGGTGCTAAATTAGGTGTGAAAACACAGTGGAACTAGCACCACAACATATCCAAAGGGTTCCTAGCACTAAGTGGCCCCAAGATACGGGGCCCCAAATTTGGTTCGGAAAATGTAATTCTCTGCTGCAGAAAAGTGCTTGACATTTTCTGAACCGACTTTGGGGCCCCGTATCTCGGGGCCACTTGGTGCTAGGAACACCATAGTTCCTCTGGATTTGCACACCAAGTGGCCCCGAGATACGGAGCCCCAAATTCTGTCAACTGTGTCAATCTGCAGCAATGTCATTTCGGGACCCTTTGGGTACAGAGACCCCAAATTGGCTGCAGCTAGGGGGCATCTAGTAACCATTAACTACCAAGCTTGAAGTTCAGGGGACCTATGGCTGCAAATGGGCACAGTGAGGCTGAAAATGGGCATTGTTGACCCTCTTTTCCACTTACAGTAGCTGCACATTTCTCACCATAGGCTTATACTAGAGTCAATAAGTTTTCCCATTTTTTGTGGTAAAATTAGGTGCCTCGGCTTATATTTGGGTCAGCTTATACTCAAGTATATAGGGTATTTTTTTCCTTGCATTGTTCCCGTTTGTATTTTTTGCTTATGTATGAACTATGCTTCTGAAAATACTTTTATCTGTGTAGCAGTTTTGGCTTTGTGAAAAGGAGATTGTGTAGTTACTCTCAGGACCTTTACAATGTGATATACACCAAGAAAGGACTGAAAATCTTTGGTTTGGGGTGCACCTACAGTCAATTGATGCTTTTATAGCAGATAAATGGATTTATTTGTGAAAGATGGGCGATTCTAAAAAACGTTGTTTATTATAAGCTTCCTTTGCATCTCCTGGCAATTGATCACAAGACATCTTAATGGAAGCCAGTACTGGAAGGCTTCCCTCTAACAAACAAAGAGGTTTATTTAGTTAAGGGGACACAGCATTTTTGCTTTCACATGATTGGATGATGAAAATCATCAGGGTTTAATTGTACAGCAACAAAAATAAGTTTTGCAGCTAATAAGTAATCATCACCTTTTAAAACACATTTTTTCAGTGCAGTTCCTCTTAAAAACAGCTAAAAGCCTTAGGTGAAATGGCACTGAAAACATTAAACATACATTCTATAAAAAGATGGTTCAACAACTAGATTTTAAGCATTTTAAAACTACTCAAAGATGTAGTAGTTAGTTGCCCATTAAAAATATGTGATTATGAAATATGAATACTCAATTCAGAGAGAAAAAACACACATTTAGATATTTTAGACAGTATTTGAAAACTGGAGCACACTGCTAAAAAAATTGAAAGCATTTGCTTTTATTAAGAGGAGCATTACATAATAGATTAAATAGGACGTTAGTAAACAGTAGAGCAAAAGTTTTACTCTGATAGTGCTTAGCAGGCTTTAGTTATGTTGTTGCAGTAGATATACATGTTCTTTCTTGTAAGTAAGTCTTGTATTTCTGCTTGTATGTTTTAGTTTGCTAGAGGGCCACATGCCCTCAACAAAATGACAAGTATGGCGCAGGCAGGGGAAATTCCATTAGAGGACCATCATAAGTCGTTTGAATATGAATAAGTCTATGGGTAATGCAACTGTATTCCTGAAACTGGATAGTAAAATCCACTGGTTCAGGACTGGCTAATGAGGGGGAGCAGAAGTGGTCTCCAAACATGCAAAGAAAAAGAGGTACAGGGGCCTCTGAGTGTAGACTGTTGGCAAACATACTTAAAAACAAACTGAAAAAAAATCTTATTTGAGACATTGGTAAAAGCCCATAGGACAAACCATCCACCCTCTTAGAGAAATATTTGAAAAACACCACAGATGGATAGAGGAAGGTATAGATAAACACAGTGTTCCCCACCATTTTGCTAAACATCATTACAAATCCACCGAAGGACTAGAGGTATGGGTGATAGAGCAGATGCCTAGGAATCTCGGAGGCTGAGAGACTCCACAGGCTTTGTGAACGTGAAACATTTTGGAGCTATTTTCTAGATACTCTATCTCCTGGTGGTTTAAATAAGGAATTTACAGTGTCTACCATCCTATAGTGTCCTTTAAGCGAATATTGTATCTTCTTTCTTTTTACAGACGTTTCACACTTGCCTTTCTGAAATTATGATTTTGGGTGAATAAGATGGTGGGGTAGTAGAAAACTACCTATGATAGTAAGTAACCATGCCACATAAAATGGTTACAGCACACTAAGAATATAGTGTTGCAGATGTCTTACATCCATATAGCCTGCTACCATTACCAACCTTAATAGAGACCTACACTGATGAGATCAACTTGCCTATCTTACAGGTATATATGGTTTTAGAATATATGTCAATAGTCTATTCTAGACACCCCCTACGGTCGGATAAAACCTCTTACTTTCATCCTTGGCCACATATCCACTACCATCCCCCTACTCGTCATCATATATTGACACTCCTAATGACCTTATTTCAATTGGCCCCTTATCCCAGGATTACAGCCCATTAAGGTTTCTTGCCGATGATTATAACCACTGTTATACTTAGTCATCTGCAAATACACCACATCCTAGTTAGTTAGTAAATATGCCCTTAATTTAATCATCCATCCACTTGTTTACTATTAAATATAATGATTAGTAAGATTGTTTATACAAATATAGCAAATTATTGCACCTTGTCATAGACCACCAGCTAATTCATTACAAAGTGTAAGAAAAACCTAGAATTCAGGTATTTTTCACCCCTAATAGGCCAGCAGCCAATCCTTAGAATGTATTTCACAAAGGTTTTTGCTTTGCCTTTAATGATGGGCAATGCAAATTCCTATCAAACTGCAAATATAAGCATGAATGCTCAAATTGTGGTGGAAATCATACAGCCAGTAGATGTTTTCTCAAATCCCCTGCAACCTCTTTGCAGCCATTTCTCAGGGAAGCTCATGGTAAAGGCAATGACTCCAGTGAAGCTGGAAGAAATGCTACCTTGGTTAGAGCATTACCCAGACCGCAGGATGGCGGCCCTGCTAATTAACGGCTTCAGGGATGGTTTTCTGGTCTCGGCCTTTAGGGGAACAGGTTGCACTATGGTACAGAATCTGCAGTCAGCGGCCATTTATTCTGAGGTGGTTCAAGAAAAAATATCTAAGGAACTAACGGAGGGCAAAATTGCCGGCCCCTTTTCATCTCCTCCATTTAAAATTTTTCGTTTATCCCCGCTCGGGATAGTCCCTAAGAAAGAAAGTGGTTGCTTCCGGATGATCCACCACCTTTCTTACCCATTAGATTCATCATTAAACAATGAGGTCTCGGATGTGGATGCTCCGGTGGTCTATGCTTCCTTCGATGAAGCTTTACTCCTGTTAAGGAAATTTGGGCAAGGTTCATTGTTGGCTAAAGCTGACATTAAGTCGGCCTTCCGCCTCCTTCCGGTTTACCCCCAAGGCTTTAACTCTTTAGGTTTTCAGTTTAAAGGTCAATTCTTTTTTGATAAATGCCTCCCAATGGGGTTTTCACTGTCTTGTTTTTATTTTGAAGCATTTTCTACCTTTTTGAACTGGGTTTTATCAGCTAACTACCCAATGGGGGTTCTCTCCATTACCTGGACGATTTTTTATTTGTGGGTCCAAGCGATTCCTTAGCGTGCTTAGAATCTTTACAGATGTTCTTTACTGTTTGCAAACACTTTGGTGTTCCACTTGCGCATGAAAAAACTGTTTTTCCTTCTAATAGTATCGAATTTCTGGGAATCACAATTGATTCCGCTGCGATGGAATTCAGATTGCCAGTACCTAAGATTCAAAAAATGAGAGCTTTGATCAGTTCCTTTTTGCTGCGTAAAAAGGTCCTGCTTAAGGAGGCTCAGTCTCTATTAGGCCTTTTTGCATTCTCAGTTAGAATCATTCCCATGGCTAGAATATTTTCTCGCAGGTTTTCCCTTTCTATTAGTGGTTTGAGAAACCCTCATGCCCATGTTCGTATTTCCAAAGGTATTAAGGAAGACCTAAGAATTTGGGATGCCTTTCTGTCTGACATTAATGGTTCCACAGTATGGCAGCACAAATTTGTTGACAGCAACCAACTAGAATTCTTTACGGATGCTGCTGGATCTTCGGGTTTTGGTGCATTTATGAAGGGTCAGTGGTGCGCTGCCGAATGGCACCAGGATTGGCTGCAGAGGGATATTCTTCAGAATTTGGTCCTCCTGGAGCTTTTCCCGGTTATAGTCTCATTAGTAATTTGGAAAGATGCTTTCAAGAATCGTAGGATCAAAGTCTACACTGATAACAGAGGTGTTTTCTTTGCCATTAACACATTATCCTCCAAATCTGACCCGGTCATTAAGTTATTACGTTTTCTGGTGTTGCACTGTATGAGATTTAACATCTGGCTAAAAGCCGAGCATATAGCGGGTATAAATAATAACATTGCCGATGCTTTATCTCGTTTGCAGTTCAAGAAGTTCCGGGAGTTGGCACCGACGGCAGATCAGGATGGAACTCATTGCCCAGATTCCCTCTGGGGCTTAATTTGGAGCTGATTCTTTCCAACCTCAGAAATTCTGTGTCCGAAAAGACATGGTCGGACTATAAGTTGTCATGGTTGAGATGGTGTGCCTTCTGCAAAAATTTAGATATAGATGAGTTGAACGTATGGTCTTACGATGCATTAGCATTTACGTCTTCCTTAGGTAATGGTCAATGGTTTTCCTTGTCTAGTTCTGATAACCCAGCGATTTGTCCAGTTCTTCACATGTCTAAATACATATCAGTCAGGCCTTGTTCAGAAGGTTCATTTTTTATTCATCAGGATAAATCCTCTCTATCCAGGTACCAATTCTCTGCTGTTTTGGCCGCATGCTTGAAATGCCTGAATCTCTTGGGCTTTTCATTTTCATCCCATTCTTTTAGAATAGGGGCGGCCACTACAGCTGAGGTTTTGGGTTTCCCTGAAGATAAATTGATAAAGATTGGTCGGTGGGATAGTAGTAGATACAAGTTATATATCCGCCCTGAAACTCATGTTTCCAGAGGTAGTTTTGGCCTTTTCTGAAATGATACCAAGTTTGTTATGGTCTCCTTATGGTAATTTGTTTTATTTAGATAGGATAAGGAGGGGTCTCAACAGGACGATCCACAGTTTTCTTAGTCTATCTGGCGATTTATCTTTTCGCCACTGCGAATTGGAAGGTTTCGTGCCAGGTTTATTCAGAAATGATATGGTACATTTATCTCCAATAGGCTTAGACATTTTCAATATGGATTTGCAGTCCATAATTGAAACAGCCATGGTGGGGGGGCCTCAGCCATTAGCTTTGCGGCTGTCCTCAGCAGTTGGGGAATAGTCGTCCAGCATTGGCTGGATGGACACCACTTAATTTTGTTTTAAATATATTTTAGCCGAGATGGCCTTTTTTATATTTATATTTATTAAATTTATAATCTCAAAATATTAACCCCCCCTTTTTGGATAACACCGTGGCCAATTATTTCCAATAAATACATATTTTGAATGATATATGGTGTGTTTTGTTGTTATTACGGAGTACCTTTGTGCTAGCCCATGAAAGGTCTTAGCAATATGCTGGACCAACATGGGATAGCTCAAAGGGGGATCCGCAGTCTGCTGTGCTTTATCTATTCACAGGTTGCTATTGGTCACTGCAGTTTCCCTGGGCAGCAACAGCCATGGGAATGGCTAGGTTAATGGAGCAGCTGATTGGTGTAATTTGGTGGTTTTACTGTAACCTGAACTGAAGAGCCTATAAAAGGGCCTGAAGCTGTGTCTCCTCAGACCGTTTGGACCGGACACCAGCGCCCACCCACCCTCCCGTTTTTCAGCAAGTCATGTTGTTATCCTAGTGGGGGAATAGTCGTCCAGCATTGGCTGGATGGACACCACTTAATTTTGTTTTAAATATATTTTAGCCGAGATGACCTTTTTTATATTTATATTTATTAAATTTATAATCTCAAAATATTAACCCCCCTTTTTGGATAACACCGTGGCCAATTATTTCCAATAAATAAATATTTGGAATGATATATGGTGTGTTTTGTTGTTATTATGGAGTACCTTTGTGCTAGCCCATGCACAGACTGTGGATGAGTTTTCTGCTCATAGAGCTGGGAACAGTCAGATGGATATTACCCCTGAGCCTACCATGCAGGATCTTTTTTCAATTATGCAGCAGTGTTCTGCATCTTTGTTAGCACTTTCTGGTCCAGTGCAGGCAGTTTGCGGGGATGTTACGTTGATTCGCCAGGATCTGCAAAAACTGCAGGAACGCACAACGGGTCTTGAAACCAGAATTAGTGATATGGAAGATTCTCTATCACCATTAAAGTCTAAAGTTAAAACAGTTATAAAATGGACTAATGATAATACTGTAAAAGTGGAAGACCTTGAGAACCGCTTACGTAGAAATAATATACGCTTGGTGGGCTTGGCTGAAAAAGTTGAAGGAACTGATCCATGCATGTTTGCTGAACGCTGGATTTTGGATATTATTGGTGGAGCCGATTTCTCTGCACTTTGTTGTAGAGCAGGCCCACCAGGTTCCTACCCATCCACTCCCAGTGGGTAGATCCTAGATCCTTTCTTATCCGATTTTTAAACTTCAGAAATAAGGAAAATATGTTACGTAGGGCTAGAGCTATGAAGGAAATTGGTTACAATGGTTCTAAAATTTCTTAGATTTCTCACCTGCTCTCCAAAAACACAGCTCTCCTTCCAGGAATAAAAAAAGATGCAGAAACTGAACCTTCACTATTCTATGATGTATCCAGCTCATTTATATGTGGTTCATGATGATCAATTAACATTTTTTTACTCTTCTCGAGCTGCCCATGAATGGCTTGACCAACATTTTTCAACTTAATGACAGAATTAGATTGAGTGAAAGGAAATTATCTTCTCCTTAGGGTCCGTAAGGAACCTCAAATGGCTCCAATGGCGTGTTTTTTTTTGTTCTTTTTGTGTTGTGTTTCCCCCTCTCCTCCCTCCCTTTTCTTTTTATCATTTTCCTTTCCCCTTTTTCCACTATTTTGGGATTTTTGTCACTCCTTTACTCATTGCCCTTCCTGCCCACACCAATTTTCAGCTTTCAGCACTCTCACATTTTGAATGACAATCACTCAGTCATACAACACTGCACCCATATGAAATTTCTGTCCCTTTTTTCACACAAATAGAGCTTTCTTTTGGTGGTATTAAATCACTAGTGTTTTTTTTTATTTTTTGTGCTATCAATAAAAAAAGACTGTAAATTTTGTGAAAAAAAAATCCTTTTCTTTATTTCTGTCATACAAGTTTGTAAATTAGTAATTTATTTTCATAAATTATGGCCAAAATTTATTCTACTACATATCTTTGGTAAAAATAACCCAAATTAGTGTATATTATTTGGTCTTTGTGAAAGTTATAGAGTCTACAATCTATGATGCCAATCACTGAAAATCACACCTGATGTGCTTGAAAGGGGTTGTAAAGGTAAAAGTTTTTTCAACTTAATGCATTCTATGCATTAAGGTGAAAAAACATCTGACACTGCCGCCCCCCCAGGCCCCCCGTTATACTTACCTGACCCCTCGAAAGTCCTGCGGTTGCCCCTGATGTCCTCTTTGGCACTCACCCTGGCCGTTGATTGGCTAGAGTGGATGGATTGAAAGCAGCGCAGCCATTGGCTCGCACTGCTGTCAATCACATCCAATGACGCGGCACGCTGGGGGGAAGGGCCGAATGATACAGCGAGCGGCTATAGACATTCCAAGGTATTAAGTAAGTAGCATGGTGAGTTTTTTAAGTTGTAATTTTTTTCTACAATTCTTTGCAAAATTAAGATCCTTTTTTTGTTTTTTAATTGTCATATTAAACAAGTTATTTCTCTCACAGAGCATATGCATAGAAAACAAATCCCCCCCCCCCCCCCCCCCCCCCCCCCCCCCCCCCCCCCCCCCCCCCCCCCAAAATACATTATACTACTCTTCCTGAGTATGGCAATACCACATGTGTGAGACTTTTACACAGCTTGGCTACATACAAAGGCCCAACATTGAAGTAGCACCTTCAGGCATTTTACGAGCATAAATTACACATCTCATTTCTCAACCACCTATTACACTTTTGAAGGCCCTGGAGCACCAGGACAATGTAATTGCCCCCAAAATGATCCCATTTTGGAAAGCAAACACCACAACGTATAATCTATGACACATGAGTATTTTAAACAGTTCGTTTTTTTTCAGAAATGTTTGGAAAATGTGGGAAAAAATTAAAACGCATTTTTTTTTTTTACACAAAGTTGACAATTTATAAGATATTTCCAACACATAGCAAACACATAGCAAAAATGACACCCCAAACTACATTCTGCTACTCTTCCTGAGTATGGCGATACCACATGTGTGAGACTTTTACACAGCCTGGCCACATACAGAGGCCCAACATCCAAGTAGCACCATCAGGCGTTATAGGAGCATAAATTACATTTCCTAGCAACCTATCATTTTTAAAGGCCCTTCATATTTCTAACACATAGCATGTACATACCAAGAATTACAATCCAAAATAAATTCTATTGCGGAAAGGAAAAAAACAAAAAGTACTACCTTTTAGTAGTGTCCACAGAGGAGAGCACTGGTCCAGGCAGGAGGCAGGGGTGTGCTTGGCGACAGCAATAGTAATTATCCAGGCAGCAGGCAGGAATATTGTCTATAGTCAGCATAAGGATATTGTCAGCACAGCCAAAGCATTTGTCCATAAAAATTGTCCAGGGAAAATTGGGAAAGGGCCACGGCCCCGACCTTCCCTCCCTTTTCCAAATTACCCCTTCACACCCACCCCCACACCAACCTTCCTCCTCCCCAAATTTCACTATCCCTCCTCTTCAGCTTCCAGGTCCTCTTGTCCCTCCCTTCCCGCTCCTGTTCCCCCTTGCATATTACTCCCCCCTTCCCCCCCTACCTTCTCCCCCCCTGTTTTTCCCTCCTTTTCCCCCTCCCCCTCTTTGCTCCTTGTTTTTCACTTCCCCCTTTTTATTTATTTATTTCCTCTTTCCCTCCCACTTGTCATCAATATCTATTTTTATGTTTGCTTCCCTGCCTTCTTTGCATGGAATTTCTCCCCCGTACTTTTGTTCACGTTGTCACCTTACGGTTCCTCCACCACCTTGTCACACCTATGTGTGTACTCAATAAAACTATTTTTATTTTATTCTTAGTATTATCCTTCAAATTAGAGTCTGTCCTTTACAATCCCCCGCATCTGCCATGGGGGGAATTGATGGGTCCTGTGATCTGCTGCTTCCGTCCGTGTGGGTGAGCTGGCCTCCTCAATTTATTATTGATTGTAAATTCTCTGTTATATCAATATATGTTTGCGTTGCTTATTATGCTATGTTTAAATATACCATTTACTTTATAGACTATCCTCCTGAAGAAGCGTTCTGCCACGAAACTGGTAGAGGAAATTTTCTATACCCCTCCTCGTCGGTAGTTTGTTAAACTGTGGTGTATATGATTTAAAAACATGATTGTTTGTATATTTATTTTTTGTCTTTATTAAACATTTTGTATATTTTTTACTACTTACTATTTGTGATTTACTACCAAGTACCGAGATAGTCCATACACCATAAATTTCTTAGGTTTGGATGGAAAGGGATCAGCATCAGCAACTGCCCCGGCATCTACATAACCTTTAAGGGGTTGCAAAGGAATTTTTTTTTTTTTTTTTAAATAACAAACATGTTATACTTACCTCCACTGTGCAGCTCGTTTTGCACAGAGTGGCCCTAAACCTGGTCTTCTGGGGTCCCCCGGCGGCTGTCTCGGCTCCTCCCCGCAAGTGCTTCTCACTTAAATGCGAGCTCCCTCGCATGGTGAGAAGCACTTGCGGGCGCGCTCCCGTTATACAGCGGGTGGCTATAGCCGCTCGCTGTGTCACTCGGCCCGACCCCAGGCGCGATGCGTCATTGGATGTGATTGACAGCAGCGCAAGCCAATGGCTGTGCTGCTTTCAATCCATCCACTCCAGCCAATCAACGGCCAGGGTGAGCAGCGAAGAGGATGTTGGGGGCGAGCGCGGGACTTTCGAGGGGTCAGGTAAGTAAAACAGGGGGGCCTGGGGGGGCCGGTATAGTCAGATGTTTTTTCACCTTAATGCATAGAATGCATTAAGGTGAATTTTTTTTTACCTTTACAACCCCTTTAATGCATTCAAATTTTAGGGATGTATGATAAAGTAGGAAGCATTCACCAATGCAAAGGCCAGGTTGGGAGGGACACTGGGGACAATGGTAGCTGGTATGTCTTCAAAATCCTCTTTTGCTGCACACGCAACATTTTTTTTGCCGTCTTCGGCCTGCTTCAGATGGTGGAATGTTGTACTGGAAGTGGTGGTCATGAAGTCGGCTAACAGCATCAGAGCGAAGGTCTTCTGGGGGGTCTTTGTTGCTAGATGAGGGACGTGACAACTTCTTCTACGAATTTTAGGAAGGGGACGGTGCTTTCCATGGATTTGGTGTATACTACGTAGGAATTATAAATGGCCAAGTGGATGAGATAAATTGCTACCTTCTTGTACCAGAATCAGGACCTCTTTATTGACAAATAGGGCTGAAACATTTGATCATTGAAATCCACCCCCCCCCCCCCCCCCATGTAGAGACTGTAATCTTATACACATGTTGGCATTTCAATGGAACCTCATCTTCTTTGAACCTCAATTGTAGTGTTATCATGGATTGCGGACATCATGTGCATGTTGCTGTTGTCCTTCCACCTCAAGGCCAGCACTTCCTTGCATCTCAATGTTACTCTTTCCCCCCTTTACAGCTTTTTGTTCACTAGAGATTGTGGAGGAGCCCTTCTTATTCTTTCTGAAGGTTCCACAGGCCGGGGTTTTTGTGATGTATAAGTGTTTGAAAAGGGGCAGGCTGGTGTAGAAGTTGTCAAGTTATATGTCATATCCTTTTTTCAGACGTGGGTATGCCAAGTCCCATACAATTTTTTCCAGTTGTGCCCATGTAGGCCAGGCACTCAGAGAGATAGAGCTGGGAATCTCTTCCTTCATATAAGCGGAACGCATACAGATATCCCGTGACTCTCTCACGGAGTTTGTAAAATTTTATTCCGTATCTGGCCCTTTTGCTAGGAATGTATTACTTTATTCCTAGCCGGCCTGAAACATGTACCAGGGACTCATCTACACATACATGCTGATCGGAGACAGAGTTCTGCAAATCGTTGGGAAAATAAATTTATCAGTGGGCGAATTTTATATAACTTATCGTAATTTGGATGATTGCGGGGAGGGCACTGGGTGTTATCGCTAAAATGAAGGAATAATCATCTCGTATCGGGACCTGGACATGTCCTTAATTTTTTTTGTAAGACCCATGTTTATGGTGAGGCCCATAAACAATTTGAACTCCTCTAAATTCAGATCTCTTCACTCAAACGGACAGGCATATGATGATTGGGGGTTGTTGGCAATATACTGCTGGGCATATAAATTGGACTGGTCCACAATGAATTGCAGAAAAGTGTCGGGCAAAAACAGATAAAAGCAATCAATCTCTGTGATATTTTGGGTGTTGGCTTGCACACCTGGTTGTGCTGTGAAAGGGGGAATAATTGGTGATCCAGAGTCGAAAGGCAGCCATTTTGGGTTGACAAGACCATCTGGCATGTATGTAGAGGCCCTGGCTCTTGGGGGACATGACACTCCAGTAGTTGGGAGATTTGAATTTCCTGTGCTGGAACTCAGGCGTGATGGTGCAGCACTGGTACTGGGCCTGGGCATTTGTTCTCAGGGCCTATCGCCGGCGGCAGCACTGGTACTGGGCATTTGTTCTTTACATTTCAAATGTCTGCAGTAAGGTCTTATTGTCACTAACAAGCAGTTTCTCAGCCTGGACTGAATCTGTGCTGTATGACTTTAAAACTTCTGGCACGTTGGAAATTTTCATTTGCTACATCTTATAAACAGCCTGTTGAGTTATTTGGGACAGCTGAATTCCAGAAGGCAATCATAAATGGTCACCAGAACTGATTGATTCTCAATTGACTTATCTCAAGTAATCAAGCCTCTAACACCATTTTGCTTTCTAGTCGTGCCTGTGGCGTTCATACTTCTTGGGAAACAGTTATGAACAGTTCTCTAACAAGCTGTGTTTCTATTTAGATTTCACACAGCCAAAAAGCTACAAATTGCAACACCTGAATATGTTTTTCTCCTTATAGTGATGACTTCCCCAGGATATTCATTTGAATTAACAATGATCTAACCTGTATCAATATATTCCTTATGCGATTTTACCCTAGTTTTTTCGCTAATCAATAACTATTCTGTTTTTCAATTATGCTCTAGTGTGCATAGCTTCAATTAAGGTACCTGTAGGCTACTTATTTGATCTGATTTAAATGGATTATTATTATATTCCCTATATTTAATCAGGCACTTTATATTTGATCTAGTCTGCTGCTGTTGTTCCATATGGTGCATTTGTTGTTACATGGTGTCCGTTCATGTTTTGTTTTGTGTTGTCGGTATGTCAGTAATTGTGATCCAACAACTAATAGATGTTGATCTGTCTAAAGTTTTTTATGGGAATCACACCCGTGAGTGTATAAATAAATAAACTTCACTTTAATTTATTATCCTGAATCGATCAGTTAATGTCTCCACAAAGTAGCTGCTTTTCTTTTTCTTTTTCTTTCCTTTTTCTGGCCCAGAGTGTTCTGCTCCAGAATTTCTCCATTTTTTGCATATATATTTAGCTACGGCGACTTTTTTACCATATTTTTGGCCTGATCGAATGTCGATTTAATTATAATCGGCTAATATTGCCATTATCCTGCCAATTTCCCCATTCCATTTCCCCCTTTTCCCCTACCTTATCCCTTTTGCATATTTGTTCCCAAGGCCTATCGCTGGCAGCATTGCTGGTACTGGGCCTGGGAATTTATTCCTGGTTGCTGGCAGCTTCCTGGTTTCCAGAGCGCCATGCCCTTTTAGGAGGGACCCATTCTTAATCCGAATCATTTGCCAATCCACTACTCTCAATCGGTTCAAATGCCGAATTTGATTCAGAATCAGCTGCTCTCATCAGTCATGGAGAAGCTCTGGAACGCCTCCTCACTGGTATATACTCTTTTGGACATAATGTTGATGACTGTGTGTCGGGTGCCAGGTGACAGCCACTGATGGACTGTGTGTCGGGTGCCAGGTGACAGCTACTGATGGACTGTGCAATGGGTAGCAGGTGACCTTCACTGATCGGTGTGACGGGTGATGGTTATTGATGGGTGACAGGTCACGGACGGTGACGGGTGATGGTCACTGATGGGTGACAGGCCACGGTCACTGATGGGTGACGGGTGCACCGCTGATGGTCACTGATGGGTGACAGGGCATGGTCACTGATGGGTGACAGACCACGGTCACTGATCGGTGACAGATGCACCGCTGATGGTCACTGATGGCAGTCTCTTATGTGACAGGTGCACTTTATGGGGTGACTGTGGTGACTGTTGGGTGACAGATGACAATGGAGAGGGGGTGATGGGACAAGTGTGGTGTTGGTGCAGACACTACAGAACAAAGATCTGTAACTTACTGCTCCTGGCTCTTCTCTCCTTACACTGGAAATGGTGTGTCAGAAGGGAAGAGTGCATGCGCCGTGTAAAGTAGGAAGGTACCTTCTGTGATCGGCCATGACTTCATCACGGCTGATCACGTGGTAAACAGCCATGCCCAATGGCTGTTCACCCCCGTCGTGAAGAGCGGTGTCTCGGTGACGCACAGAGCCACACAGCAAGTGGTTGAAGAGAAATGCTGTTTTTGATTATATAACCTTATTCCAAAGCTCTCCCCAATAAGGGCTTAGAATGCACTGTGCAGTGAGCAGTGCATTGCAGAACATCCAGCGGGACAAACAACTGGAGAACTCCTTGCAAATTTGGCTGTTTGCCGAACAGGACTCATGCTCAGGCCGAACCGTTCACCCAACACTAGTTTCGAACTTTAGCTGTTACAGGGTTTCAGATGAATGCCCGAATTGTGCTCATCTGGCAGAATCTGTAAATCATATATAGAAATTGTATTATCTCTATATATTACAGCTTTCCTCTGTCAATGGTTCAGAAGGAAGCCTTGCACCTGTTGTGTCCCTGAGAACTACTGATGTCCCTGGGCGTCCCAGCCATTTAAACAAAGAGGCAGATGTAGCAGTGATATTAATGCTCAAATATGGCCTTTGGCCAGAGACGTGCGGTGAGGTCAGTGGCTGGTGAGGCACTGGCTAGTATCAGAGCCAGATACACACAGGTTACTGTTACTGTGTTACTGTATAGGACTAGAATTATTGCGGTGATGGTTTGAACACCATTTTCATATGCAGGCACTACTCATGTATACGTTCCGCTTCTGTACGTAAGCTCATCGGGACGGGGGTGCCTTAAAAAAAAAAAATTTCTTTTCTTATTTTACTTTTTATTTTTAACACTGTTCTTTTAAAAAATAAATTGTGTCACTTTTATTCCTATTACAAGGAATGTTAACATTCCTTGTAATAGAAGAAAAGCATGACAGGATCTCTTAAATATGAGCTCTGGGGTCAAAAAGACCTAAGTCGTTTTAAAAAAAAAAAGAGAAAGAGCTATGGAAGTTTTGATGTCGCTTCCGCCCTGCAATCGTATGGAGCTGGGTCCATGCCAAGAAGGGGAAAGACCCGAGCGGCTCCGCCGCTGCAGATCCGGTAAGCGGTGGTGGGCACCAGAACGCGGCGGGAGATCTCCCGCCACCAATAAAAGTGATCTTGCAGTAAATCCACCACTGAGACCACTTTTATCTGAAAGCGGACCACCCGCTGAAGAGGTGGATATCGGAGTTATGGCAGCTAGCTTCTATCATAACAACGATATTCCACTTCAAAGAGCCACCGTATAATGATCATTATACGGCGGCCGGTCTGTAAGGTCTGTAAAGTGTGACATGTTAGGTATCTATTTACTTGGCGTTACATCATCTTTCACGTTATACAAAAAAAATTGGGCTAACGTTTTTTTTTTTTTTTTTTTTTTTTTTACGGTATGCAAGGTGATATAGTGGATAATCGCTATATTTCACCTTACATTCGTTCTGCTGTAAGGGATTGAACCGGAATCCGGCCCAGGTTTTTCCAGCCTCTGTGGCAGACTAGGTTCTGGTCCGGATGTTCTGGTCCACTTGAGCCCA
This sequence comes from Lithobates sylvaticus, assembly GCA_028564925.1. Classification (NCBI taxonomy): domain Eukaryota; kingdom Metazoa; phylum Chordata; class Amphibia; order Anura; family Ranidae; genus Lithobates; species Lithobates sylvaticus. Next base: position 237,356,665 of record CM053029.1, read on the forward strand.
CACTCAGCTGGACTTTAAATGACCAGGAAGAGAGCACAATAGGGATCTCTGGTTTGGAGACTCAGGAACGAACCTGAGTAAGAGGAGCCCTGGGTCTTGGACTAAAAGGTTTGCTTTCTTCCACATGTTTTGTGGGTGACGGGGACCAGCCCAGCACTGTATAGAGAGGAGACTAATTGTTTAGTTATTAATTTACTGCTTGTTTCTATTTTGCAAACCTCCTGCAAATAAACCTGGTAGCCGCCAGATTTTGAAGAAAGTGCCCGTTTGCGGTCTGTCATTCAGAAAAAGGTGATCCCCACGAGCTAATTTCCCCACACGTGGCGGAGAATGCAGGCAATTTATGAAGATGGAGGAAATGATAAAGGCCCTGCTACAGGCCAGAGCAGCTCAGCAGGAAACCAACCATCAAGTCGCAGAGGCCCAGCAGGAGATAAACCGGCAGTTTGCAGAAGCTCTAGTGGAACTGAAAAAGGGGTCCCCACCTCCTGTGCCAGTGGAACCAAATAAGGTATGTGCCTCTTACCACCTACAGAAAATGACACCTGCCGATGATGTTGAGGCATACCTTGCGACTTTTGAGAGAGTTGCTGTCCGTGAAGGATGGCCAAAAGAACAGTGGGCGGGTCTGTTGGCCCCATTTCTGTCAGGAAAAAAGGTTCCCAGCAGAGTCCCTCCTTACATCAGGCATTCCCAGCAGAGTCCCTCCTTACATCAGGCACCCCCAGCGGAGTCCCTCTTACATCAGGCGTCCCAAGTGGAGTGCCTCTTACATCGAGTGTCCCCACTGCAGTGCCTCTTACATCATGTGTCCCGAGCAGAGTGCCTCTTACATCAGGTGTCCCCAGTGCGATGCCTCTTACATCAGGTGTCCCCAGTGCAATGCCTCTTACATCATGCGTCCCCAGTGACGTGCCTCTTACATCATTTGTCCCTAGTGGAATGCCTCTTACTTCAGGTGTCCCCAGTGCAGTCTGCCTCTCACAGATCGGTGTTCTGTCAACAACACCAATTTGTCAAAAACTCAAACCACGGCAGCAGGCAATGGGACGGAGGGTTGGCGGCAGCTCCATGTGTCTGTCTCGTTCCCCTGTGTTCAGTGGAGAGGGGAGGGACCGATCCATGCAGCTAACCTCGGCTTCAGTGTGCAAGAGAATTGTGAAGAGAGAAGCTGATTTGTTGGCTGCACAGACCGGAGGCCCCTCCCCTCTCCACTGAACACAAGGGGAAAGAACCTGCTAGCCCAGAAAAAAGTTCTTGCGGCGGCACCGTTGGCCATTTTTTTGGAGCCAGAAGCAGCTGCGGTGCTAAAAACATTCCCAATTTCCCAGGACAAAAGCAAAATCCCAGGATTTTAATCAGGACAGCCTCCGATCAGGACGAGGGTCCCAAAATCGTGTTTGTTCCAGTAAAATCAGGACTGTTAGCAAGTATGCATGTAGGTCTGTTGTGTGGATCAGAACACAATCAAGATGGACCTTTGAAAGGTAAAAGAATGTCTTACTTTTTTTATAGAAAGGTTTTCCTATGTATATTTTGCAGTTTAAAATATAACAGTGTCTTAATCACAATATAAACAAGTAAATAAATTGTACAGCCTGTTGGTCATTTGTAAACAACCCCACTGTAGTATTCAAATAGATTGCTCCTCCAAAAGCTTAAGGCTAAGAAACTTACTGGTATATTCGAATCATGATATATGGTTGTAGTGTATACTAATAAAGACATTTTTTTCTACAAGAAAATGTTGTGCTTGGAAGTCTTCAGATTTGATTCCAAAATTATAAACTTCCTACCTTTTTTGAAAATGTATCTATTTAGTGGAATTGTTTCTCACAAAGTAAATCTATAGTAATGCTATTATATATTGTTTTAATGGTTTATTTTTTGTATTATAATTAACTGGAAGGATAGAGATAAATATGTTGGTGAATGTTCTTATTTTTCCAGGTCATGGTATAGCTCATAGTAGTTTGTTACATTCAAATAGACTTGACGGTTCGGCCTGAGCATAAGTTAGGGCCAAACCTTCGTTGTTCAACCGTTTGTTCGTCCCCCCCGAACCGACCACAATGCATTGCGGTTCTGAACACTGCATTGCAAGCCCTGATTGGTTGAAGCAGTGAAAGCTTCAGCCAATCAGGGCACAGAGCACAGCCACAGATTGGACACTGTCATCATGACTTTATTCAATCATAGCACATTCCCACCCCACAGTATAAAAGTATTCTTTCATTGGCAGCCATTTTCAGTGTGATTTCGGCATGGAGAGAGATAGAACAGGGCTCTGTTCAGTGCTATTAGTTAGTTATGCCACGTACACACGATCAGACTTTCCAGCAGACTTGGCCCGGCGGACAATCCGCCGGACTTTGCAGTGGAGGTCCGTCGGACTTTCCGAAAGAGCGGACTTGTGCACACACGGTCGGACTTTCAGGCAGACTCGGTCCGGCGGACAATCCAAGTGCAGTGGTGGTCCAACGGACTTTCCAAATGAACGGACTTGCCCACACACGGACTAAAGTTCATTCATTTTGAACGTGACTCCAGGTATGACGGGACTAGAGAAGGAAGTCAATCTCGCCGCTTTTATCTGCGATATTGACACCTTGTGAGCCCCCGTCGCCTGGTATGGATTTTGAGGGTAACCCCCTATGCCAAAAAAACGGCATTGGGGTCCCCCAAAGTCCATACCAGACCCTTATACGAGCATGCAGCCCAGCCGGTCAGGAAAGGGGATGGGGACGAGCAAGCGCCCCCCCCTCCTGAGCCGTACCAGGCCACATCCCCTACACATGGGCGGTGGGTGCTTTGGAGAAGGGGGGCACCCTGTGCCCCCCCCCAAAGCACCTTGTCCCCATGTTGATTAGGACAAGGGCCTCTTCCCGACAACCCTGGCCGTTGGTTGTCAGGGTCTGCGGGCGGGGGCTTATCAGAATCCGGGAGCCCCCTTTAATAAGGGGGCCCCCAGATCCCGGCCCCCCCACCCTATGTGAATGAGTATGGGGTACATGGTACCCCTACACATTGTAGTAGGTAAAGGTAAAATATCAACAAATATAATAGAGTGTCCAAGTAATAGGTGATTAAACAAAATAAAATAAATAATCCCGGTGGGTATATAGCAGTGTGAGATCCTTAAAATGAAGTAGACGGGTAAAGTGCAAAGTGCTGGAATGGAAAAAAGAGAATGGACACTATTCCAAGTTTCAACAGTGTCTTGGTGCTAAAGGTAGCACCTAAAGTGGCTAGTGATCCTCAGAGGTGGGATATTTTGTGACAAAGAAGTTTACACAAATAATGAAACTTATATTTAAGAACGGGTAAGCGAGACTCGCTAAGCATAAAGATATATTCAAAAGTCCAGATGGAGCATACTCCTACAGTGATCGGTGCAAGTATGGGTGGGAAAAACGTGCAAAATGGTTTCCTATTTAGTCCAGTGGAGAAAACCAATAATTTAAATAAATAAGTCTATAACTGTGTGGCACACACCGTATTCACAACGGTTAATACACAGTTGAAGTAATATAAAGTTTTCGGTGCAATGTGACATGAACTGAGTCCAACATAAAAATAAAGTGCGAGTGCATGATAACGCAGATCAGTGCAGTGCTGTGTGGGACGGTAGATGATCCATGCGTTCTTCTTCGTGCAGAATAAATGGATGGGTGTCCCCTTACCTTACGGCTGTAAGGTAACAGCGTGTAGTGGAGATCTCGTTTGGGTCCTTGGTCGGCGTTCCTGGTGTGCTGCCCTGGGTCCTACCCTGCCTATAGTATGCGGTCCTGCCTCCTTAAATGTGTCCACAGTGGGGGAGCTCGCCAGTAGTATAGGTTTTAGGGAAGAGATGAAGGAAACCTCATAGTGCAGTATTCCAGTATAACACAGTATTTTAATGGTATACAGAAAGGTACTCACATTTAGCAAACAATACAATGAGCGATGTAAAAACGAGCTGCGGGCTCGTATGACGTCACTTCCGGTGTCGCAGTCCTGACGCGTGTTCGTCACGGTCACTTCATCAGGGGATCACTTGGACACTCTATTATATTTGTTGATATTTTACCTTTACCCACTACAGTGCACACTGCACTAGTCATCTTTAACCACTAGGTTTTTATCATGCATTTCCTTTTTAAATTTGCGATATTTGCACTGGATTAAGGTTGTAACCTGCCCGTTCAGGTTATAGGCATCGTTCTAGCTCTACCATCATCTACACCTACCTCTTGCTGCCTATTTAGCTAGCTCCATCTAGCACAATTAGAATTGTTCTATACAGCGCACCACTACCTAACACACCATTTACTCTTTGGCTTCAGACATTTGCCCCAGTGTGTGCAGCAGTTACTTTGCTCTATTCCGTTTATGGTGGCGCAGGGATAATCTTTATATACATATCCCTACACATTCACCTAGGGGAAAAAAAGTCAATAAAAAAACACACTAGACAGGTTTTTAAAGTAGTTTATTAGGCAGCTCCAGGGGTCTTCTTCCGACTTTGGGGGTCTCTCCGCGCTTTCCGGCCTCTTCTCCCGCTCTCCAGTTCTTCTGCCAGGCTCATCTGCTATCTTCTTCCAGCTCTTTTATTAGCATTGGCCCGGTCTTCTCGTTCGTCGTCACCATTGCCGCCGCCATCTTCATCTTCTTCCTTCTTCTCATCTTCCGATGTTGACACGACGCTCTCTCCCGCTGTAATGCTGTGGACACGCTGCATATCGATTTTATATAGGCATAAGGGGTGGGGTCACCGGGTGAGGTCACCCGGTGACCCCACCCCTTATGGCGTCACAGTCTTGGGGCATGCTGGGACTTAATAAGGGGGACTGGAGGGGGATTTATTAAAGGGGGCTCCCGGGTTCCGATAAGCCCCCCACCGCAGCCCCCGACAACCAAGGGCCAGGGTTGTCGGGAAGAGGCCCTTGTCCTCATCAACATGGGGACAAGGTGCTTTGGGGGTGGGGGGCTCGCTCGTCCCCACCCCCTTTCCTGACTGGCCGGGCTGCGTGCTCAGATAAGGGCCTGGTATGAACTTTGGGGGGATGTCCATGTGTGGGCAAGTCCATTCATTTGGAAAGTCCGTCGGACCTGCATACAGACGAGAGGACTTCCCGACAGGAACTGGGTCCGGCGGAAAATTTAAAACATGTTTTATTTCTAGGTCCGTCAGACTTTTGGGAAGAAAAAGTCTGCTGGAGCCCACACACGATCGGAATGTCCACCAGACTGGACCAAGTCCGCCGGAAAGTCTGATCGTGTGTACGCGGCTTTAGTGTGCTATACTGTGCCATTTTGCTTCAATTATCAGTGTAGAATATTAATTTAGTGTCAGCTAGTAATTGTGTGAGTGTAGTGAGGAGTACCATCATTCTGCTTTGCATAGTGTGCAGCTAGAGTAAGAAAAGCTCAGATAGTTTCAGTGTAGTGTAGTGAGAACGTGTCAGTAATCTTTACATTAGTGTATAGCTAAAGTAGGGACAGTTTAGATAGTGTCAGTGTAATGACGGTTGAACAAAGTCTATTTGATTGTGTTACTGCTAGTTTAACGCCATTTATTTCTGTGTGCGTTGCTGCCAGTTTAACGTCATTTACTTCTGTGTGCGTTACTGCAATTTTAATGCCATATAGTTCTATGCATCACTGTAAGTTTGGTGCATTATATTGCAGTATATTATAGTGTATCCGTGGAGTGTGTCTGTGTAGTGTGAGTACTCAAATTAAAGTGCACCAAACACCACTTTACATTGATTAATGTACATCTACATACAGATTTTCATTTCTTTTTTTTTTTTATTCTTTATTTAATATAAATTTTCAAATACATATTACCAATATAACAAGCTGATTTTCATCACGTTAAAAATACTTTAACCCTCCCCCCCCGTCCTTGCATAGCACACATAGAGGTTATGGATGGGCCGAACACCCCCGGGTTCGGTTCGCACCAGAATCTTCGAACGGACCAAAAGTTTGTGCGAATTTTCGAACCCTATTAGTTACAATGGACGCAAACGTTCGAAATCAAAAGTGCTAATTATAACGGCCAATATGCATGTTAATGTCATAAAACAGGTTTGGGGACCCGGGTCCTGCCCCAGGGGACATATATCAATGCAAAAAGAAGTTTTAAAAGCTAACGTTTTTTCGGGAGCAGTCATTTTAATGATGCATAAATTGAAAAAAATATTCCTTTAAATATGGTACCTGGGGGGTGTCTAAAGTATGCCTGTGAAGTGGCATGTGTTTCCCCTGTTTAGAACTGTCCCTGCACAAAATGACATTTGTAAAGGAAAAAAATAAGCCATTTAAAACCGCTTGCGGCTTTAATGTCATGTCTTGTCCTGGCAATGTGGCTGAAAATCCTTGAGAAATATGGCATGGCTACCCCATCACCCCCCCCCCACACCCCAGCCCCTTTGGGTCTTGTATGGATATTAAGGTGAACCCCGCACCCAAAATAAAACCCTATACCTACAACCCTATATACTCCTAACAGCAGTATACAGGCGGTGCAAACAAGACAGGGACTGTAGGTTTGTTCTTAAGTAGAATCTGAACAGGTACATTTTTAAGTGTAGCTCCATCCAAAAAAAATCTATTTGTAAGCTTTTTGGAGAACATAGGGAGGGTTTATCACCCCTGTAACATTTGCTGTCTTTGCACATCTGTTCAGATCATTTCACCTCACTTTCCGTCCCAATGACAAATGTTTTTGGAAAAGTGGGGTTTTTATTGAAACAAGGATTGGTGATAAAGCATCAGTAGAGAGGAGATACCTTTTTTCCCAAATTAAATGTAACAGGATAGAATTTCCCATCCTAGGGGTAGATTTCCTCTCATTTCCTGTTTTCTCCTTCCGTTTGCAAGTAGGAGTCGTTTGTAAGTTGGAGGTTTGAAAGTAGGGGCCTGCCGTATATACTCTGCAGAAATTTGCCTCATTAGATGTTGGTGTAGCCACAACACTGTAAGCCCTCACAGTTACTCTTGGTGGGCACAGGAATGGGCCCTGCTGTAAATTATTAGATCAAGATTTGTAATTGCATGCACCTGTTGAACAGGGCAGAAAAATTGGGCCTTTGGTGGTGGTGGTGGATGGTGTTGCCACAAGACTGTAAGCCCTCACAGTTACTCTTGGTGGGCGCAGGAAAGGGCCCTACTGTGAATTATTAGATCAAGATTTGTAATTGCATGCACCTGTTGAACAGGGCAGAACAATTGGGCCTTTGGTGGTGGTGGTGGACGTTGTTGCCACAAGACTGTAAGCCCTCACAGTTACTCTTGGTGGGCACAGGAATGAGCCCTGCTGTGAATTATTAGATCAAGATTTGTAATTGCATGCACCTGTTGAACAGGGCAGAAAAATTGGTCCTTTGGCGGTGGACGGTGTTGCCACAAGACTGTAAGCCCTCACAGTTACTCTTGGTGGGCGCAGGAATGGGCCCTGCTGTGAACTATTAGATCAGGGGCTGAGAAATTGTGCCTTAGGCACTGGTGCTGGTGCCACAACACTGCAACCCCTCACAGATACTGTACTTGGAGCACAGCAGTCAGACCTGTTGCGAAGTATTGCTTAAAAAATTTAATTACACGCCCCTGTTAAACAGGGGCTGAAAAATTGTGCCTTAGGCACTGGTGCCACAACACTGCAACCCCTCACAGATACTGTACTCTGAGCACAGCAATGAGACCTGTTGCAAAGCATTGCATAAAAAATTGTAATTACACGCCCCTGTTAAACAGGGGCTGAAAAATTGGGCCATAGCCACTGGTGTGGTGGCACCCAGAAATAGGGTTGAGCGAACCCGAACTGCAAAGTTAGGGTCCGTACCGGACTTTTGGGTGTTCGGGACCCGGACCCAAACCCGAACTATTGGCTGTAAGTTCAGGTTCGGGTCCGGTGTTCGGCGATGTATTGGCGCCTTTTTAACAGCTGCAGGGCAGCCAATCGACGCTAGTTTCACTAGTGTGCCCTTAGAAGCCATCACAGCCATGCCTACTAATGGCATGGCTGTGATTGGCCAGTGCAGCATGTGACCCAGCCTCTATATATAGTACACACACACACAGCACACAGCGTCATTCTGCTATAGACAGGTTCCTGTGCTGCAGAGGGATAGAGGATTTTAGGAGTTAGTGTGCTAAAGTCAGTCAGTCAGTCAGTCCACATTCCTTGAATTTTCTTCTAATTAGTTAGATCAGTGAGCGATCTAGATAGCTAGAGTAGGGAGTTTCTTTAATAAGCAAAAGAAAGAGGCAGAGAGGATTATTGAAGAGATTCCTAAATCAATTGTACCCTGGCTGGGGTGCAGTGCACAGTCTTTTAACAGTGTCATGAGGCCAGTGCCAGACAAAATATAACAGTTTTACCTGCAAGCTCAGTGCACCATTAGGACCAACACTGCATATACTAAGAGATACACCATAGTCTGTGTGTATTCTGCTATTGGAAAATTTAATTTTGCTTTCTTTTTTTTTTTCCCAATAGCATTTTCTGCGTGTTCATACATACATCATACATACACGCTGTAGACACTATCCGTGTATTCTGATATTGCAAAAACATTGCAAAAAAATTAAATTTTGCAGTGTTTTTTTTCCCAATAGCATTTTCTGCGTTTTCATAAACGCTTTACATACTGTCCGTGTATTCTGATATTGGAAAATCATTGCAAAAAAATTTAATTTTGCAGTGTTTTTTTCCCCAATAGCATTTTCTGCGTTTTCATAAACGCTTTACATACTGTCCGTGTATTCTGATATTGGAAAATCATTGCAAAAAAATTTAATTTTGCAGTGTTTTTTTCCCCAATAGCATTTTCTGCGTTTTCATAAACGCTTTACATACTGTCCGTGTATTCTGATATTGGAAAAACATTGCAAAAAAATTTAATTTTGCAGTGTTTTTTTTCCCCAATAGCATTTTCTGCGTTTTCATAAACGCTTTACATACTGTCCGTGTATTCTGATATTGCAAAAACATTGCAAAAAAATAAAATTTTGCAGTGTTTTTTTTCCCCAATAGCATTTTCCATACCTCTGGGCAGCCTGGCACACATGAGCGATTACATGCTGCAGTGTCTCCGCAACGACCGCCGAGTTGCCCACATTTTAACTGGTGCTGATTATTGGGTGGCCACCCTGCTGGATCCCCATTACAAGGACAACGTGCCGTCCTTAATTACCTCACTGGAGCGTGATCGTAAGATGCGCGAGTACAAGCGCACACTGGTAGACGCGCTGCTGGTGGCATTCCCACTTGGAAGCGGGGGTACGGTGGAAGCACAAGGCGAAGGCAGAGGAGGAGGAAGAGGTCGCCAACGCAGCCGGGGCACCGCCAGCACCTCGAAAGGCAGGGTTAGCATAGCCGGAATGTGGAAAAGCTTTATCAGCACGCCACAACAACCAGCACCACCAGCTGAGATGGAACGTCTTAGCAGGAGGCAGCATTTCACCAACATGGTGGAGCAGTATGTGTGCACATGCCTACACATACTGCATGACGGGTCTGCCCCCTTCAACTTCTGGGTCTCCAAATTGGGCACATGGCCTGAGCTTGCCCTTTACGCCTTGGAGGTGCTGGCCTGCCCTGCCGCCAGTGTATTATCTGAATGTGTATTTAGCACGGCAGGGGGCATTATCACAGACAAGTGCAGCCACTGGACAAGCTCACATTCATTAAAATTAACCAGGCATGGATCCCACAAGACTTGGCCGTACCTTGTGCAGAATAGACACATATACTGGTGTTCTGACGAAAACTGTCTTGCTATCGGATAGTGTCCGGCCACTTACTGCGCAGGTGCAGTGCTTGCGCAGTACGGAGGACAAGGAGATTCACAAAATCTCCAAAGATGAACGTCTCCTGCGCAGTGAGTGCAGGTTCAAGCCCGACCATCCAAGTGGACATACGGTAGCACATAGTAACAGGGCCCCTCATGGGCTCGCTTGGTTAGGCTTCAACCTCGGATGATGTGGCTTGAACCTGGAGTCACCGCGCATCGTCTTCGGAGAGTTTCAAAATCCCCTTGTCCTACGTACTGAGCAAGCGCAGTACAGGGCGGACACTATGCGACGGGGGACAGAATTCGACACATCATTCACCACTAGCCTTACCCAGCCATTGCTGTATTTTTGAACCAGTGTTGGCTACCTCGTCCTCCTCCACCGCCGCTTCCACCGCCACCTCAGCCTCCTACTCTTTGAATTTCGTCCTCCTAGGTCAAGATTATAATTTTTTCATTTTTTATAATTTCCAAGTATTTTATTTTCCCACTATCGTATCCATTAAATTGAATAATTTTTTCCAGAAAGTGCGTATTCTGGGGTATTCCCACCATATGTGCGGCATCGTGCCCTTGAGTTTCTGAGGTTCTTAATGACTTTCTGTACCTCTTCTGCTGAGAAGGGGGCCTCCAGCATTTTTTTTTTATTTTTTTATTTTTTTTATGTTATTTTAAGTTATTTCCCTATCCACATTTGTTTGCAGATCACTTGCCATGCTCTTAACAACATTTTGTTGCCATTTGCAGCCCTCTAGCCTTTTCCATGACCTTTTTACAGCCATTTAGTGTTCAAAAGTCCGGGTCCCATTGACTTCAAAGGGGTTCAGAGTTCAGGGTCAAGTTAGGGTCAAGTTCGGTCCCGAACCCGGACTTTTTTCCGAAGTTCGGCCGAACCCGCCGAACCCGAAAATCCAGGTGTCCGCTCAACTCTACCCAGAAACAAAAATGTTCTTCCAAACTATCAAGGAATGGATCATTGAGGAGGAAGAAGAGGATAGTCAGTGAACATAACAGGACAGTCACACAGCATCAGCATAGGCAGTCTTGAAGGGATGTGACATAAATTATTCAGTTATATCCGCTTCAGGTGCCTGGTAGCTGGTGGTGATCCAAGATTGATTCATCTTTATGAAGGTCATGGTTATGGACAGGCGCACCCTGTGATCGGTGACAAATCGGTGACAAATCCTCCAGCAGCACTGAATGTGCATTCAGAAAGAACGCTGGATGCAGGACAGGCCAGTAGCTTAATCGCATACTGTGCAAGCTCTGGCCAGTGATCCATCCTCAAGACCTAGTAAGCCAGAGGATTTTCGGTGGGAAAAGTGACCAAGTCTGACCTTGCCCCTAGGTATTCCTGCACCATGTATATCAGACGCTGGTGATGGTTGTTGGAACCGATCATACCTTGGGGCTGCGGACTAAAAAATTGTCTGAACGCATCGGTCAGTTGTCTACCTTCCCCACCACTCCTTCTGCTACTGACTGAAGCATCAGAAACTCGTCGTCCAGGACCAGGAGTTTGTAACCTCCCAGTCTCTGGGAACACGTTGCACAGACCTTTCTGCAAGGCCTCCCAGAGATGTCTCATCCTCTGCTCCCTCTGAGATGACAAGATAAGGTCCGCAACCTTACCCTTGTACTGTGGTAATGGTCCCTCTCCTTGATCCGAAGAATACGAGGATCCTTCCGCAGGCTTTGCAATATCAGGGAGGCCATGCAACGTAGGTTAGCTGAGGCATTTGGTCCGGAGTCTTCTGGGTCACTGAGGACGACATGATCGCCAGCCACCTCCTCCCAGCCAGGTACAAGTCCACTGGTTTGTTGGGACTGTACATCATCCCTAAAAGACTGCTGCTGCTGAGTGCCAGGCTCCACCTCCATGCTCACACAATCCTCCTCCTCCTCCTCCTCCTCCTCTTCCTGTGTGATGGGTGGGAGAGAAGGAACACTGTCTGGATAAAGGGGGCCTTGAGAGGCAAGGAAGTCCTCCTCTTCCTGCCTCTGTTCTGCCTCAAGTGCCCTGTCCATTATCCCACGCAGCGTATGCTCCAACAGGTGGACAAGAGGTACAGTGTCACTGATGCATGCACTGTCACTGCTCACCATCCTCGTGGCCTCCTCAAATGGTGACAGGACAGTGCATGCATCCCTGATCATGCTCCACTGGCGTGGGGAAAAAATCCAAGCTCCCCTGACCCTGTCCTGGTGCCGTAGTTGCACAGGTACTCATTGATGGCCCTCTGCTGCGTGTGCAGTCGCTGCAGCATGGCCAACGTTGAGTTCCACCTGGTGGGCATGTCACATATAAGGCGGTTCTTGGGCAGGTTCAACTCCTTTTGCAGCTCAGCCAGCCGAGCACTGGCATTATACGATTGTCAGGAAATGCACACAGACTTTCCTGGCCTGCCTCAGGACATCCTGTAAGCCTGGGTACCTGCCCAAGAACCGCTGCACCACCAGGTTGAGGATGTGAGCCATACAGGGCACATGGGTGAGCTGCCTCTGTCGCAGGGCCTAGAGGTGGTTGGTGCCATTGTCAGAAACCACCATTCCTGGCTTAAGCTGGCGTGGCGTCAACCACCTCTCGGCCTGCCCCTGCAGAGCTGACAGAACCTCTGCCCCAGTGTGGCTCCTGTCCCCCAAACACACCAGCGCAAGCACGGCATGTCATCTTTTTGCCTGCGTACTTGCATAGCCCCTTGTACTCCTACGGACCAGGGATGGTTCTGAGGACAGAGCACTCGAAGAGGCCATGGAGGAAGAAGAAGAGGAGGGAGTGGAGGAGAGAGGTGTGTCACAACCAGTAGTAGCATTTTGGAGGCGTGGTGGCAGAACAACCTCCAACACTACTGCACCTTGTCCTGCATCCCTCCCAGCTGCCAATAGAGTGACCCAATGGTGAAAAGACAGGTAACGTCCCTGTCCATGCCTGCTGGACCATGAGTCAGCGGTAATATGCACCTTACCACTGACCGCCCTGTCCAGCGAGGCATGGACATAGCCTTCCACATGCTGGTAGAGAGCCGGAATCGCCTTCCGTGAGAAAAATTGGCGTTTGGGAACCTGCCACTGAGAAACCGCACATTGAACAAACTCACGAAGGGGGCCGAGTCTACCAACTGAAAAGGCAGCAGTTGAAGTGTTAGCAATTTATCCAAGCTAGCATTCAACCGCTGGGCATGTGGATGGCTGGGAGTAAACTTCTTTTGACGGTCCAGCAGCTGGGGCAGGGAAATTTGCCTGGTAGAATCGGACGTCGGTGTACTGCTAACAGAGTGCCCGCAAGTACTTGGCTGTGACACACCTAATTCTTCACCTTCATTCCTCTCAGAGCATCTTTCAGAGAGGACTGAAGATATAGTGGGATTAGATATCCCAGCTGATGAGGAGCAAGGAGAGGTCCGCTTTGTTCTTTGGTGTGGGTCTTTAATGTGCACTTGCCAACGAGCTGCATGGCAGGTTGACATATGTCTGGTCATGGCTGTGGTGCCCAAGCGGCTGATGTTTTGGCCATGCGAGATACGCTTGAGACATATGTTGCAAATAGCAGTGGTGCGATCGGATGCACTCGTCTCAAAAAAGGCCCACACCAAAGAACTTTTGTGATAACGTGCAGAGGCAGCGCCCTGCGGTGTTATTCAGTTGGTGTGCTGGCCTCTAGCTGGCCTCCGGAGGGCATCCTGCCTCGTTGGACATGTGCCGCCGCCTCCTTCTCCTCCTCCTCCTCCTCCTCCTCCTCCTCCTCTCTCCCTTCAGGCACCCACGTGGAGTCAGTGACCTCATCATCCCCTCCCTCTTCACCACTGGAGCAAACCTGGCAGTAAGCTGCAGCTGGTGGAACATGACTGCCAGATTGCTGTCCTTGAGCATCCCCTCTCTCTGCGCTCACGCTACTGCCTTCCTCTAGCTGGGTGTCATCATCCGAGCCTTCAAAACGTTGGGCATCCTCCTGGAGCATGTACCCAACACTGTGCTCAGTTCGGGGGACTCCTCAGGAGGACATGGTGGGTCTAGGGAAGGGGTGCCTGATGATGCCATTGAGTACGCGTTGGCAGCTGCTCTGCCAGTACCCTGAGCCTGGGTGAGAGAGGATGAGGAGGATGAGGATGGCTTGGTCATCCATTCTACCAAGCCTTCGGCATGATGCGGCTCAACATGTCCAGCTGCCGAAAACAAGGACAAGCATGTCCCATGGCCACGTGCTGATGACGATGCACGACCATGTCCACGTCCACGACCACGACCAGCACTCCTGGAGATGCCTGGCTGCCTTCGATGACAACAACTGGGCCTTACGGCAGATACAGGCTGCCTTATATGACAACAACTGGGCCTTATAGCAGATAGAGAGGCTGAGGTGGTTTTATGTATGCTGTACTAACAGAGCACACACACACACACGCTAGCTCCTGGAGATGCCTGGCTGCCTTCAATGACAACAACTGGGCCTTACGGCAGATACAGGCTGCCTTATAGCAGATAGAGAGGCTGAGGTGGTTTTATGTATGCTGTACTAACAGAGCACACACACACATGCTAGCTCCTGGAGATGCCTGGCTGCCTTTGATGACAACAACTGGGCCTTATAGCAGATAGAGTGACTGAGGTGGTTTTATGTGTGCTGACACACACACTAGCTCTTATAAATGCCTGCCTGCCTTAGATCACAATAGGACAGAAGGTGTTACTGCAATGCTGTACTAACAGCCCGCACACACCAGACTAATCCCCAGAATCACAGCAGTTAGACTCAGCAGCAGATAATGTCACCACTCAGCAGCAGTGCAATCAGCAGAATGAATATATATTCTCTAATGATCAGTATTCAGTAGTAATGATAGTGAATCAGTACAGCAGTCTGCCTATATCACAGCCGGAACAGAGTGCACTAGGCCGCCGGCGCAGCATCTTTTTATAGAGTGGGGCGTGTACTAACGCCCCTGAGCTATAATTGGCTACAGGCGTCCTGCCTGTAGCCAATTATTGCTCTCCTCGCTGCCTGCGATGTGATTGGCCAAGCATGCAGGGTCACAGTGCATGCTTGGCCAATCATCAGCCAGCAATGCACTGCGACTGGCGCAATGCATTGCGGGCCGCTCGCATCACACGAATGTGATGCGAACAGCCCAAATAGTTCTGGGCTCGCCGAGCGGGCGAACGACCGGTGCTCGATTCGAATGTGGGTTTGAATCGAACACCGGGCCCATCCCTAATAGAGGTATAGAACTACTTTCCCGATTTTGACCAGATACTCCCAACATACAACGCAGGAGGAATTTTATCTTGTAACCTCGGCAAGATATCTCCATGAATTTTTAAACTTGTTCCATTCTGTCCACTTATTCTTCCTATCTGTTTCTACCTCCCCCTCCTCGATCACTTCAATGTTTTGTACTTTTTGAATAGCATTTACACCAAAAATACAATCTGGAATAGTCAGGCACCTCGTCTACCGCCATTTCCTCGGAACTAGATTTTTCACTTCATTAAGGAAAATCGTAATAAATGATGCTTTATGTTGTCTCAATGGGGTTCCAGTCCCATGAAACAGACACGTCCATGGATCTTCTGGAACTACTTCCTTTGTTATCTCAAAAATTAACTCTAGTACTCCATTCCAAAATTTTCTAATTTCCGGACAGTCCAACCAAATGTGAGCCATCGTACCCCTAGTTTTACATCCTCTCCAGCACTCGGGGGACACCCCCGCTTGAAACCTACTCAGTTTATCAGGGGTTATATACCACCTAGAGAGACATTTAAAGTTTGTTTCAACTGTCTTTATAGAGAACGCTGGAACTATGTATAGTTTTTAAAAAAAATTCAACCCTAATTTTACTACATTGTGTTCCTAAATCTTCTTCCCATTTCTTGACATATGGAGGTACGTCCAAAGCTTCTTCACTTATTAGTATTTTATAAATTCGGGATATATTGTTCCTAGCACTACCTCGGGTGCAGAGTCGCTCCAACTGTGTATAATTTTCCCAATGATGAATTGGATGGGGAAGGCTCTCCACAAAATGTTTCAGTTGGGCGTACCTCCAGGTGTCAATTGACATCAGTTCCGTGCTCAAACTTAACTTGTGAAATGTGTGAATTTTTCCATTTTTAATTATATCCCTCACTTGTGCCCCCTCTACCTTAATCCAGTACCCCCCTACCTCACTTCTTCCTGGTACAAAAAAATTATTATCTTTTAAGTGTATTAAAGAGGAGTTAAACTCCCACGTGTTTCTTTTATATAAGCTATCCCATATATTTAAAGTGACCCGTGTTATTTCATGTGCATTATTTCCTAATACCCTAAATTTAGGTGGATTCCATATATCGTGTCCTAGATGTCTATTACTGACTGTGTTTTCTAAACTAATCCATCTCTTATTGTTCCCTTCCTTTACCCATTCCATAACCCGTGATAGTGCAATCGCATTGTAATATTGTAATACATGGCCAGTCCCCCTTGTTTTTTTTCTCTGCTCAGAATCCTAGCTGCAATGCGCGGCTTCTTATTTGACCAAATAAACCTGGAGATGATTTGCTTTAAGATTTTAAAAAACTCATCAGGAATCGCTATTGGGAGCATCTGGAATTTGTAGTTAATTTTTGGAAGGACTATAATTTTAACTGCATTAATCCGACCAATCCAAGAGAGAGGGCGTAGAGACATATTACGGATTTATTTTCTAATCTCATCAAGCAAAGGGAGGTAGTTTATTAAATATATATTTTTTGGTGGTTTCTGCCAGTCTTATCCCTAAATATTTAATATTTTCTCTTCAGGGGAAATTAAATTCTTTTGATAACAAATCTACCTCCTCCTTATTTATATTAATGCCTAAAATTTCTGACTTGTCTAGGTTAATTTTTAGGTTTGAAATTTTACCGTATATTTTTAATACGGAAAGCAAGTTTGGGATAGTAATCCTGGGGTTGGAAATATAAAAGAGGACATCGTCAGCAAAGGCTTGTGTTCCTCCTTACCCACCCTGATCCCTGTTATATCGATGTTTTTACGAACCAAGGACAAAAGGGGCTCTAATGACAGGACGAACAATAAAGGTGACAGAGGGCACCCCTGGCGTGTTACATTTCTCATTACGAACACTTCAGAGAGTACTCTGTTGACCCTTACCGAGGCCTGGGGCTGGTTATACAACAATTTAATCCACTGTAACATCCTAGGACCCATTCCCATTACTTCCAGTGTTTCCATCGTGAGCCCCCAGTCTACCCTGTCAAATGCCTTCTCGGCGTCAATTGACAGGAGTAGACTGGGGACCTTCCCCTTCTTAGCAGCATGAAGCAAAAGTGGAGACCGGACCCCGGGCCTTCCCTCCCTGAGGTGAACCTGACCTGGTCCGGATGTACCAGTTCGGGCATCTTCTCCTTCAACCTATTAGCTAAAACTTTTGCATACAACTTGGTGTCTGTATTTGATAAGGCTAGCGGGCGGTAACTAGAACACAAAGTTTTATCCTTGCCTTCCTTCAAAATAAGTGTAATTGATGCCTTAAGGGCTTCGCCCCCCATTATACAGTCTACTCCCAATTGATTCCAATAATGACATAGTTTAGAGACCAAAATGTCTTTATATTTCTTATAATAGATTAATGTAAAGCCGTCAGGGCCCGGACTCTTACCTACCGGGGAACTTTGCAATGCAGAATAAATTTCAGCCTCAGCAATGGGTCTGTCCATGATAAGTCTATCGCTATCTGAAAGTGAGGGTAGTGAACTGTTTTTCAGGAAATCCCTGCCCTCTTCTCCTATTTCCTGAGTTTGCTGCACCTTCTGTCTAACGTCGTAAAGTCCTTCATAGTAAGTCTTAAATACATTCGCTATTTCTTTAGTAGAATTGACCATTTCCCCTAATTTATTTTGTATTTTCTCAATAAAATGTATTTCTCTTTTCTTTTTAAGCATCTTTGCTAAATATTTACCAGACCTGTTTCCCCACTGATACTTTTCTCTTGCTACCTTCCTAGTTTCTTACTCTATAACCGTCTTTAACTCTTCTGTTTTATTGGTCAATCTATGGTATATATCCTGCTTTTGGATCCCGTCGCTTTTATGTTCCCGTTCCAGCCCCTGTATCTCTTCTGTTAATCCCCAAATCCTTGCCCTTTTTTCCTTTTTTTTCCTAGTTCCGATGGAGATGAGGATACCTCTTATATAGGCCTTATGTGCCTCCCAGAGTGTTGCAGGTGAAATATCACCTGTGTCATTCGTCATAAAAAAAAATTCAACTAAATTTAACTAAGTCTGCTGTTTCCACGTCGAGAATAAGATACTCGTTAAGACGTCAAGTAAATGGTTGTCTTTGGGGTTACGGGATCCTCACCCTCATCAAGACCGGGGCATGGTCCGACAACGTCATTATTTCTATCTGTGTTCAGACCACTCGCTCTAAAGCCCCATACACACGGTAGGATTTTCGCATGGATTCTGTCCGATTGGACAATGTTGTTGAAAAATCAGACCGTGTGTATGCACCATCGGACAGTGTACGTCGGATTGTCCGACGGACATAGTCCTATCTCCTGCTGGATAGATTTTCCGACAACACGGTCCGATCACACCAAATCCGATCGTGTGTACCGTTGTCCGACGGACAAAGTGCTACGCATGCTCAGAAGAAATTCTGTGACGGAAGCGCTCGGTCAGGTAAAACTACCTTTCCTAATCGACACAGCACATTCGTCACGCTGCAATGTTAAAATGTCTTTAATGCAGCGCATTCTCTTTTTCTTTACAATGCAACAAGAATGACATGTTTTAGCTGCTCCTATTCACCCGCACTTTTCGCAAACTTAGTTCTTTATTAACACAAAAAGAATTTCATAAAGATATAATAAAAAATACTTATTTTATTGACATATAAAACAAGGGGGAAAAGGAATATATATAAGACTCCATGTACAGCAGTATATAAGTCACAGGGTTCAAAGGTACTACATACAATTCCTAATAGAACACCTTTATGATCATACACTCAAAGTACATAGGTCACGATACTTGTCCAATCGCTCAACATGTTTCGCCTGGATAGGCTTCATCAGGAGACAAGGATAAAGTACATTACAGATGGACGAAGACTTTGAAGATATTTTCTTATTCTATGGTATGTATACAAAACAATATATCGGTTAATATATACACAGAATAATTTTGTTCATTTAATATTGTATATGCTGCATGAATGTGCGGTAGCGGTAACGTCTATGTGAAGTCAATATGCACACGCATGATCCCCTACCTCCAATGTCATAGAGTCAATACATGCCCAGACTTCCAAGTATTGGTCCAGATGGGCCCACAACAGCACCTCCCAGATAGGGATTTACACAGGACTATGCCAAACGGTCGCAGCCAAAGATAATGGCTGGGGAGTCGTAGGGGGAGAGAGAGGTCCTGTTCGTTTTCAAATTTAGCGTTTGTGGGGCCTGTAAAGTACAAGAGTACTTGTTTAACACAATTGTATTTATATAGATTATAATATGGTTACCCGAGATGTAGGGAAATAGTATGACCATGCCCAGTGTCTGTTATCAAACTATACCTACCTCTACGGAAGCTCATAAACGATTATACACGCAGGAGGCTCGGGTTGAACCCCCAGATAAAGGGGGGGGGGGAGAGAAGGGCAACTGATCTGTCTTGATTTTGAATAATGTCCACTAATGGCCAAAATGTTCTGGAGAAATAACAAAGAAAAAAGGAAAGCTCTAATGAGAATACATAGGAGCTATATCCATTGTATTTCAAAGACCCCCAATATGGTTACAATCCCCTACCTTCTAATGGGGTATATGTACCATCAGGATATATCGTGCTGATGGCTGGTCGGCTCATACAACCTGCCCCAAACATGGGGCTAAGTATGTCATTCAATGCCTGTGAATAAGATAGAGGTTTTTAGGGTTAATGCGATGGCTCCATATAGTGAAGATTCAAAGGACAAAACGTCCACAGTTAGAAGGGATAAAATCTAGCACTTTACCAATTTTGAAGTTCCCGATGCGTCCCGAGCCTCACGTCCACCTCAGTCTGACCCAGCGTCAGACTGGGTTTAAGTAGTCTCCCCCCGTGGCGCCAAAATGCACAAAATGCTGACGTCACGCGGACGTAGTACGGGGCCGGCCAGCGCCCAATCCATGCCATGTGACCGGAACGTTCCTGTGTGGAACTGCTTCCGGTTCTAAGTGCAGCTAGGGCTGCCCTGACATACCCTGCTGACAGCAGCCATATTGCTCTGTCAAAACAAGGCATGAGAGGGTGCCCGGAGTCAGAAGCTGCAACTAAATGGCCGGATCGGTACTCATGGCTGACTCCCGATCCGGACGCGTGGCGGGGAATGATCCACCATGAGTTGGTGGAAACAATACCACGCCACGCATCCGGATAGATCCATACGAATCCCCATAGCCCATAGGCGGCCGCCGCATGGGGTTCCCCCTGTGCATTGATGTAAAGTACCCCTGGGGACCTGTGCCACCGCGGAGTCCACCCGGACCAATCAGAGCATAGAGCAAGGAAAAGAAAAAGGAATACAGGAAAAGAGAATTGGAAAAAATGTTAGAAAGAACATCCCGCGAACACACATTCATTGCAGCACACAAATATTTTAGTTTTTTGTTTATTTTTTATTTGTAACATAAAAACACGTTAACAACGCTAAACCTAGGCCCCATAAGGCCCACGCACCAAACCTAGTGGTGCCCAACTTCAGGCGCAAACAGAGGGGAAAGAACTGTAGCCGGTGAAAAATGAAGAAATAAAAAAAATAAAAAAATAAAAATAAAAAGACAATGCTGTAACTCCCAAAGGGGACAAACCCCCTATAAAGTTCTACATTATAGAAAGGGTTTAAAACTGATCCCTTCGTTGAGGCCCGGATGCCGGGTAGCCCTCAACATATAGATCCATCTGGTTTCGATTTGTAAGAGTTTCTTGTCTAGAGCACCCCCCCGTTCCTGTTGGGGCAGATGCTCAAGACTATAGAAGCCAATGTATTTAAGGTCAAAATTGTGATATAAGCCTACATGACGACTAATAGGCGTCTCCATTTTACGTTTACAGATCAGTGATACATGATCTCTCATGCGGCAGAATAGGGGGCGTTTTGTTTTCCCCACATAAAATGCTCCGCATAAGCATTTCATCAGGTATACTGATCCCACGGATTGGCAGTTAGTGCGATGTTTTGGAGTCCATGTTTTTCCATCTGGTAGGTCTATGCTTTTGCCTTCTAAAATGAAGCGGCAGAATTTACATTTGCCACATCTATATGTACCTGAGACTTGCTTGTTACTATTCTGATCGCTCGTATAATGACTACTTACCAGGGTGTCACCTAATGAACGTGACCTCCTATATGTAATCTCTGGATATGGTTTGATATGTTTAGAGATTTTTTGATCAGTGGACAAAAGGTACCAGAACTTTTTATATATATTGCGTACTTTTCTATGTTGGCGATTGTATTTGGTAACAACTCGTGTGCTTTCCTGGATCTTAGCACGTCTAGGTTTATACAATAGGAGCTGTCTGTTCATATCCACTACCTGATTGTAGGCTTTCTTAAGACATGTTTTGCTGTATCCTCGCAAGAGGAGACGATCGCGCAAAAGATTTGCCTCTCGTTGAAAGTCCTTGATCCTTAAAAATTGGCTATAGGGGATACTCCTGATTAATTTCTCAGGATGAGAACTACTAGCATGCAACATACTGTTACCTGCTGAGGCTTTTCTGTAGAGAGTGGAGCAAAGGGTTCCTTTCTCATCCACAAAGAGTTCAACATCTAAAAAGGTAATCCTTTTCTGATCGTAGTTAAAGGTAAATTTTAAGTTGTATTCATTAGTTTGTAGTTCATCCAGAAAAACAATAAGATCCTCCCTGGATCCTGACCTTATCATGAGGACGTCATCAATGTAACGACTCCACGACATGATTCCTTGACATACGAGAATAGGCATTTGACATGCGGGTACAGATACTCATCAACTAAGTTGATTGTTGATGAGATTGTCGATTGTTGATGAGTATCTGTACCCGCATGTCAAATGCCTATTCTCGTATGTCAAGGACACTATAGAACTTTTGAAAAGTACAGATGGATTACAAATTTATAACTCGATTCCACATAAAAAAGGTGTCGAAGTAATAAGGGAATTTTTGACTGAAAGGGACATTGACTCATGGAAATACAATGAGTTCGTACTGGAGCTACTTCGCTTTATCTTAATGCACAATATTTTTGTATTTAAACGCTCCCATTACCTCCAGGTACATGGGGTCGCTATGGGGGCAAAATGTGCGCCCTCATATGCTAACCTGTACCTGGGGGGATGGGAACGAGACTTATTCTCTGATGAGAGCAAGAGTTTGTCCATCGGCAAAATCATGTCGTGGAGTCGTTACATTGATGACGTCCTCATGATATGGTCAGGATCCAGGGAGGATCTTATTGTTTTTCTGGATGAACTACAAACTAATGAATACAACTTAAAATTTACCTTTAACTACGATCAGAAAAGGATTACCTTTTTAGATGTTGAACTCTTTGTGGATGAGAAAGGAACCCTTTGCTCCACTCTCTACAGAAAAGCCTCAGCAGGTAACAGTATGTTGCATGCTAGTAGTTCTCATCCTGAGAAATTAATCAGGAGTATCCCCTATAGCCAATTTTTAAGGATCAAGCGCAATTGTACGCATCTCGATGACTTTCAACGAGAGGCAAATCTTTTGCGCGATCGTCTCCTTTTGCGAGGATACAGCAAAACATGTCTTAAGAAAGCCTACAATCAGGTAGTGGATATGAACAGACAGCTCCTATTGTATAAACCTAGATGTGCTAAGATCCAGGAAAGCACACGAGTTGTTACCAAATACAATCGCCAACATAGAAAAGTACGCAATATATATAAAAAGTTCTGGTACCTTTTGTCCACTGATCAAAAAATCTCTAAACATATCAAACCATATCCAGAGATTACATATAGGCGGTCACGTTCATTAGGTGACACCCTGGTAAGTAGTCATTATACGAGCGATCAGAATAGTAACAAGCAAGTCTCAGGTACATATAGATGTGGCAAATGTAAATTCTGCCGCTTCATTTTAGAAGGCAAAAGCATAGACCTACCAGATGGAAAAACATGGACTCCAAAACATCGCACTAACTGCCAATCCGTGGGATCAGTATACCTGATGAAATGCTTATGCGGAGCATTTTATGTGGGGAAAACAAAACGCCCCCTATTCTGCCGCATGAGAGATCATGTATCACTGATCTGTAAACGTAAAATGGAGACGCCTATTAGTCGTCATGTAGGCTTATATCACAATTTTGACCTTAAATACATTGGCTTCTATAGTCTTGAGCATCTGCCCCAACAGGAACGGGGGGTGATCTAGACAAGAAACTCTTACAAATCGAAACCAGATGGATCTATATGTTGAGGGCTACCCGGCATCCGGGCCTCAACGAAGGGATCAGTTTTAAACCCTTTCAATAATGTAGAACTTTATAGGGGGTTTGTCCCCTTTGGGAGTTACTGCATTGTCTTTTTATTTTATTTTATTTTATTTTTTTATTTCTTCATTTTTCACCGGCTACAGTTCTTTCCCCTCTGTTTGCGCCTGAAGTTGGGCACCACTAGGTTTGGTGCGTGGGCCTTATGGGGCCTAGGTTTAGCCTTGACCTATCTGCTTTGGAGCGTGCTCGCTCATTTGACATCCCCCTCTATGTAGGGGTGGAATAATGTCTAGTGATTATTATTCATACTTTGTAACAGTATTTAATTATACCTATCCTAAGTTGTAAACACAGTGGCCCAGGTTTTGGGGCATTCCTTGTGTAGTTATAACGTGTTTTTATGTTACAAATAAAAAATAAACAAAAAACTAAAATATTTGTGTGCTGCAATGAATGTGTGTTCGCGGGATGTTCTTTCTAACATTTTTTCCAATTCTCTTTTCCTGTATTCCTTTTTCTTTTCCTTGCTCTATGCTCTGATTGGTCCGGGTGGACTCCGCGGTGGCACAGGTCCCCAGGGGTACTTTACATCAATGCACAGGGGGAACCCCATGCGGCAGCCGCCTATGGGCTATGGGGATTCGTATGGATCTATCCGGATGCGTGGCGTGGTATTGTTTCCACCAACTCATGGTGGATCATTCCCCGCCACGCGTCCGGATCGGGAGTCAGCCATGAGTACCGATCCGGCCATTTAGTTGCAGCTTCTGACTCCGGGCACCCTCTCATGCCTTGTTTTGACAGAGCAATATGGCTGCTGTCAGCAGGGTATGTCAGGGCAGCCCTATCTGCACTTAGAACCGGAAGCAGTTCCACACAGGAACGTTCCGGTCACATGGCATGGATTGGGCGCTGGCCGGCCCCCGTACTACGTCCGCGTGACGTCAGCACGGCGTGACGTCACACGCCGTGCATTTTGGCGCCACGGGGGGAGACTACTTAAACCCAGTCTGACGCTGGGTCAGACTGAGGTGGACATGAGGCTCGGGACGCATCGGGAACTTAAAAATTGGTAAAGTGCTAGATTTTATCCCTTCTAACTGTGGACGTTTTGTCCTTTGAATCTTCACTATATGGAGCCATCGCATTAACCCTAAAAACCTCTATCTTATTCACAGGCATTGAATGACATACTTAGCCCCATGTTTGGGGCAGGTTGTATGAGCCGACCAGCCATCAGCATGATATATCCTGATGGTACATATACCCCATTAGAAGGTAGGGGATTGTAACCATATTAGGGGTCTTTGAAATACAATGGATATAGCTCCTATGTATTCTCATTAGAGCTTTCCTTTTTTCTTTGTTATTTCTCCAGAACATTTTGGCCATTAGTGGACATTATTCAAAATCAAGACAGATCAGTTGCCCTTCTCTCCCCCCCCTTTATCTGGGGGTTCAACCCGAGCCTCCTGCGTGTATAATCGTTTATGAGCTTCCGTAGAGGTAGGTATAGTTTGATAACAGACACTGGGCATGGTCATACTATTTCCCTACATCTCGGGTAACCATATTATAATCTATATAAATACAATTGTGTTAAACAAGTACTATTGTACTTGTACTTTACAGGCCCCACAAACGCTAAATTTGAAAACGAACAGGACCTCTCTCTCCCCCTACGACTCCCCAGCCATTATCTTTGGCTGCGACCGTTTGGTATAGTCCTGTGTAAATCCCTATCTGGGAGGTGCTGTTGTGGGCCCATCTGGACCAATACTTGGAAGTCTGGGCATGTATTGACTCTATGACATTGGAGGTAGGGGATCATGCGTGTGCATATTGACTTCACATAGACGTTACCGCTACCGCACATTCATGCAGCATATACAATATTAAATTAACAAAATTATTCTGTGTATATATTAACCGATATTTTGTTTTGTATACATACCATAGAATAAGAAAATATCTTCAAAGTCTTCGTCCATCTGTAATGTACTTTATCCTTGTCTCCTGATGAAGCCTATCCAGGCGAAACATGTTGAGCGATTGGACAAGTATCGTGACCTATGTACTTTGAGTGTATGATCATAAAGGTGTTCTATTAGGAATTGTATGTAGTACCTTTGAACCCTGTGACTTATATACTGCTGTACATGGAGTCTTATATATATTCCTTTTCCCCCTTGTTTTATATGTCAATAAAATAAGTATTTTTTATTATATCTATTCTTTTTGTGTTTGTACCTTGGACAGTCCCGTATCTCCAATATTTTTTCCTCTTATATTAATTTGGGATGATAGTACAATGTATATGAGTAACTTTAGGAGAACACTCCAGTCTAGCGAGCTCTGAAAATTAGTTCTTTATTACTTTTCAGGATTTATACACTACATGTTTATTTTTACTCAGATCGTAAAAGAATCTTTGTTATATTTTTAGGATGATTTGTCTTTTTTTATTTTTTATTTTTGGGAATACATATTTGAAGGAGATTTTTTTTTTTTTTTGGGAGGGGGGTTGTGTGTCTCAACTTAGCAAAACCACATTATTAACATTTGTATTTGTTGCTTAAATTTACTAGGAGTTTGTTGGTTGTTGGTGCCCCTTGTTAATTATACTTTATGATTAGTGAAATGTACCTGCCTACTCAAAGAAAAACTGTCATTGTAGAAAAGTAAAACACAATAGGCAATGATTATTTCAAATCAAAAAAACATTTATTTAGGTCTCAGCAACAAACCAAAGAGGAACGCAGCCATAGTGAAACTTGGGGAATTTGCAAAGCCTTGGACACCCACGGCAACCATCATTTTTCAAGCTTAGAAAATTGTGGGCCTGAGGAGTACCTATCAAAATAATAAGGGAGTGCAATCTGGTCCTGAAGTCCAAAACATCCGGAACTGCAGCAGATGCCATCTAGGTCCCCAGGCTCTGGTACTTCTCTCAGACCAGACTGAATCCAGGTCGTCACTCTCTTGTCTTCCTTGTACTCTTCCTTCCATGATGTGGCTGTCGTGCTGGTGGGGTGGCAGAAGGAGGAGGAGGAGGCGGAGCAAGGTCACTATCGCAAACATGTGTGAGGGGAGTCATCTCCCCAGCCATCCCCTCATTTAGGATTTTGAGGATGACATCCTCACACATGCTGCGTTGCCCCGCCTCCATACCCATCATTTTATTGGCAACCAAGGAGGCAAAGGCCTCCTCGTAGGTGGGTGTGGCATATAGGGAGGCTGAAGCATCTCGTATCAGCTGGAGCGCTGACTCTCCCACCTCCCCCATCCTTTTCGCCCTTCTGTAGGGAAGGCGGAGGGGAGAGACTTGGGAGACAGTCAGGCTCCTACGCCTACCCCCCTGTTGGCTGCCACTAACCCCTGCCTCCTCCTGACTGCCACCTTCCACAGCCACCTCCTGGCTGAGGTCTTCCTGTGTATGAAAAAGGGACATAGTTTCAGTTATTTGTTCCACAAACACACACAATTTTCATCTAGTGACTGTTGCAAAATGTTTACAAATAGAAAACCATACAATTCTCAGCCCAGCAGTTTAGATTCTTCCCAAAAATGTCTCCAACACTACTGTCTGTTGATATGTCAATCACGTTAGGAACTAAGCAATTGGGGATCCTGAATTAACTGAACATCATTCATTATTCCCAAAAATGGTTACAAAACTACTATACCTGGAACAAGCTGGGCTCCTGCACATCTTCCATACTGGAAGGCCCAGGTTGGTCCTCGGAAGCCTCATCAGGGGTGGCGTGCGCGGAAGGACGCGTGCAAGGAAGAGTCGAGAGTGACTTCCTGACATTAGCCTGGTCTTTGAGAAAGTGGAGCCTGTCATAGTACCACAGCGTGGGGACATAGACATCAGCTGCTGCAGCTCCAGATGCTAGGGACTTCCGGACCTTATTGCGCTCCCGGAAATAGGTACTCCTCAGGTTATTAATTTTTACTTTTAACCTCGCCACGGTTGCCGTGGGCATGTTTGGCTTTACAAATGCCACAAGTTTCAGCATGGCTGCGTACCTCTTTGGTCTGTTGCTATAGTCGCGGTGCTTTGCTTGCCATAATAGGGGCATTTCCCTATATTTATCAATGAAGAGGGGGAGAAAACTCACGTCGTTGAAGCCCTCCATCACCTCTGCAAGACACAACATCACACAAAACAATATAAATAATGTCAGGCTAAACTCTCCTAATCTTCTCCATAAAGAAGCCTCAAGTTCGAATCAGTCTAGGCTAGTTATGTACCAACGTCAAATTGTACCTTCGTTTCTAGCGATCGTCTCGTGCGTGAGCTTTCTCTCCCCTCGTCTCCCAGATCGTGGCTACGACACAGGCGTGTGACGTTTTATATACAGTGCGCATGCGTCAAACTCTGCCCGCCCCTGACGATCTTTCTCGTCTATTCCCCACCCCTTCTCTTTACGCCGCAGTGGGGAGAGCACATGGCGGGGACACATCAGGTGCGCCCCAAATATCCCACCAACGAGGAGGAGGACGAGGAAAGTCCGGAGGCAGAAACGTCCCGATCCCGGAGCCTGAAATTCAAGGCCTCCAATATGTCATTTGGAGAAATGTTGGAGATGGTGGACATATTAAAGAGGAGCGACTATGATGGGAAGTATGGGCCTTACCTCAACCCCAATGTCCGCAAGGCCAAGATCATGTCTAAAGTTGTGAGAAGGCTGTACAATCATTTTGGGGTACAACGATCCAAGGAGCAACTGAGGAAACGCTGGTCAGACCTGAAACTGAGGGAGGCCGATCAGTACAGAAAGATCAAGCGAATTCTTCAAAAAAGTAAGTAGTTGTGTTTTGTGTTTGATTTCTTGCTTGCATACTGCTCCATGTGGTTTGATTTTTACAAAGTTGTACATTCCAAAATGGCCACTTTCAGGTTCGTCTGTGCATTCGATCGTACTCAGCCTCGATCTTTCTGCCACTGTCATGATCGTGTGTGTGTCCATTCGATCGTACGCAACCTCGATCGTTCGGCCACTTATAATACGAGGTTTGGTGAAGTTTTTATTGAAAGGAAGTTTGTTCTCACTAGAGATGTCATCAAGAACGTAAACCAAATTTATTCAATGTAAAGGAGAGGTCACTCAGTAGCTGTTTACCCATCTGGACTCTAGAGCACTAGTGCTGGGACACCCAAACCCCCTTTTTATTATGCTTTGCCACACATGTGCTCCAGTGGATACTAGAGGGGGGTCTCCATCAGACAAACTTCTACCAAAAAGCTAGTAAGTTTACTACCTTTACAAAGTGACTACATTCATGTTGTTGGCATTTGTAACTGGCCAAACAAAAATATTGTCCCTCACTTTCAAGCAATGTTTGTCATTTCCTATTTCTGCCCTCAATAGATTGTGTTGCTAAATCTTCCTTTTGTACATTCTCATAGGGGAGCGAAAACTTGGGCCGTCTGAGGAAACCCCAAAACCAACACCTCCCAAAAAAGGGGAAAGAGCAGAAGCAGAGGAGGAGGAGGAGGAAGGAGAGATCATCGAACTTGGAGAACTTGTCACCACAACAGGTGAGTGTGGGAGAACACAGCTACTGGTAAGCTAATCAATGTATGGCTGCCTCATTTCCAACACCCGATTTTTGTTTGTTTGTGGTTTTTAGGTGACGTGGATGTTGTGGAAGAAAAATAGCACTTTACCACAGAGAGTGCCCACTTACTCATCGGGAGATAATGGTCTGCAATAGAGATCTAGATTACATAAAGCAAAACATCAATGATGTTCAACAAAAATTGAAGAACATCATTGATGTTTTAGGAAAAATCTGAAAACGCACCAAGTAATTAACACACATTTGTGCCTGCTTCTGAACACATTTGCAAGTTAAGAACTGTGTGAAATTTGGAACATGCACACATTGTGTCCACATGTGCTAGCTCCCATCATGGTGGATGAATGACAACGTTTTTTTGGGGGTGCAACCACTTTACGAACTACGAAAGTGGTTGTGGTGAAGGGGTTGCACCCCCAAAAAAAACATGGAAAATGGCACTTTTGAAGCTTCTAGGCATGTGTTTTACCATCTAATGACCATTTTCAGACCCAAATTGTGTGCATGTTCTAAATTTCCACTTTCCAGGGGTGACCCCCATGTGATGAAGGCAAGATCAAACACACTTTGAACATATAGTCATGTCTGATCTTGTCTTCACTTTACAAAGTTGAACGTTCCTAGGTTCTGTTTTGCTCAATGCCTGGTTTTACCAATTGCGGAATGTTTGTAAACAATGTTGTAAATAACCAAGATGTTGTCAGTTTTGGCAAGAAGATTGTAAACGCACTTGTGAATGTTTTGCAAGTAAACTTTTTTACTTTTCTAAATGTGTGGCATCCTTATTTAAAAAACAAAATGCATTATGTATGTCAAATGTAAAGGATATGGGGGGCAATGGGTGTTATTTACTAAAGGCAAGTCCAGTTTGCACTGCAAGTTTCTTTTCCAGGGCACTTTTTCACTGCACTTGTAGAGCATAGTGGATTTGACTTATGTAAATGACACCCACAGTGCTTTGTACGAAAACACGGAGCACAGCATTTTTGGGAATACACACATGTCTGACCTGGTGATGAAAAGGAGTATTTTGGGTGTCAGTTATGCAGTACAAACCTTCTCTAGACCAAAGATTAGGTATAAAACACACAACATGAGAAGAATCTTTTTGGGAAGAAGAGACTGTTACCTCCTTTTGCCCAGAAAGTGCATTCCCACTGTCGAAGGCAAAGGGAAAAAATTTCAAGGTAAAATAAGCTAAAAAGAATACGGAAATGACAAGAAATCATAGGTTGGTTGAAAAATAAGATTTATTAAAAAATGCCTCTCACACATCGTCAGGCAGAGCAATGGCCCCCCTACCCACAAAGTACTCCATATATTGCTCGCGGACCGCCCGGGCATTTAGAGGGGGCAAGCCTGGACGTGCCACTTGAAGGGCTGTGAGGTCAGCATTTGGAGGGACCTCCACATCTGGGCCAACGGGCACCACATAGTTCCTGTTATGTCTTTTGAGGAAGTTGTGCAATATGCAACAGGCAAGAACTATGTGGTTCAGTTTGTATTCCGCCAAGTTAATAGCCGTCAAGAACAGGCGGAAGTGGCTGGCCAGGATGCCAAAAGTGTTCTCAACAACTCTTCGGGCTCTGGACAGCCTGTAGTTGAAGACCCTCTGGTCTGGGGTGAGGGTCCTCCATCGGGAACGGCCTCATCAGATGGGGAGTCAACGCAAACGCTTCATCTGCGACAAAGACGAAGGGGAGTCCTTCTGCATTCTCCTCTGGAGGTGGCAAGCACAGACTGCCACTTTGGAGACGCCAGTAGAACTCCATGTGCGCAATGGCACCACCATCCAAGATCCGGCCATTCATCCCCACGTCCACATACATAAATTCATATGTCGCGACACCACCGCCAACATCACTACACTATTAAACCCTTTATAATTATAATAGTAGGACCCCGAGTTGGGCGGTGGGACGATGCGGACGTGTTTCCCATCAATTGCCCCTCCGCAGTTAGGAAAGTCCCAACGGCTGGCAAAGTGGGAGGCCACAGTCTGCCATTCCTGTGGCGTGGAAGGGAACTGTGGAGTGAAACAAGAAAAAAAAATTAGTCACTTTGCACATAAACATTGCAAGCAGATTAGACAATCAACATCTTGGAACAAGAGCATTGTTTAAAATTGGAGGCTGGAAAGTATTTGCACAGAAAAGTAGAGGCTCCCCTTCACAGATTAACCACTTGCCGACCGCCCCATGTAGATATACGTCGGCAGAATGGCACGTACAGGCAGAACCACGTACCTGTACGTGCCATTCTTTAGGCGGTTGGGGGGTCCGATCGGACCCCCCTCCGCCGGCGGGGACGGTCGGCATCGCTTCAGGAGCGATCCGGGACGAGGGGACGGCCAGTGGTTTCTGGCCACCCCCTCGCGATCGCTCCTGGCGAATGAAAAGCTTCCCCTTCCTGTCTATTGTATAGACAGGAAGGCGGAAGTGATGTCACGCTCGGTGCGCCGGTCTATGTGACCGGAGACGCCGAGCGGCGAACATGTTAAGGTTAGTGCACAACAGTACACTGACACCAGTACAGTTAGGCACACAAAAAACCCCCCTGTCACCCCCTGATCACCCCCCAGATCACCCCCTCCCCCCCCAGTCACAGTGTCACTAATTGCAGTGATCATTTATTTACTGATCACTGCATTTAGTGTCAGTGTGACTGTAATAACTGTCAGGGCAGTTAGTTTTAGGTCCTAGGTAGCCCCCGACCCCCCCCGAATAAAGGTTTAACCCCCGGGTTGCCCCTAGTTAACCCCTTCACCCCTTTTGCCAGTGTCACTAAGCGATCGTTTTTCTGATCGCTGCATTGTGTCGCTAGGTAACCATTTTTTTTTTATTTTAACCGCCATGTTTTATATAGGTTCATAAATAGTTTTATAGGTCAGGTACCCCCATATTACAACCTAAATAAAGGTTTTAACCCCTGATTGCCCCTAGAGTTAACCCTTTCACCAGTAATCACCGTATAACTGTCACTGGTGACGCTGGTTAGCCAGTTAGTTATTTCGTTATTTAGGTTCCCCGTCAGGTTTTTATATAGCGTCAGGTACCCCCATATATTACCTAATAAAGGTTTAACCCCCTGATTGCCCCTAGTTAACCCTTTCACCCCCTTTTGCCAGTGTCACTAAGCGATCGTTTTTCTGATCGCTGCATTAGTGTCGCTAGGTAACCATTTTTTTTTTATTTTAACCGCCATGTTTTATATAGGTTCATAAATAGTTTTATAGGTCAGGTACCCCCATATTACAACCTAAATAAAGGTTTTAACCCCCTGATTGCCCCTAGAGTTAACCCTTTCACCAGTAATCACCGTATAACTGTCACTGGTGACGCTGGTTAGCCAGTTAGTTATTTCGTTATTTAGGTTCCCCGTCAGGTTTTTATATAGCGTCAGGTACCCCCATATATTACCTAATAAAGGTTTAACCCCCTGATTGCCCCTAGTTAACCCTTTCACCCCCTTTTGCCAGTGTCACTAAGCGATCGTTTTTCTGATCCCTGCATTAGTGTCGCTAGGTAACCAGTTGTTTTTTTTTTTGTATTACTGTTACGGGTGACGCTGGTTAGTTAGCTTGTTTTTTTATACTGTCAGGGCACCCGCCATTTATTACCCAATAACGGTTTAACCCCCTGATCGCCCGGCGGGTGATATCAATTAGGTTTTAGGGTCAAATAAGGTCTGCGTCGCCCCAGGTTAGTGCCAGTACCGCAAACACCCACGCGCAAAGCATACACCTCCCTTAGTGGTATAGTATCTGAACAGATCAATATCTGATCTGATCAGATCTATACTAGCGTCCCAGCAGTTTAGGGTTCCAAAAAAACGCATTGTTAGCGGGATCAGCCCAGATACCTGCTAGCACCTGCGTTTTCCCCCTCCGCCCAGCCCAGCCCACCCAAGTGCAGTATCGATCGATCACTGTCACTTACAAAACACTAAGCACACATAACTGCAGCGTTCGCAGAGTCAGGCCTGATCCCTGCGATCGCTAACATTTTTTTTTTTTTTGTGGTAGCGTTTTGATTCAGTCGCTAACAGTCAGGAGCTTTTTTTACCTGTGAATCTCAAAAAAATAAAAAAAACAAAAATAGTTGTCGTTTTATTGTTCTCTCTCTCTCTCTATTGTTGCTCTTTTTTTACTCCATTCTATTCTGCAATGTTTTATTATGTTTTATCATGTTTTATCATGCTTGCTTTTCAGGTATGTAATTTTGTTTACTGTGTTTTAGTGTTAAGCATTTTTTTGTTTTCAGGTGCGCCATTCAGTTGCAGCGCGGAAAAAGATTACAATATATGTCCAGTATGTTGCTGGACTTTGAATGGTTATACCAGAATGATGCCTGCAGGTTTAGGTATCATCTTGGTATCATTCTTTTCAGCCAGTGATCGGCTTTCATGTAAAAGCAATTCTAGCGGGTAATTAGCCTCTAGACTGCTTTTACAAGCAGTAGGAGGGAATGTCCCCCCTCCCGGATATAAATCGCGCCATTGGGAAATTGGGAAAGCATTTTATCACACCAATCTTGGTGTGGTCAGATGCTTTGAGGGCAGAGGAAAGATCTAGGGTCTAATAGACCCCAATTTTTTCAAAAAAAGAGTACCTGTCACTGCCTATTGCTATCATAGGGGATATTTACATTCCCTGAGATAACAATAAAAATCATAACAAAGAAAAAAAATGGAAGGAACAGTTTAAAAATAGAATAAAAAAGCTAAATAAATAAAAAAAAAACTAAAAAAAAAAAAAAAAAAGCACCCCTGCCCCCCTTCTCTTGCGCAAAGGCGTACACAAGCGTTGGTCTGGCGTCATATGTAAACAGCAATTGCAGCATGCATGTGAGGTATCACCGCGAAGGTCAGATCGAGGGCAGTAATTTTAGCAGTAGACCTCCTCCGTGAATCTAATGTGGTATCATGTAAAGGCTTTTAAAGGCTTTTAAAAATGTATGTAGTTTGTCGCCACTGCGTGTTTGTGCGCAATTTTAAAGCATGTCGTGTTTGGTATCCATGTACTCGGCCTAAGATCATATTTTTTATTTCATCAAAAATTTGAGCAATATAGTGTGTTTTAGTGCATTAAAATAAAAAAAAGTGTATTTTTTCCACAAAAAATGCGTTTGAAAAATCGCTGCGCAAATACTGTGTGGAAAAAAAAAAAAATGCAACACCCACCATTTTAATCTGTAGGGCCTTTGCTTTAACAATATATATAGTGTTTGGGGGTTCAACGTAATTTTCTTGCAAAAAAAAAAAAATATGTTTTCATGTAAACAAAAAGTGTCAGAAAGGGCTTTGTCTTCAAGTGGTTAGAAGAGTGGGTGACGTGTGACATAGGCTTCTAAATGTTGTGCATAAAATGCCAGGACAGTTCAAACCCCCCCAAATGACCCCATTTTGGAAAGTAGACACCCCAAGCTATTTGCTGAGAGCAATGTTGAGCCCATTAAATATTTTTTTTTTTTGTCCCAAGAGATTGAATAATGAAAAAAAAAAATATATATATTTTTTTTACAAAAAGTTGTCACTAAATGATATATTGCTCAAACATGTCATGGGCATATGTGGAAATACACCCCAAAATACATTCTGTTGCTTCTCCTGAGTACGGGGATACCACATGTGTGGGACTTTTTGGGAGCCTAGCTGCGTACGGAACCCCAAAAACCAAGCACCGCCTTCAGGCTTTCTAAGGGAGTAATTTTTTTATTTCACTTCTCACTGCCAATCACAGTTTCGGAGGCCATGGAATGCCCAGATGGCATAAAACCCCCCAAAATGACCCCATTTTGGAAAGTAGACACCCCAAGCTATTTGCTGAGAGGTATTGTGAGTATTTTGCAGATGTCGCTTTTTGTCACAAAGTTTTGAAAATTGAAAAAAAGAAAAAAAAAAAATTTTTTTCTTTACTTTCTTCATTTTCAAAAACAAATGAGAGCTGTAAAATACTCACCATGCCTCTCAACAAATAGCTTGGGGTGTCTACTTTCCAAAATGGGGTCATTTGGGGGGGTTTTGTGCTATTTTGGCATTTTATGGCCTTCGAAACTGTGATAGGTAGTGAGGAGTGAAATCAAAAATTTGCACCCTTAGAAATCCTGAAGGCGGTGCTTGGGTTTCGGGGCCCCGTACGCGGCTAGGCTCCCAAAAAGTCCCACACATGTGGTATCCCCATACTCAGGAGAAGCAGCAAAATGTATTTTGGGGTGCAATTCCACATATAACTATGGCATGTGTGAGCAATATATAATTTAGTGACAACTTTTTGAAGAAAAAAAAAATTATTTTTTATTTTTGTCTTTATTCAATCACTTGGGACTAAAAAAAAAAATATTCAATGGGCTCAACATGCCTCTCAGCAAATAGCTTGGGGTGTCTACTTTCCAAAATGGGGTCATTTGGGGGGGGTTTTGTACTTCTCTGCCATTTTTAGCACCTCAAGAAATGAAATAGGCAGTCATAAATTAAAAGCGGTGTAAATTCCAGAAAATGTACTCTAGTTTGTAGACGCTATAACTTTTGCGCAAACCAATAAATATACGCTTATTGGCATTTTTTTTTACTAAAGACATGTGGCTGAATACATTTTGGCCCAAATGTTTGACTAAAATTGAGTTTATTAGATTTTTTTTATAACAAAAAGTAGAAAATCTCTTTTTTTTTCAAAATTTTCGCTCTTTTTCCGTTTATATCGCAAAAAATAAAAATCACAGAGGCAATCAAATACCATCAAAAGAAAGCTCTATTTGTGGGAAGAAAAGGACGCAAATTTCGTTTCGTTACAAAATTGCATGACCGCACAATTACCAGTTAAAGTAGTGCAGTGCGAAATTGAAAAAAGACCTCTGGTCCTTAAGCTGACAATTGGTCCGGGGCTGAAGTGGTTAATCACCCCCCATCAATCCCCCCACTTCTGATGGGCCATTGGCAATAACTAGGGTTGGGGGGGGGGGGGGGGGGGGGGGTTGGACAGGTAACCCTCTGCACTTCATTGATTGCCAAATGGCTCAATAATGTGTGCTAGTTTGGCCAGACCCTCCTTACTTAACACTATTGGCAGCCCACAGGAAAGATAAAATAACATTTCAACCCCCCCCCCAAAAAAGGAAAGCACATTGTGACATTCTGAAATTACCAAGCAAGCTAATAGGAGGGAAAGAACACAAAAAAATAGGAAATGGAAAGTATGGAGGCAGCCCCTTGCACTACATGCTTTGCAGAATTCATCCCTAAAGATGCCTACTATAAAGAGGTAGGTATATAGTGTGTATTGACCTTGGGAAAGCCAGCAGATAGAGGATTGGTAATATCTGACAGAGCAGTTGGGGGAGGGGGTTCCTAATAAGTTTGCCCCCCCCCCACCAAAAAAAAAAAAAAAAAGGGGGCTCTACATGAAGTAAACCACACAGCAAACATTTGTGCATATTTTAGGGGGTGTTTGGGGGCAAACAATACTATGCAGCAGACAAAAGACATTGATTAAGTGACTAGGCCATAGGTGTCTATTGGGGCAGAAGAGCATGCTGGGGAGGTAAGTGAAGGGAAAAATGCATGAAGGAGAAAAGGGGCACAGCATATTAGAACATATTGCAATCATGGTAATTAGGGAAGGAGGTCAAAAATAGAAGACATTAGCAAACAGAGCATACATAGAAGGGAATAGTAAAGGAGAAATGTTACCTTAATATAGTCCTCCTGCAGGACCTCGATGATGGCAGAACAGGTCTCTGGAATAATGATTCCCAGGGCCTGGGGAGAGATACCTGAAGAGAACTTCAAATCCTGAAGACTTCTCCCTGTCGCCAAGTACCTCAACGTGGCAACAAGCCTCTGCTCCGGAGTAATGGCTTGTCTCATGCAGGTATCCTGCCGGCTGATAAAGGGGGTCAGCAAAGCCAAAAGACGGTGAAAATCGGGGTCCGTCATCCGGAGAAAGTTCCTGAAATCATCAGGATTATTCTCCCGGATCTCACGAAGCAAAGGCATGTGCGAGAATTGGTCACGCTGAAGCAACCAATTCTTGGTCCACATACTCCTCGTCACGCGTACAGCACGAACTCGGCGACGAGTACGCACGGGAAACATCGCTCACAAGGTCACAAAAGGTCGGCTGGTCAGAACGGACAAACAGAAAGCACCGATAAACAGCAAGGCCTGAAAGAACGAAATGAATACCAGAAACGAGCAGACAATAAGCAGTGCAAATCAAAGCGTCCTATATCAAGATATAGGCCGCAATGACCAACAAATGCGAACTGACTACACGCACGAATAAACAGATACGCACGACAAGCACAAACTGAAGAGCAGTAACGATCTGAGTCAGAAAACTGAGAAGCGCGAATCTTAAGTCACCAAACTTCGACTAACTCGCGATAAACACGGGATCAGCAGAAGAAGCCCAACGGGTGCCTGACGTGGTGCTGAACTTCCCTTTTCTAGTCTCGTGGAAGACGACTTACGTCACAACGTTCTTGCAGACCGGATATTCCGACAACGTAGTCCGACCGTGTGTACGCAACACCAACATCGGACAAAGTACGACGGACAGGATCCGACCGACCTGGTCCGCGGATAATCCGCGCGTGTGTATGGGGCTTTACAGTCTATGGTCAATGAGAAAGTAGTCCAAACGGGAGTGTGTACCGTGAACTGGAGAGAAAAAGGTGTAATCTCTTACCCTTGCATGCATCACTCGCCATACATCTATCAACTGACTTTGATACATTTTAAGCTTACATTTTTTTAATTGTGTAAAGCTCAACCCCCGTGCCCTTGACGTGTTGTCGTAGAAGGGGTCCAAACAGAAGTTTAGATTTCCCGCCAAGACAACCTCGCCTGTCTTAAACCTTGACAAATGCCCCAGTACTCGAATCAAAAATGTTACCGGGTTATTGTTTGGGCAATAGACATTTACAAACATAAAATAGCTCTCTCCCACCCTACCCTTCAAGAAAAGGAACCGGCCTTCAGGGTCTTCCTGTCTGTCAGTGTAAACTTAATGTTCTTGGCGTACCCGATTGCCACTCCCTTAGATCCCCTAATAGGGGAATCACTGTAGTACTACACAGGAAATTTTAATGTTACCCCCGTGACTTAGGTGTGTTTCCTGCAAGAACACAATCCCTGCATGTTGCCTCTGGAGCTCTCTTATAATCTTATGTCTCTTAACCGGAGAATTTAGCCCTTTCACGTTATATGTTAGGAGTTTTAATTCACCGTTTTGTATTTTACACATAGGGATTTACCAATGAACTGAATAGTTGTACCTCTCTTCCTTTTCCTCATTACTGCAAGGTGATCCTCCTCCCACCCCCCCCCCACTCTTCCACCCCTCCAGGTTGTTTTCCGACCCTATACGAACCACGGGGCATCCTACCAGAACCCCCCTGTCCATCTTTTCTACTGGGGCGAAGCTCTGACCCTGCGGTGCCCATCAGGCTCCCCCCCTCCTCCTGACTCCAGGAGGGAGGAGGGGGGGACCCGATCCAGACACACTGAGACCCCCCCCAAACCCATTCAGCTCTCCTCTTCCCCCCCACCTGTCCCTTCCCCCAGGTCCCTCCCCCACACCCAATCACAAACACCACCTCTCGTAACAAGAAGAGATTTTCCTGATTCTCCATTTGATATTCCATATCTCTGTTTTAATTCATTTGCGATTTGAGTTTGAGAATTTCTTGTGCTTGTATTACGACCAAGTACTCTACTTTCTCCACTTTATTTAGCAACTGGCCCAAATCTGATCTGACATTCGTTATTTCTGTTTTTATTACGCCTTCTAACTTTGAAAACATCTCTAATATTTTATTTTTTGTTGGGATAAGTGCCAGATTCCTTTGTTCCAGGGAGAAGCTGAGATCCCGAATCCCTACCGAGTCTGCATCTAGCCTCGAAAGATCAGCTTGGTCAGCTTTCTGTCTCTCAGTCTCCCTTTTTTCCTTTGGGCCCTGTTGTTTCTTCTCCATTTCTGGACTTTTAACACTAATATCCTTAAGGTATTTCTGTATAGTGATCGTATTAGGATTTTCTTTAGGTGTCTTTGCCTCCGTTCCCCTTTGGGGCCTTCCTTTCATTTTTGGGTTATTTCACTCAGTCCTAAATAATCAAGGCCTGGCACTCTGCCACCTTACCACGACTATAATAAACGATATGAGAAATCTCCTCTATAGAATTGTATCCGGCGGTTCCCAGAAGACCCAAAGGAGGCCTTCCTCACTTCTCTATGTGCTAAACGCACTTCTGCTCATTATACTTCTCTGCTCCTTTCCTCTCCAAGGGACGCTTCCACATAGTTGCCCCTCTAGTTAGTTCAGTGGCTTCCAGTCCAATCCCTATGCCACCCCCCCCCAACATGAGGGTGGGGATACGTTTACCCACAGAGTCCCAGCAAGGAAATCTGAGATACTCTTTCCTCTCAACCAGCAGCTGCAACAGTTTTCTCCTGATAGGCACTCCAGGGTAAATGAGGAGAATTTTGTAGCGTTTGATCTTTGATCTATTTCCATAAAGGATATTATTTCAGGTGCAGTGTTTAATGGAAGTTGTCTTGCTTACTGATAGCCTTTTTTTCTTTCCTTCCTTTTTCCTTTCCTCTTTTCAAGGAAGAAAATAAAGCATCTTATGACATACTGTAGAGGCAAGCAAAAGAAAGCAAATATATACACTTGAGATACTTTCCACTTGTTATCCAAGCTTCAAGAGGATGTGGGGGAGAGGAAAAAGAGCATGGGAGACAATTGTCATACAGTCTGGGAACTATGGCTACAAACGCTTCACATGCTTAATTTCTTGGTCAATGTTAATAATTCCAGACTTCATATATACAGAAAAAATGTTCATTTGCATGAATTTGATGAGGGCCCCTTTTCCTTTCCTCATTTTTAAGCGCCGCCGAAAAAGACCGAGCCGACTGTTCAGCTACGCTCGTAGTCCCGCCTCCCTGCGCTCGCTTCCGAAACAGCAGGGAGGCGGGACTCCGAGCGGAGCTGAACAGTCGGCTCTGTCTTTTTCGGCGGCGATTCTGCCTTTTTCGGCGGCGGTTCGGTCTTTTTCGGCGGCGCATGCGCGGTCTGTCTCGGCGGCGGGAAATTTAAACGTGGGCAAGGCTGCAAATTACGCTGGCAAGCTGCAAATGACACTGGGCAAGCTGCAAATGACACTGGGCAAGCTGCAAATGACACTGGGCAAGCTACAAATGACAATGGGCAAGCTGCAAATGACACTGGGCAAGCTGCAAATAACCCTGGGCAAGGCTGCAAATGACGCTGGCAAGCTGCAAATGACACTGGGCAAGCTGCAAATGACACTGGGCAAGGCTGCAAATGACGCTGGGCAAGGCTGCAAATGACGCTGGGCAAGGCTGCAAATGACGCTGGGCAAGCTGCAAATGACGCTGGGCAAGCTGCGAATGATGCTTAAATGTAAGTTTTTTTTTTTTCCCTAAACTTCTCTCCTAAAACTTTTTTTCCTAAAAATTCCCTCCTAAACTTTGGGTGCGTGTTATACGCCGATACATACAGTGTATATATATATATATATATATATATATATATATATATATATATATATATATATATATATATATATATATATATATTTTTTTTATAGATTGGTTCACCATTATATTGGTTTAAGCATTTTATTGATTGCTTTTTTTCACCATTTCATATCTGCATGAAAGCACTCTATTTGGAATATTGTATGTATTTTAGCACATTATCACTTTATTGCTGTTGTTATATAGCACAATTTTTGTTTCACTATTTGGATTATAAATTTGAAAGCGCAGCGTACTTTAGAATATTGGAGATAAATATATCTAGTTTCCCAGCTGCTGATTCCTGACACCATAGGTGCACACAAAGTTTTAACGACTGGTGTTCAGCTTTAACGTGGCATGTTTTTCTAAAATAGTTTGTTTTTAACAATGGCACAACAATTTAATGGGACTAAGGCCAGCACTTTGACTTGGTCAAGCTGCAATCTAATATGCTATTGCAAAAGGTCTTGTTACAAGGTGGAACTCATATGTAGCTAAAAATTTTCAAACGCTCCAGGTCTGGAGATAACAAAGCAGTCTAACTACAGGACATGCCCTTCACTAAGCTTCACGGTTGGAATTAGATGTTAGGCTGTGTTTTTTGAAACTGGAAATTCATATTTTTTCCCTCTTCACAGGACATTTTTCTAGTAGTATTCTGGTACACCCAGATTGTTGTTAGCAAAGTTGATATAGACATACTTTAAGGGTAACAGGTTTTTAAATTGGTTAGAAAAAAATAAAATCATTACTATTCAGTATATTTCTTATTATAGACTCGCAAAGCCATATTACCAAGCGAAAAATGTCTGTTGGTCAAAAAACATTGGCCTGGAATGCAGTGGTGGCTGGTGCTCAACATTTTTGAGGGGGTGCAAACAAGCTGAAAAATACTGGAAAAAAAAAACATAAATTTCAGCCTCCCTGTCCATCAAACGCAGCTACTGTGTCCAACAAATGCCGCCACTGTGCCCATCGAATGCTGTCACTGTGCCCATCAAATGCTGCCACTGTGACCCCCTGGCCTCTTGCTGTCTGCCTGGCACTTACCCTGTCTCAGTGGGGCAGCGGGTGATGGTGGTGAGCGGTGTCCTCCGAGCGGTGTCCTCCATTAGTCTCCTCCCATCCTCTCCTATCTGGTGTCCAATCACAGTGCCTGTCGCTTCAGCCAATCAGGTGACAGGTAACAAACCTAAGCACTTGATTGGCAGAGAGGCGATTCAGTGTTAGGACAGAGAATATTTATTCGCTGTTCTAACACACCTGGGTGAACTGCAAGCACCTAGCATGGCACTCGCAGGTCACCTTTTTCGATGCCTATTAGAGCCTATGGCTCTAATCAGGTGCTTTAAAAAAAAAAAAACTGTCGCTGTAATTCAGACACCTGGCATTCAGGGGCCAGGCGCCTGAATAGGGGGTGGCAGTGTTGGCCGTGGATAAATTCATGCAATGCATGAATCTATCCATCAGTCATAGAGGGGTTGGCTGGAGAGAAGGGGCGGTGCCCGTGCGCCCTTATGGACGCACCGCCACTGCTGGGATGCCATGTCAAATGTTTGATGATTACAACTGTTTACTAATGTATGAGCTTCTTCGTCTGAGATTATTTAAAATCTAATTTAAGCTAATAATATTGCACTTCAACTGAATTTTAGGAGCATGAAACCAAGTACAGTAACTATAACCGTTTATTATTAATATTTGAAAGGTTAAGGCTTAAACAATTTGTATACAACAGCTTGCCCATCTAGAGGAAATATAGGTCACATCTGCTACAATAACCTGTATCATGTCAGTGAAGATGTCATGCTCTGCCCCATTTTTCAAAAGTATTCCCACTTGCAATTACAGTGTCACCAAAGAGTAATGATGTTAGGGTATGCATGTATTTTTAACATTATTTACTTCAATGTGTAAGAGTGTTTTAGTATAATTAGCATGTGTAAGAGATTCTGTTGGTTTATGTTACAATATATCTAAACCTAATCAATACAATCTTACATGTTCTAACATATTAGGCCGGGTTTCCACTATTCGTACCCCAAAGCCCCGCAATTTACAGTGCGACTTTGCAATGGGAGACTTTGCAATGGGACATGGGAGAACAAGTTGCACCGAAGTCGGAACAAAGTAGTATAAATACCTTTTTTGGAGTCGCTGCAACTTGAGTTGCACCAATTAGACTGGGGATCATTGAAATATATGGATTTTGACTTGTCATGCAACTTCACGTGTCAAGTCGCACAACAACTTGCAGTAGTGGAAACAGAGCCTTAATGTAATTTCAAGCCCTGTTTTCAA
Source organism: Lithobates sylvaticus (assembly GCA_028564925.1). Lineage (NCBI taxonomy): Eukaryota > Metazoa > Chordata > Amphibia > Anura > Ranidae > Lithobates > Lithobates sylvaticus. The sequence continues at coordinate 237,399,371 of CM053029.1, forward strand.
TCATTTAAAATGTTCAGTGTTTTATTAAAAAGTTGAATACCTGGTAAACCCACTATAAGGTTCTTGTTTAGACACTCCTGTTGGGTTTCAAATCAGCTGTGAGCCTGTGTTGTCTTTCTGTTTGCTATTGCCACAGTAAGAAATCCAGTCAGGGGCAATGATGGGTGGCCAACTTTGGAGTGAGTAGCAGTTGTTTTTTTTTTAATCATAAATTTTTTTATTGTGTCTTAAAACAGAAACAAATATACAGTATAAATGCAGTCAGACAAGAATTGCTATTACACCACAGTAATTATCAAATCAATGCAAGGTACATAAATGGAATGAGCTTGGACATTCTAACATGCAGTGCAAAGGTATGTAGAACTGCCAGGATTGCCTTCTGAACATCGTCCGTTTTGTTGTCTCCCTGCTGCTATGCAAAGTCCCTGACACATTTTTAGGAACTACCATTTATATAAGTATATATGTCAACTGAACTTCTTCCAACGGGAAGAAAACTGAGAACTGAAATTCTCACAGGTATGCACTTCTATATGGGGTAGCAGTTGTTAATGATAGCAAGTGCTTTAGCAAACTAAATGTCATATTTATTTATTTTAAGTGTATTACTGATGCATGTTTCACTGTTAAAAAGAATAGGTTGCCTGTTTTCTCAGCGGAATTTTTTTTGGATGTATACCTAACTTTGGATCTTTAAATTTAAAAGCAACCTTGTACCAAATATTAACTTTATGAGCATGCAAGATATATTTCATTTGTCATGCTTTAACATGGGTTCCATAAAAAAGGCAAAGTTACTGTTAAAATTATGGTACAGTAGCTGAAATCCAAATTTAAAACCACTGCCATGCTGTGTACACAGGTCCCCTCTGTTTATTGGATGAAAAAGCCCACCAAAACAAAGGGTGCATATGTGACAACAGAATGGCCCTGTGAAATTTGACATGCCTACTTCAGTAGTAATCAATGTAAGACTTGGGGGCTATGGTTTTCTGGCAGGTTTTGCACAATTATAAAATATAGCTGTAGTTAAAATCACTTGTACAGTATGTAAATACTCTAAAACTAGAGTAAGATTTTAACCCCCCCCCCCCCCCCCATATTTTATTTTGCTACTGCACCTATCAATGAATATAACAAAGAAACACAATTGTTAATTTAAACATTTGTTTCACATCAACAGACAACATAACAAAAACAAATCTAGTTTTAGGCAACAACTTTACTCTGGCAAATCATACCATTAATTACGCTGTATTTAATCAGAAAAAAAAAAAATATTCTAGTGGAGCTGAGCAGAGTGCATACATCAAGTGCAATAAAAAAAAAAAAAAACATTAAATAATCAGCTTGATACAGACTAGCAGCAGTCCTGCATTTATACAGTAAACCTGATTTTAGGGTTCATGGAGTTTAAATATTTTCCTAATAACTGTCAGCAACAACAAAATGCTTTGCAATAAGTAGGGATGAGCCAAACAACCCCGGGTTCGGTTCGCACCAGAACCTGCGAACGGACCGAAAGTTATCGCGAACATTCGAACCCTATTAGTTACAATGGACGCAAACATTCGAAATCTAAAGTGCTAATTATAATGGCCAATATGCATGTTAATGTCATAAAAGAGGTTTGGGGACCCGGGTCCTGCCCCAGGGGACATGTATCAATGCAAAAAGTAGTTTTAAAAACTAAAGTTTTTTCGGGAGCAGTCATTATAATGATGCATGAAGTGAAAAAAGTGAAATATTCCTTTAAATATGGTACCTGGGGGGTGTCTAATGTATGCCTGTGAAGTGGCATGTGTTTCCCGTGTTTAGAACTGTCCCTGCAAAAAATGACATTTGTGAAGGAAAAAATAAGCCATTTAAAACTGCTTGCGGCTTTAATGTCATGTCTTGTCCTGGCAATATGGATGAAAATCTTTGAGAAAAAGGGCATGGCTACCCCATCACCCCGCCCCCCCACCCCAGCCCATTACCAGCCCCTTTGGGTCTTGTATGGATATTAAGGGGAACCCCGCACCCAAAATAAAACCCTATACCTACAACCCTATGTACTCTGAGCAGCCAGCAGTATACAGGCGGTGCAAACAAGACAGGGACTGTAGGTTTGTTCTTAAGTAGAATCTGTTTGTAATTTTGAACAGGTGCATTTTAAGTGTAGCTCCATCCAAAAAAATCTATTTTTAAGCTTTTTGGAGAACATAGGGAAGGGTTATCACCCCTGTAACATTTGTTTTGCTGTCTGTGCACCTGTTCAGAACATTTCACCTCACTTTCCGTCCCAATGACAAATGTTTTTGGAAAAGTGGGGTTTTTATTGAAACAAGGATTGGTGATAAAGCATCAGTAGAGAGCAGATACCCTTTTCCCAAATTAAATCTAACAGGATAGAATTTCCCTTCCTAGGGGTAGATTTCCTCTCACTTACTGTTTTCTCCTTCCGTTTGCAAGCAGGAGTCGTTTCTAAGTTGGATGTTTGAAAGTAGGGGCCTGCCGTATATACTCTGCAGAAATTTCCCCCATTAAATGTTGGTTTTTGCCACAACACTGTAAGCCCTCACAGTTACTCTTGGTGGGCACAGGAATGGGCCCTGCTGTGAATTATTAGATCAAGATTTGTAATTGCATGCACCTGTTGAACAGGGGAAGAAAAATTGGGCCTTTTTTTTGGTGGTGGTGGTGGTGGACAGTGTTTCCACAACACTGTAAGCCCTCACAGTTACTCTTGGTGGGCACAGTAATGGGCCCTGCTGTGAATTATTAGATCAAGATTTGTAATTGCATGCATCTGTTGAACAGGGGCAGAAAAATTGGGCCTTTGGTGGTGGTGGACGGTGTTGCCACAACACTGTAAGCCCTCACAGTTACTCTTGGTGGGCCGAGGAATGGGCCCTGCTCTGAATTATTAGATCAAGATTTGTAATTGCATGCACCTGTTGAACAGGGGCAGAAAAATTGGGCCATTGGTGGTGGTGGTGGACGGTGTTGCCACAACACTGTAAGCCCTCACAGATACTGTACTTGGAGCACGGCAATCAGACCTGTTGCGAAGCATTGCTTAAAATTTTTTAATTACACGCCCCTGTTAAACAGGGGCTGAAAAATTGTGCCTTAGGCACTGGTGCTGGTGCCACAACACTGCAACCCCTCACAGATACTGTACTTGGAGCACAGCAATCAGACCTGTTGCAAAGCATTGCATAAAAAATTGTAATCACACTCCCCTGTTAAACAGGGGCTGAAAAATTGGGCCTTAGGCACTGGTGCTGGTGCCACAACACTGCAACCCCTCACAGATACTGTACTCTGAGCACAGCAATCAGACCTGTTGCAAAGCATTGCATAAAAAATTGTAATTACACGCCCCTGTTAAACAGGGGCTGAAAAATTGGGCCTTAGCCACTGGTGCTGGTGCCACAACACTGCAACCCCTCACAGATACTGTACTTGGAGCACAGCAATCAGACCTGTTGCAAAGCATTGCATAAAAAATTGTAATTACACGCCCCTGTTAAACAGGGGCTGAAAAATTGGGCCTTAGCCACTGGTGGTGGCACCCAGAAACAAAAATGTTCTTCCAAGCTATCATCAGGATCATTGAGGAGGAAGAGTATAGTCAGTCAACATAACAGGACAGTCACTCAGCATCAGCATAGGCAGTCTTAAAGGGATGTGACATTTCAAAATAAATTATTCTGTTATATCAGCTTCAGGTGCCCGGTAGCTGGTGGTGATCCAAGACTGATTCATCTTTATGAAGGTCAGTTGATCAACCGAGTCGGTGGACAGGCGCACCCTGTGATCGGTGGCAAAGCCTCCAGCAGCACTAAATGTGCGTTCGGAAAGAACGCTGGATGCAGGACAGGCCAGTAGCTCAATTGCATACTGTACAAGCTCTGGCCAGTGATCCATCCTCAAGACCCAGTAAGCCAGAGGATTTTCGGTGGGAAAGGTGTCAAAGTCTGACCTTGTTCCTAGGTATTCCTGCACCATGTATATCAGATGCTGGCGATGGTTGCTGGAACCGATCATACCTTGCGACTGCGGACTAAAAAATTGTCTGAACGCATCGGTCAGACGTCCACCTTCCCCACTGCTCCTTCTGCTACTAACCGAAGCCTCAGCAACTCGTCGTCCAGGACCAGGAGTTTGTAACCTCCCAGTCTCTGGGAACGCATTGCACAGACCTTTCTGCAAGGCCTCCCAGAGATGTCTCATCCTCTGCTCCCTCTTCGATGGCAAGATAAGGTCCGCAACCTTACCCTTGTACCGTGGATCAAGGAGAGTGGCCAGCCAGTAATGGTCCCTCTCCTTGATCCGAAGGATACAAGGATCCTTCCGCAGGTTTTGCAGGATCAGGGAGACCATACAACGTAGGTTAGCTGAGGCATTAGGTCCGGAGTCTTCTGGGTCACTGAGGACAACATGATCCGCAGCCACCTCCTCCCAGCCACGTACAAGTCCTCTGGTTTCTTGGGACTGTAAATCATCCCTAAAAGACTGCTGCTGCTGAGTGCCAGGCTCCACCTCCATGCTGACACAATCATCCTCCTCCTCACCCTCTTCCTGTGTAATGGGTGGGAGAGAAGGAACACTGTCTGGATAAAGGGGGCCTTGAGAGGCAAGGAAGTCCTCCTCTTCCTGCCTCTGTTCTGCCCTGTCCATTATCCCACGCAGCGTATGCTCCAATAGGTAGACAAGAGGTACAGTGTCACTGATGCATGCACTGTCACTGCTCACCATCCTCGTGGCCTCCTCAAATGGTGACAGGACAGTGCATGCATCCCTGATCATGCTCCACTGGCGTGGGGAAAAAAATCCAAGCTCCCCTGACCCTGTTCTGGGGCCGTAGTCGCACAGGTACTCATTGATGGCCCTCTGCTGTGTGTGCAGTCGCTGCAGCATGGCCAACGTTGAGTTCCACCTGGTGGGCATGTCACATACAAGACGATTCTTGGGCAGGTTCAACTCCTTTTGCAGCTCAGCCAGCCGAGCACTGGCATTATATGATCGGCAGAAATGCACACAGACTTTCCTGGCCTGCCTCAGGACATCCTGTAAGCCTGGGTACCTGCCCAAGAACCGCTGCACCACCAGGTTAAGGACATGAGCCACACAGGGCACATGGGTCAGCTGTCCCTGTCGCAGGGCGGAGAGGAGGTTGGTGCCATTGTCACAAACCACCATTCCTGGCTTAAGCTGGCATGGAGTTAACCACCTCTCGGCCTGCCCCTGCAGAGCTGACAGAACCTCTGCCCCAATGTGGCTCCTGTCCCCCAAACACACCAGCGCAAGCACGGCATGGCATCTTTTTGCCTGCGTACTTGCATAGCCCCTTGGACGTCTACGGAGCACCGCTGGTTCCGAGGACAGAGCACTCGAAGAGGCCATGGAGGAGGGGGTGGAGGAGAGAGGTGTGTCACAACCAGTAGTAGCATTTTGGAGGCGTGGTGGCGGAACAACCTCCAACACTACTGCACCTTGTCCTGCATCCTTCCCAGCTGCCAAAAGAGTGACCCAATGGGCCATGAAAGACAGGTAACGTCCCTGTCCATGCTTGCTGGACCATGAGTCAGCAGTAATATGCACCTTACCGCTGACCTCCCTGTCCAGCGAGGCATGGACATTGCCTTCCACATGCCGGTAGAAAGCCGGAATCGCCTTCCGTGAGAAAAAGTGGCGTTTGCGAACCTGCCACTGAGGAACTGCACATTGAACAAACTCACGGAAGGGGGCCGAGTCTACCAACTGAAAAGGCAGCAGTTAAAGTACTAGCAATTTAGCCAAGCTAGCATTCAACCGATGGGCATGTGGATGGCTGGGAGTAAACTTCTTTTGACGGTCCAGCAGCTGGGGCAGGGAAATTTGCCAGCTGCAATCGGACGTCGGTGTACTGCTAGCAGAGTGCCCGCAAGTACATGGCTGTCACACACCTAATTCTACACCTTCATTCCTCTTAGTGCAGCTTTCAGAGAGGACTGAAGGTATAGTGGGGTTGGAGATCCCAGCTGATGAGGAGCAAGGAGAAGTCCGCTTTGTTCTTTGGTGTGGGTCTTTAATGTGCGCTTGCCAACGAGCTGCATGGCAGGTCGACATATGTCTGGTCATGCTTGTGGTGCCCAAACGGCTGATGTTTTGGCCACGTGAGATAGCTGGGTATCATCATCCGAGCCTTCAAAACGCTGGGCATCCTCCTGGAGCATGTACCCAACACTGTGCTCAAACAGTTCGGGGGACTCCTCAGGAGGACATGGTGGGTCTAGGGAAGGGGTGCCTGATGATGACATTGAGTACGCGTTGGCAGCTGCTCTGCCAGTACCCTGAGCCTGGGTGAGAGAGGATGAGGAGGATGAGGAGGGCTTGGTCATCAGAGGGCTTGGTGGCAGATACAGGGTGAGGTGGTTTAGTGTGCTGTGCTATACTCACACAGCACACACACACACACACTGCAGATAGCTGACTGGCTGGCAAGCTGGCTGCCTTAGATGATAAAACATGCCAGAAGAGCAGATACAGGTAAAGGTGGTTTAATGTGCTACTGCTGTGCTATATTAACACAGCAGGCACACACACTAAATACTCCTGCAGGTGGCTGGATTGGTAGAGATTGAGAACAGCACTGAGAAGAATAAACTACCCTGCCTATTTTTTCTCTTTCCCTACACTAATCCCCAGAATCCACAAGCAGATAATGTAAATTTATCACAAGCAGATAATGCAGATGAATCAAAACAGCAGATAATGCACAAGCAGATACTGTACAGAACAGTACAGTCTCTCACTGTTCCTAACGCCGGAACACACTACATGAGGCCGCCGGCGCGGCGGCCTTATATAGTGTGGGGCGTGTACTAAACCCCCTGAGCTATAATTGGCCACAGGCATCCTGCCTGTGGCCAATTATTGCTCTCCTCGTCGCTGGCTCTATGATTGGCCAAGCATGCGGGGTCACAGTGCATGCTTGGCCAATCATCAGCCAGCAATGCACTGCGACTGGCGCAGTGCATTGTGGACCGTTCGCATCACACGAATTAGATGCAAACGGCCCACATAGTTCTGGGCTTGATGAGCGGACGAACGCCCGATGTTCGATCCGGACATGGGTTCGAATCGAAAACCGTGCCCATCCCTAGCAATAAGTATAAAATGAGCAATAAGGTGTCCTAACCTTGTTTCAAGACTTCCAGTTAGCACTTGTTGTTAATTTTCATATTTTGTTGGTACACATTCCAAGTTGATGATGTTCTATCCAACACCACACCAAATTACAAGAGGACCCTACTGATTCCTACAAGAAAAAAAATTGCAAATATGGTGAAAACCTTACCCATCAAGATGGTATTGTGGCTTGTCAACAGTATTTTTGCCTTCCAGCCTGCTGAACCCATTACTATTTTAGCTTTATGGCTAGAATAGATGAGGAAAACCTACTAACCTGACTCATAAACCCCATGGCCTATGCTACATTGAGGATAATTTGATTATCTAGACTGCAAGTGAAGATGATCAATCCAAATTTCACAGGAACTACAACAACCTCTCCACAATAAAACTTTACTTAACCACTACGCGCCCGCGCTATAGCCGAAAGATGGCTGCAGCGCAGACGCTCCCTGCCGGGAGGACGTCCCTGGACGTCCTCCTGTTTACTTCCCTAATGCGCGCTCCTGAGAGCGCGCATCAGGGAGGTTCTGTGCTGGCCGTGTCCCTCGGACACAGCCGGTCACAGATCGCTGTAAACGGCCAATCACAAACATATGAGATCATCTGTCAGCGCCGCTCTGCCTCCTCACACAGACAGTGTTTGAGGAGGGAAAGAGGAACGGCGCCGTAAGTAAAAAAAGAAAAAAAGAAAAATAAAGTGATCTGTCCCGCTGCCACCTGTCATCAGTACCACCTGTCCCCAGAGTGCCATCCGTGCCACCTGTCCCCAGTACCACCTGTCCCCAGAGTGCCATCTGCCAGTACCACCTGTCCCCAGTAACACCTGTCCCCAGTGCCATCCGTGCCATCTGCCAGTGCCACCTGTCCCCAGTGCCACCTGTCCCCAGTGCTACCTCAGTGCCACGTCAGTGCCATCTGTCATCAGTGCCACATCAGTGCCATGTCAGTGCCATCTGTCATCAGTGCCACGTCAGTGCCATGTGTCATCAGTGCCACGTCAGTGCCATCTGTCATCAGTGCCACGTATCAGTGCCATCTGTCAAAAGTGCCACCTGTCAGTGTCACGTGCCATCTGTTATCAGTGGCACGTGTCATCAATGCCACGTATCAGTGCCATCTGTCATCAGTGTCACGTGTCATCAGTGCCACGTATCGGTGCCATCTGTCATCAGTGCCACGTATTAGTGCCATCTCTCATCAGTGCCACGTATTAGTGCCACATGATATCAGTGCCACGTATAAGTTCCATCTGTCAGTAGTGCCACATATTAGTGCCATCTGTCAGTGTCACGTGTCATCAGTGCCCCCGTATTAGTGCCATCTGTCATCAGTGTCACGTGTCATCAGTGCCACCTGTCATCAGTGCCACATGTCATTGTCCTGGTGCTCCAGGGCCTTCAAAAGTGTACTAGGTAGTCAACAATTTAGATGTGTAATTTATGCTCATAGAACACATGATGGCGCTCCCTGCATGTTGGGCCTCTCTAAGTGGCCAGGCTGTGTAAAAGTCCCACATATGTGGTATCGTAATACTCAGGAGGAATAGCAGAATTTATTTTGGGGTGTCATTTGTAGTATACACATGCCATGTGAGAGAAATAACCTATTACAATGACAATTTTGTGGAAAAAATAAAAAAATAAAAAAATAATTCATTTTGCAAAGAATTGTGGAAAAAAATGACAACATCAAAAAGCTCACCATGCCTCTTACTAAATACCTTGGAATGTCTACTTTCAAAAAAGGGGTCATTTGGGGGGCATTTGTACTTTCCTGACTTGTTCGGGTCACAAGAAATGAGATAGGCCACCAGTACATCAGATGTGATCAATTTTGTATGATTTGCACCACAGCTTGTAGAGTCTCTAACTTTCAGAAAGACCAAATAATATCCACTAATTTTGGTTATTTTTACCAAAGATATGTAGCAGTATAAATTGTGGCCAAAATTTATGAAGAAAAATTAATAATTTGCTAAATTTTATCACAGAAACAAAGAAAAATGCGTTTTTTTTTTTCAAAATTTACGGTCTTTTTTCATTTATAGCGCGAAAAATAAAATACCCAGAGGTGATCAAATACCACCAAAAGAAAGCTCTATTTGTGGGAAAAAAAGGGCAAAAAATTCATTTGGGTTCAGTGTTGCATGACTGAGTAATTGTCATTCAAAGTGTGAGAGCACCGAAAGCTGAAAATTGGTCTGGGCAGGAAGGGTGTTTAAGTGCCCAGTAAGCAAGTGGTTAAACCACTCAAACAGAAACAAACTTTCTGGTTAAAAATATATTTAAATGTAATATTAGGGATTGTAGACTTCACTATATGCACCCCCTCCTTAAATGAGTTAAAAAAAATATACCAAAATAATAGAATTTTAAGGTGTAAAAAAATCTATGAAAATTGATATTACAGAAATATATACATTTTATTACATAAACATAATTAAAAAAAAGGGAAGAAAATAGTTATAAAAAAGGGGGCAAATAGAGCACTATGGTCACAATACAAAAGAATGGTTGCCTCTACCTGTTTCATCACAATCGTGGCTTCTTCTGGAGCTTTTGTAGAACCTTAATACTTAAAACTGTTATCTCAACTGTATAGCACCTGTCCATGAAAAGATAAAAAGAATGTAAGAGTCTTTAAATTAATAAAATAATCTTCAGCAAAATAGAAAAGAACAAAAAAGGGTCTCTCTTGCATTTAGCCTTGCAAATGTTAATACATTTCCAGATTGTACAAAGTTCACATCATTTCACTCCTCAAGTTCATTTTCTACAACACCCCCAAGGAGTCTGTTTCTTTCCATGTAACCAGAAGAAATCTACCACCCATAAAAGCTTGCCTCTCGGTAAGGACAAAACTTTACATCGACAGACAGACTCAAACTGATGTTGCAAAGACACAAAGAAGTCATTCTCTGGGTTAGGTCCTTTAGGTATTTAGGCTGGCACCTCAGATTCCTCGTGGTGTTCACTGGAACTCTCGGGCCTTGAGCTGGCATCATGGCTCTTCCTATAGGCTTTTCCATAAACCCTCTCTTTCAACCTTCAGCATTTTGAACAGTAGAGAAGGGTTTCACCAGGATGATGACTTGGCAGAGCTACTGGAATCATCCCAGGACCTACTGTGGCTTTAAAATAACAAGGATTTGCATGCAAGGATTTAGTCATTTCTTCAAGTAGAACATCCGGATAGAGGCATAAATAGGGGGGCTCTCGAGTCAACATGAATAACCACAGAATCATGTAAAATGCTACATAAAGTCTTTCTTAACCTTTGGAGGTGTTAACAATAAGATTCTGCCATTTTAAGAATTAAAACATAAGTCCATAAGCATTCAGAAATAAAGTGTTTACTAGCAGCAATTTTTATTACTAGATACAGTGTAATATATATATATTCTCAATTGAACATCTTTCTCAAACCCAATATTGCAGCAGAATTCAACAAAACACCTTTGGTTCCTTATCCTCTGGACCCAAGTGGAACCGACAGGTCCCAGAACGGAACACCTTACCTAAGCACATATTCTGCCTCAGAACTTAGTTTCCCAACTTTGCAATACATGAATATCATGAGCAAATAAAAAACAGTAATGAATATAGGCAATATAACAATTAAATGACGTAAAATTACCAAAAAGGCAGTCACTTTAAGACTGTATCCAAACAAGCTTTTCCACCAAGAAACCTTATCATTTTCTTCAAGGGCATGTAACACTTGAAAAAAAAAATGTTCATGGTTGCTAAATCTCAGTAACTCTTAAAAGTATTTATAATGTCACCAAAATCCCATTACCAAGCTTCTATTTCAGCTCCAAACCCCAGGGGAATCCTTTGTAAATATATAGGGGTATTAGGCTTAATATCTAACTTTTCTTCATAAGTAACAGGGTTAGGCTTTTTGGCTCTGCATTATCTACTCTAATGCCCTGTACACACGATCGGATTTTCCAACAACAAATGTTGGATGTGAGCTTGTTGGCTGAAAGTCCAACTGTGTGTATGCTTCATCGGACATTTGTTGTCGGACTTTCCACCAACAAATGTTGGCTAGCAGGTTTCCAAATTTTCCGCCAACAAAAATTGTTGTCGGAATTTCCGATCGTGTGTACACAAGTCCAATGCACAAAAGTTCACGGATGCTCGGAATCAAGCAGAAGGAGCCGCACTGGCTATTGAACTTCCTTTTTCACTGCTCTTTGTACGTCACCACATTCCAACGTTCGTAAGTGTTGGCCAACATTTGTGTGACCCTGTGTATGCAAGACAAGTTGGAGCCAACAATCTTCAAACAAAATTCCACGGTTTTGTTGTTGGAATGTCCAATCGTGTGTATGGGGCATTAGGGTAGGAGTAGAGACACAAAAAACTTCTTGAGGTAAAACACTTATTTGTATACATTTTAAGGCACACACAGAGAATGCAGTGTTATTAGTTACCTGATACCAACACTAATAACATTGCCTTAGGATTAAAGGATACATTTTGTGCATCCATTAAACATGACCAAATTTATCTCAAACACTGTTGTATTATTATCCTGTTGTGTTGTCTTGTTTTCCTTGACACAATAAAACACCTTCTGATTCCTTCATTCATTGGCCATACATTTATGCACTCATTAAAAATACATCCCTTTGTATATTTTGTATATACAGTAGATATGACAAATCCATGTCATTAACCCATTCAAACTTTAGTTCATTAAGCATAACATGGCACCAGCTAAATCGGTATGTAAAGAGAACTCCAACCATTACTATCTTAACTGCTCCCCCCCCCTTTTTTTTTCTTTACCTATATTTTATTGAGCATATTAACATTGTCCATTTTACAATTGTATAAGCTAGTAACACAATTGAAACTATATGTTCTGATTAATCAATTAATATTTACTATACAGGGAAATGCAATACATATACTACTAGTTGGAGACTGAGCCTTTTTTTTTTCTTTCTTCTACAAATCCTATTAAAAATGTTTATATCAATGTGAGTATTGCTGCAAATGTAAGTGCTTACTGAGGGACACCTTTTTTTATTTTTTTTAAATTTAGTTTCTTTCTCTTGTATGTCAGAGCTAGAGCATGCAGATAAACTATTAACTTTATAGGACTAGAAAACATCTTGCAAAACTACAAAACTTCATGGAGCACTTCACACACAAAATAATTCATAAGGATATATTTGATACTATGGACTAATTTAACTTTTTTATTTAATTTACAATATTAGATGTAAATTACAAGCTTGGCAATACTTTATGTACTAGAAATAAGGCATGTTTATGTGTGAAAAAAGTAGAATTTATTGCTCAAATCCTAGTTATGTACCACCTTAGGTCCTTTTAAATTAAAAGTACCACAATGCTATCTAGTATACCTACATTGGAGCCAATGTAGAGCAATAAATAAATTTGATGCATAATGTATGATCCTCATGAGTAAAATGCCCTTCAGACTTGCAACAATGTGAGCAATGGCAATCCAAACAAAGTTATTTATGTCAGGGGCTTACATGCAGATACGACTTGGCTTTACCAGATAATAGAAGTATGACTATAAATTCCAACTATAAAGTTCACAAATTGTAGTCCCTCTACCCAGCAGTACTCAAGGCAATTATGAAAGGTAACTACTCATAACAAGCTTTACAATTTATACTCAAACGGTATCAAGTCAGTACAGTATATGTATAACCTTTTTGACATGAGCGAATATTAGTTTATATTCTGCAGAAAAAATATATGTGCATGCTAAAACATTAGCAGAGCATTTAATAACTTATACTTGACAGGAAACTTTTTTTTTTAAATAGCCAAGACTTTTCTCACCTCAAACTTGTGGTTTCAGAGCAGTTAGGCTAGTTCCTTTCAAAGAAAAAAAGAATATATAACATGAAGGCAAAACTCTACATTTATGTTTTTACTCTTTACAAATTTGCAATTGAATTTTCTTAAGACTGTTAAGTCTACCTGATCAGGTTCCTCAGGAGAGAAAGTAGCTACAAAAAGTTGGTACCACTTAATACAGTTAATTGAGTAGTGACGCCTCCTTTTCCATTTCCCATTCAAATTTAATCCCAACACTTGATAATGGCTATTCCATTTGGAAACTAAACCAAAGGGCCTCAAGGACTTTCTGAATGAGCTCAACAGAATCATAACATGTGCTAAAAACATACTGTAAGTTTGTTGTAAGTTGTATGTTCCTTATAATAAATATTTTTGATACTGAACACGCATTCTGTCAAACTGTGCCTAAAAAGTCCATAGTCCCCCCTTTTTCTTTTTCTTTCAACTAAACTTCAAAGATGTGGGACATTTTCTACCAATCTGTATCCACATTACCACTATGTGTGATGATACAATGACATTCATCAACTCATACTGTAAGTTTGTGTACACGTTCATTTTATTTTATTTCCCTATTATACAAACCTGCATTAGAGCCATCAGCTTGGCTATCTAAATTGATTGATTTCCAGGCAGCTTGCCTTGAAACAAAGTTTATCTTTAACAACAACAGCATATCCTAATATGGGTGACCTTCCTCAAGGCGTAGCGGGACTTATCTACAAAAAACTGTGCCACTAATTGTTCCATGATTCTCTGGAGCACTGACATTTGGGGTTGACATCCTACTTGAAGTAGGATAAAACAACCTATTATTTTGCAAAGCTCCTTGCATTCTTAGTGAAAAAAGGGACATACACAGTATTCCCTAACTCACAGCCATCTAAATTTAATGAGAGGGTTAAAATACTCCCTATTCCTGGGGTCATGGGTGTATTGACATGGGGTGCATTTATAAATGAGAGTCATTTAGAACTCATGGCGGGCATTTCAAAAGAAATGATCATGTGAGCAGAACAATATACCTTTGACTGTGCAACTATTCTCTGCACAGGAAGTGCATACCAGCTTATCGTATAGCGCAGACAAAAAAATTTTCAACTTTGCATGCGCATCACTGCTTAACTGCTTCCCAATCAGCACACGTCCCTCCGTAGTAGCCGCCTAGCAGTGGTCCGCGATCCCAGCGAAGAGAGGCAGAATGGGGAAGTGCCTATGTAAACAAGGCATTTCCCTGTTCTGCCTAGTGACATGACAGAGATCCATTGCTCCCTGTCATTGGGAGCAGTGATCTCTGTCATGTCCTAGGTAGCCCATCCCCCCCTACAGTTAGAACACACCTAGGGAACACAGTTAACTCCTTGATCACCCCCTCGTGTTTAACCCCCTCCCTGCCAGTGACATTTATAGAGTAATCAGTGGATATTTCAATGGTCCTAAAATAGTGTCAAAAGTGTCCGATCTGTCCACTGCAATGTCGCAGTCCTGATAAAAATCGCAGATCACGACCATTAGTAGTAACAAAAAAAAAAAGACAAATAAAAATGCCATAAATCTATCTCCTATTTTGTAGACACTATAATTTTTGTTATACGCTTATTGCGATTTTTATTTTACCAAAAATATGTAGTAGAATATATATCGGTCCAAACTGAGGAAGACATTTTTTTTTTATACATTTTTGGGGGATATTTATTATAGCAAAAAGTTAAATAAAATTGCAAATTTTTCCAAAAGTGTCGCTCTTTTTTTGTTTATTTTGCAAAAAATAAAAACCACAGAGGTGATCAAATACCACCAAAAGAAAGCTCTATTTGTGGAAAAAAATTGACAACATTTCCTATGTGCAAGTGTACATAAGCATATATACAACAACTATATTTGTCAATGGGTGGGAGGGAGGCTTCTGAGTTACTGGATCCTGTTACCTTTACCTTGGCTAGGCTTTAAATTCTCCATGAGCTCCCGCAGCTCTGGATTTCTTGATGCTTTTGGCACTAGCATTGATCGTCTGTAGCAACCGGCAAAAACAATGTGTGCTTAAATAGCTTGCAGTCCCGCTGTTCTGAAGCAACCAGCAAAAACAGTATGCACCTAAGCATCCTGCCATCAGGTTTTTCTTTAACCCACTTTGAGTCTGTAATGGGAGGGCAACCAAAGAGGATATGTGCAACTAGGCAGCTGCCATCTGGTGGCCACTACCTATCCCACTTCTGACACCACCTAAAGGGGCTAATTTCTTATCGTCAGCACCCATCTTACCTTACATGATGCTAAGCTCAGGAAGTGATGCTGTTCAGACACACAAGATCATGAAATCAGAACTCATTTATTTAGTTTGTCACATCATCTTAAGTATACAAAGACATATGGGTGGTAGTATTCCTTCCCACCAATAAGGGGTACTTCCCAAAACTATTCATCCAATAGTGGAACCCCCTGTATGTTATACAAACTAATGCACAGAGCATGAACAGGACATGACAAGCTATACTTATTTATACTTTTCTGCCTATCAACTAAATAGGGAAGTAGCAGTGTCTTGTCTCTCACTATACAAAGTTTATCAGTTCTTATGATACTTCTTAAAATCGAACCCTTCAACTAACACTTATCCAGTCTACCCATTTCTACTGCTACTTCCTCCTCCCTTTCTTTTGAATCTCCAAATTATTAAAGCCAAACATTGTGCAAAATAACTAAAATATTAATATCCCACAAAAACTTAAAGAAGCAGGAGGCATGGGCTTTCCAGATATGAAAGATTACTACACAGCAGTTCTGCTGGACCAAATGAAGCAATGGTTTGCACCCTTCAACTCCCTCCATTGGGGCAACCTGCAACAGTATTTTGTTCCACAGGGGAAACAAAGCTCTTTACTTCTAGCCTTCCCCTCATACACAGGTACTTGCTGGGCGTCACATCCCACTATTTCCACGCCCCTTAAAGCCTGGTCATATTTCTTGAGCTCTTTTTTTCTGATGGAAATATTCACATTTTTGATCTCAGATCTATCTTTTAGAAGCTGGTAGCTTACCCATACTGTTCCCCTTTCTACTATTTTAGACAAGGGCGTGCTTATTCCCTTACAGTCCATCAGAGATACCTTAAAAGTCCTGCAAACAGATTACTATACTTATATACAAATAGCATCCTATTTGTGCAAAAAGCCTATACTGTCTAAACCATTACCGAAAAGGCATTGAACTTTTGGTCATCTGAGGTTTGGCAGATTAAAGATAAAGAATAGAGTTGAGCGGACACCTGGATATTCGGGTTCGGCCGAACTTCGGAAAAAAGTCCGGGTTCGGGACCGAACTTGACCCTGAACTCCGAACCCCATTGAAGTCAATGGGGACCCGAACTTTTTGAAGACTAAAATGGCTGTAAAAAAGTAATGGAAAGGGCTAGAGGGCTGCAAATGGCAACAAAATGTTTGTTAAGAGCATGGCAAGTGCTCTGCAAACAAATGTGGATAGGGAAATAGATTAAAATAACATAAAAAATAAAAAATAAAAATAAAAATAAAAATAAAATGCTGGAGGCCCCCTTCTCAGCAGAAGAGGTACAGGAAGTCATTAAGAACCTCAGAAACTCAACAGCACGATGCCGCACATATGGTGGGAATACCCCAGAAAACGCACTTTCTGGAAAAAATTATTAAATTTAATGGATAAGATAGTGGGAAAATAAAATACTTGGAAATTAAAAAAATGAAAAAATTATAATCTTGACCTAGGAGGACGAGGTCCATATGGAGTAGGAGGTTGAGGTGGCGGTGGATGTGGCGGTGTAGGTGGAAGCAGCGGTGGAGGAGGACGAGGTAGCCAACACTGGTTCAAAAATACAACAATGGCTGGGTAAGGCTAGTGGTGAATGATGTGTCGAATTCTGTCCCCCGTCGCATAGTGTCCGCCCTGTACTGCGCTTGCTCAGTAAGTAGGACAAGGGGATTTTGAAACTCTCCGAAGACGATGCACGGTGACTCCAGGTTCAAGCCACATCATCTGAGGTTGAAGCCTAGCCAAGCGAGCCCGTAAGGGGCCCTGTTACTATGTGCTACCGTATGTTCACTTGGATGGTGGGGCTTGAACCTGCACTCACTGCCCAGGCGACGTTCATCTTTGGAGATTTTGTGAATCTCCTTGTCCTCCGTACTGCGCAAGCCATGCGCCTGCACAGTAAGTGGCCGGACACTAGCCGATGGCCAGACAGTTTTTGTCAGAACACCGGTATACGTGTCTATTCTGCACAAGGTACGGACAAGTCCTGTGGGATCCATGCCTGGTTCATTTCAATGAACATGAGCTTGTCCACATTGGCTCTGGACAGGCGGCTGCGCTTGTCTGTGATAACGCCCCCTGCCGTGCTAAATACACGTTCAGATAATACACTGGCTGCAGGGCAGGCCAGCACCTCCAAGGCGTAAAGGGCAAGCTCAGGCCATGTGCCCAATTTGGAGACCCAGAAGTTGAAGGGGGCAGACCCGTCATTCAGTACGTGTAGGCGTGTGCACACATACTGCTCCACCATGTTGATGAAATGCTGCCTCCTGCTAAGACGTTCCATCTCAGCTGGTGGTGCTGGTTGTTGTGGCGTGCTGACAAAGCTTTTCCACATTTCGGCCATGCTAACCCTGCCTTCCGAGGTGC
The DNA here is from genome assembly GCA_028564925.1 of Lithobates sylvaticus. NCBI lineage: Eukaryota > Metazoa > Chordata > Amphibia > Anura > Ranidae > Lithobates > Lithobates sylvaticus. The sequence goes on from CM053029.1 coordinate 237,417,049, forward strand.
TGGTGGTGCCCCGGCTGCATTGGTGAACAAGAACTTGGGGTACACTTTTTAGATGAACAGTGGGTTCAAGCAATCCATCATAATGCTACTTCCACTAGATGTATCAAGTTTTGGGAACTTTCCCAGAAAATTCCTAGTGGAGCTCCTGCTATTGTGATAAAATGTCTTGTGGTTGTACTTATGATAATGTATAATCTACTGTGTGAAGCTCGGTGACAACAAGTCTGACCTGTAGTGAAATCCTGATGGGCACAGAGTCACATTGGCTGCTTAAAGGGATTAGTTAATTAGCTCATGTTAATTTGTTACAGGTGTACTGTTAAAATAATATGAGCAGGAGGGGGGGTCTCCTCTTCTACTGTATTATAAATACTTGTCATTTGGTTCTAATATGTACCTGACACCTGTCTGTTTGGCCAAATTCCCTGCCAATGTGGACAACTTCTGCCTGGTGTGGCTGTGGACAAGTAGAAAGTTTGCTCTGCGTATTATGGGGTTGTCTGCATGTTAGGAGTTATTGGAACAAAATCTTTACACTCATCTCACATATATCTTGATACATAATAAACCATCCCTGGCCTTAGCTTTACTTAGTATTGGTGTGGAAAAATTCCCACATGCACAAAGAACTAGACATGTGCAATTCGTTTAGGTCTGAATTAGTTTAACGAATTTAGAAAAATCTTTTTATTGAGGTTTTTGAAAAAGATTAACATACAAAAACAGAGCCTATTGGGCATACCCAGGCTCGGAACCTTTACACAATATAAAATTACAGGACTTAGAACAGTCAAAAACATTAGTGCCCTAACTGGCACTTAGACTAAAAGTGCGCTCCCAAATCTACAGTACATCTGTGCTTGTATTTAAACCAGTTAGGGTTTAATCTTTGGGTCTTGTAACTTTAAAGTAGGGGGTGGAATGTTTAAGGAGAAAGATCAGGGTCTGCGTTGGTAGAGGGGGCTTCAGTCCAAATGTCCCACACTTGTGGAACTTTTGTGGGCATCCCCTCGACAGGTAAATGGCCTTGTATAATGACAGATTAGAGTTGACCATTTTTTTTTCATGCAACGAGGACAGGGACAGCTGGAGCCTTCCAGTGGAATAAAATGATTTTTCCTGCATAAAACGATAGCAGTATAATCAGAGTTCTGGGGGCTCTATGGTTGGCTAGGACCAGGCCCAAGAGACAGACCTCCATTGAGTGTAGTATCTGAATAGTAGTCACTGTGAGAATAAATGATATTACAATAGGTTTAACAACAGTGTTGATCAGAACTAGTTGGCAATAATAGTTGAAGAGAAGTTCCAGTTTAAGGGCTCTTTCACATGGACGTGTCCGTGTACGGAGCCCGCTCTGCACAGCGGGGCATCGCTCCGTCGATCCCCCGCTGAGCAGGAAGATGACAGGTCTGTCTCTGCACTCTGTGCAGGGGTGGACCTGTCAGAGCGCCACTCTCCCCTATGGGGGATCGGATGACGACAGACCGTAGAGTCCGTTGTCACCCGATCCGATCCGCAGATGGATGGAAAAATTGTTTTTTTCTCTGTCACACTTTTTCGGGTCATGTCACCGCTCATATCTGTCCCTTCATAGGGGTCTATGGAGCGTCCGTTCAGGTCTGACTAAAAAACTGACAGGCGAACCTGAACAGACCGTCCGTGTGAAACGGGCCTAAGTCGACATAGTGAACAATGAGGAAGATATGAGGTTCGGTTGTGGTTCGTTCGCTAAGTAACAATGCTTATCACAGTAACAGTTCTATCTGTGCTAATATAGGTTTGCGTGTGCTTTGTGGATAGAATTAGGGATTTGCTTGCTCATGAGGTAATAACCAACTTTAAGTAATTAATTCCTTCTAACAGCTACAAAACCAAAGTCGGCTAAATATCGTTTTTAGGTGGGATAGAGTTTTGTTGGGTATAGGGAGTGGTTTAGGCTGTAAACCCAAGAAGATAGGAGGAGAAAGAAGGGGTGAAGGGGAGCAGGGAGGGAGAGGGGAGGAGAAAGAGAAAAGAAAAAAAAGGGGGAGGGAGTAAGGGGTGGAGGGGTGGTGGGTCGGGTTGGGAGTAAGGGGTGGAGGGGTGGTGGGTCGGGTTGGGAGGGGGGGAGTATGTTAACTTACCTCCCAGTCTCCGCCATCATTGGTGTAGGATGGGTAGAAAGGCCTGGTCTGAAGATAAATCGAGAGTTGTCCTCCCTCAATCTTCCCTTGTTTAGGGGGGTGAGACCCGTTGTCTCAAGTTTTGATGGGGTCAGCTTTTGGAATGTAGGAGTAGAGTCGTTGGGGGTTGCAATTGTCTTGGGGTTTGGGGTTCATAGGGGTTTGGCTTGTCAGTAGTTTGTATTTGGCTGTGGTGCGAAAGTGAGTCTATGTATGTGAAAAATTTGGTTGGACAGTCTTTGGCTATGGAGATTAGTTCTTCCATTACCACAATTTTTTCCACTCATTTGAGCCACTCAGAGATTGTCGGGACATGAGATGTACCCCAATGAAGAGGGATACACATTTTGGCTGCATTTATTAGGGGTGGTATTAGCGTTTTGCGGTATTAATGTGTCAGTATGTTTGAGTGGTGAAGGAGGAACTGTGTTGGGGTGTGTTCATAAGTTTATGTAGAGATTTGTGACGTCAGTTCTCGGATTTGGGTCCGGAACGGCTGGATTAGGGGGCAGGACCACCATATGTATGCTAAAGTGCCTGTTTCCCTGGAACATCTCCAGCATTTTTCAGAAAGGGCAGGATTTGTTGAGAATTACTGGGGTTCTGTACCAGTGCATTAGGATTTTATAAATGTTTTCCTGGATCGAGACATTGAGGGAGCCTTTATGTTTTATTGCAGATATGTGTTCCCATTGTGCCTCTGTCAACTCTATTTGCAAGTCTCTTTCCCAACTTGAACAGGCTATGTTAGTTTTCATCGAGCTATCTGAGCACTCTCCTTTCCTTTCCTTCCTTTCCTTTCAATTTCCTTTCGAACTGCTATGCTCTCGTTCTACACCCCAACAACATGTGATCTCCATCATCTATAATATACTCTCTGTTATAGATGATGGAGATCACATGTTGTTGTGGTGTAGAGCGAGAGCATAGCAGTTCGAAAGGAAATGTCTTTTTTGAAATGTCTGATTTGGAAATATGTCCAGAGAGGAAAGGCATTGTTATCTGTGTTAGCTGGTAGGGAGGAACGCTCCAGAAGTAGGCCCAGTCGGAAGAAGTGGTAGGCTAGAACCTCTGTGTGTTGCCAGATGTCTGCCAAAAAGTAGGCTTGTGCAATTCGTTTTGTAACAAATTAAAATTCGGACAAATTTTGCATCTTTCGGACATTCAGATGCATCCGAATATCTGAATAAAATTATGAATTTCAACGAAAACAAAAGAAATTTATAGCGGATATAACGAACTAATTCTACATGATTTGGTAATTTGTTAAAGATCTAATGAAACAAAAGGTCAACTCAAAGTAAATCTTACAGTCCAATCAGCTGATTAATTTTGTGCTGGTGCTTGGATTACTGGCAAAGTGCAAAGTGAGTGGGAAGAGTGTTGTATTGTATTTGAGCAGAGGAGAAGAGATATTGTCATGTGTGTGTTAAAAGATTCAATAAACAAACGACTTTCCAAACTACGAATCATTATCACGAATATATAAACATACATAAATATTGAATTGCAACGAATCCGAACGAAATTATAGCGCATATAACGAATGAATTTGATACGATTTGAGATTCAGTATAACAAATATCGACACTCTACCGAAACAAATTATGTGAAAACGTATTAACCTCCCTGGCGGTATGATTATGTCAGATTTTTGCATCTCAAAGCGGTACAATTATTTTGCATATAAATTTGGCGTTTTATATTGAAGGCCTGTAATTCTTAGCAATAACACACTTAAATCTGTCCACCAAGAGTCTAGTAGATATGCCGGGTATGATAAAGTTTGAAACATAAAATCATAAATTATAATATAATAAATGAATATAAATAATTATAAAAAATAATAATATAATAATAATAAAATTAATTTCTCCACGATTCACTATCGCTCAATTCTGCAAGTGTTCTAATTTACTATCGCTGTTTTCTAGCTGGTCTAAAACCACTTTTGACGTAAAGGGACACTTTTTGGTTGCTATGGACAATCTAAATTTTCCAGGCAGAAAGAACAGTATATATAATATAAAACTGCATTGCAGGGCATTGGACAAAGCACTGGGGACAAAAGGGATGTGAAATAATTTCATACATTAATGTAATCTGTAAGATTACAGTGTACTGTATGTATTATGATTTTTCACTTTTTTGAATTTGCTGCCGGGCTCCGCCTCCCATGCTTTACGACGCTCGCAGGGAACGGAGCCCAGCACAAAGAGGCTTTGGGCGGAGGACACAGCCCACAGACACAGTGGGGGGACATCACAGGATCCTGGGGACCAATGCCCCCCTTTGTCTTGCCCAGGCATGATATTTAAAGGAATATTTCATTTTTATTGTATCACTTTAACCATTAAAATTACTGCTCCCCAAAAAAAGTGTTTTAACACTTTTTTTGCATTGATACATGTCTCCTGGGGCAGGAACCAGGTCCCCAAACACTTTTTGTCAATAAATTGTCAATTTGTCAATAAATTGCATATAAGCCTTTAGAATGAGAACTTTTGGTTTTTCATGTTAATGTCCCATAGACTTTAACGGTGTTCCGCGGCTTTCGAATTTGCCGCATACACCGCATAATGTTCGCTGAACAGGCGAACACCCGATGTTCAAGTCGAACTTTCATTTCTCGTGAACTAGGGATGAGCCTGATGTTCGAGTCGAATGAAAGTTAGGATTGTCTTCTCAAAAGAATCATATTTTATGGTTACAGTATGGGGTTCATTTAATAAAATTGGAGAGTGCAAAATCAGGTGCCTCTCTGCATAGAAACCAAGCAAATTCCATTTTTTTTTGTCAAAGCTTAATTGGACAAGCTAAAGTTGTCTACCATGCACAGCTGCACCAGATTTTTTTTTTTTTATTATTTTTTTTATTAATTTTCAAATATACAATATACAAATACATAATTTACACATTCCTTTACATAACATTCTTTTAAGTTACCCTTCCCCTCCTCCCTCCACCTTGTTGTCCCTCTTTCCCCTGAAGCCTGTAACTTAATATACCTGTTTACGCTTCTTTATTTTGCATTCTTTAGCTGTCTTTCTCTTTTCCACTCCTTTCCTCAATCTCCTTTCCCCTCTCTTTACACTTCCATAAGTTCAGTATATTTCATTGAAATCTTAAACTCAATCCACCCTCTCCATATTTTTTTCCATTTTTTCCTCTTCGCAGTAGTACAGTTCATCTATATTGTAAATATAATCTACCCTTTTTAACCCAGTCTCTTACTGTAAGGCTCTCCAGTACCTGCCAAAATCCTGAAATTAACCCTTTTGCTGCATTTATTAAATGGGGTATCACCATATTATTATATTGCTTTATTGTTATGAAACAAATAGGACCATTTATCTTTAGGAATATCCACTTCCGTAATCTTCTGTATTTGTTGCAGAACCTCCTGCCAAAACTTCTGTATTTTGGACACTGCCACAATAAAGGTGCCTCTGCACCAGATTTTGCACTTTTCTTTTCTCAGTGCATGGCTTTCTTTAGTCCTAGCATGTTCACTGTTTGGCTGGACATTCTGCCCTACTGGCTGAAAAGCAAAAAGTCTACATCCTGTGCCAATAGTGGATGCCAAATCTATATTTTGTTTAATGCTAAAAAGTATTTGAGGAAAAAATGTCCATCAAGTTCTTGGTTCTTAATTTCTCTGGTTAACAATTTATGCTGTTGGGATTATGACCTTGTCCTGACTCCTGGATTCTGCTTATTTCTAATCTGTACCCATTGTACAACATTTTGTTTTCTATCCAAGATGTTAGGCACACCCCATTTCTACCACTGTCATATTGTAGTAGAAGCTAGAATTCATTGGAATAAGTTTTTTCAGTACTCATCTGCCATAGCCCACTGCAAACAGTTTGAAGTGCTTACCAAACACAGAAAAGGTATGCTCTCACAGCTTTATCGGAGTGAAGTAAAATCTCACTAGCAGGATCTGAAATCAAACCTTTATCCTCTGAAAACACAGAAATTTTATACTGAAAGTATCTGTCTGTATAAAAAAAGCCTTACCTACATACAAAATGTATAACACTTTAAATCCTAAATAAAACTGAATTTACTTGTTGTAATGCTTAACCATTTTAGAGCCACTGGATTGCTGTAATAAACATCAAAAATAAATAGTGCATGGCAGTATTGGCACTCATATATGACAAAAGGTTTTTTTTTTTCTCTCATATAATTACCAAATACAATCTGTTCCTCTTGTGATGTCTGTTGTTGTATTACATCATATCACTACATGAAGAAACAGCTGCAAAGGACATTTTGATCTTTGTCATTTTTCAGGGCTGTTTTAGTCTGTTGTTGACATGTGGTCCCCATACTTTAATTTGCAAGATATCTTGTTACTGAGCTGAATGAAGCCTTGCTTCAATGATAATGATTCTTCTTTCAAGAGACAAATGGCTAACTTGATGGGACATTCTTAATCGTTCCCCTTGGGGAAAGAGCTGTCATTCTATAAAAAATGATATCTCTCACCCTTATTATCTCAAATGGCCAATGAAAACAGAAATTTGGATGCAATGCAAACATTTTATACCGTCTTTGGAATGGTCATGTTGCACATTATATTTTATTATATAAGAAATATTTTCTATGATATTATATTGAGAATCCAAGTATACTGTATTAAAACAGAGCTCCAAGCAAACAGATAAATACACAGTTGAAGTAAATATATGTGAACTGTTAAATAATTAGTAATTATGTTCATCCAATCTTTTAATTAAGGACATGTTGCACTTCATTTGGGGTGATTATGCTAATTGTATGCCCAATAAGCAGGATGGGGTAAAAAGGTGACACAAACTGTAAAACCAAAATAGGAAATAATGGTGTGAACTACATGACTGTGCAGTGTTGTAAAGGTGTGTGAATCACCAACCTTGCTGAAGGAAGTTATATAAAGGTAAGCAATAAAACAACTAACACAGAGATGTATTGCAGCTGTTTATTTATCTTATTGTATAAAGTTGTATTTTAATACATTCAGTTTCTGTAAAAAAATATCTGTATTAGTATTATTTTGTTAAACATAATGGATTTTTTTCATAGTAAATGCTGGTATGGCTTAGTGAAATAGATAAAGATGTTTTCACTTTATTAAACCAATTACACAAGAAAAATTTTTTTTTTTTTAAATATTTCATATATGATTGAGTATAAAACCTAGACATTACTTTACCTTATATGATAAGGTAAGTCAACAGTCTCTGCTCTTTTAGTAAGTCAATCCAATGTAAATCCTGGTCAGCCATCTGAGATTGTACTAATATGGCTAAAAGCTGTTATTTTAATTGGGAGGACGTCTCATCACCAAGAAGAGAGTTCTTGTCTTGAGTTCTGCTTAAAATGATTCTACATTTAATAGGACTACCATTGGCTATAGTACTAGAAACCACACATTTTGGTCATTCTTTGTAAAGTGAATTTACATTGCATTCATTAAGCGAAAATTGCAAAGTGACAATTCCATTGCACATTGAAGAGCCTGAAAAATAAACATACATTCTATTTACAAGGGATAGGTGAAACAAAGGTTATGGTTTGCAGAGAGAGGCAAGTATGTCTACTCTTTAGGCTCGCACACAAGGCCTCTGTCTATTTTTGGAATACTCCCATCAGTGTAAGTCCCAGGGAATTACATCTGTGCTAGTAGGAATTTGAATGACTTGTCCAACAGGTCACATAAAATCCACGTAACCTCTGATTTTAGAAGGTGGTAAGAACAGGCTGAGATTGGGAGAATTTTACTTTTTCTCTTACCTAGTTAGCCCTACTAACAGATTTGTTTTCATGAATACCCCAGGCGGTTAAAATGTAGACTTATTTAACCAATAAAAAGGATTTTTGGTGGGAGGAGGAGCCTCATAAGAGGGTCCACTAATACTTGGGCAAGGTTTTCCGGTACCACATCCTAGCAAAAAGTTGCACAAAAAATATCCTATAAACTAACAAAGGACTTTAACTGTACCAATGCGTTTTCTTGAAAAATTATCAAAATTTATTGCAATGCAGCACGCACTTTGAGTACAATTTTGATGACTCATGGATGAGACACACTTGGATTACCACATCGGTGGAGGGAGGTGGCAACAGCTGGTCATTTGAGAAATAAAGTTTTGACTGTTTATATTGATGTTACTTATACTGGTGTATGTAGAGAGCTCTGAGTTGGAGCTATAGTCTATAATCTACAGTACATACATTGAATCCAGTGTAAACTGTATACATTTTATTTTAGAGCTTGGCTGCAACTAATTTTCCTGAAGAAGCAGGCTAAGTCCAGTGAAATGCAACTGCATCAGAAATGACAGCAAGCACGTCATCACCCAATCTTGCAAGGGATGATCATCCTATTTCTTACTGTATAGTATACAGATATTTCTTCACATATGTGATGTTGTGTTATGTCTTCATTTTATGTTTTTTGGTTTTAACAAAGTTGTTATACAATACAATTTGATAATTTTTCAAGAAAAAGCATTAGTACAGTTAAAGTCCTTTGTTAGTTTATAGTGTCTTTTTTGTGTAAAATTATTTAAGTTGCTTTGTCCAGCAGATCAGTCAGTGACACTTCTGAGCCAGCATTTGCTGATTTATTACCAATACATGTAGTCTGATTGCTCTTTCTCTGCATGTAATCTTGTGGCCCGATTGTAGCTTAAAAAAAAAAAAAACTAGTTAGCATATGGAGGGTTAACAGATTGATAAAGAACTGATAAAGAACCGATAAAGAAACTCACAGGTAAAGCTCACAGGTAAAGTAGATAGAAGGTTATTGATGCAACTACGCCTCATTTAGGGAGACAGACTGGGAAGGGGGGAAAAAAATGATTTATTTGTTGGTTTGAGCCCGGGCTCACATTGGTGCTGCTTCTAAAGCTGCGTTATTATACTTGAGTTGCCGCGATTCAGAAGAGATAGGGGCAGTGCAGTGCATTTTCGGGTGCTGCCAGACCGACATCTGAGTGACTTTATGCCCGGATGTCTGTTGGGGTCGCACCTGACACTGTAAAAGACGGAATAGGAACAGGAACCACATTACGCAAAATTGACACAACACCGCTAAAATTCAAGTCACATTATTGCCTCTAATAGGCTGCAACTTATCATGCGACTTTCCATGCGGATTGTTATGCGATCATATCTTTTAAGACACAGGAGGGTAGCCTCAATGTGAGCCCGGGGTTTATAGCTTTATTTGTTTATATGTTTTTTTTCCTTCCTTTTTTTTATTATGAAGGACAAGATTTATGGTACTGTTCCTCCCCCTAAGAGAGGGGGAGATAGGAAGGGAAGGAAAAAAGAAAGAAGGAAAAATATATATAGATTGCCCAGAGTCCCTGCGGTGAGGTACCCTCTGTGTTCACCAACTTGTCCCCCTTGTATAGTAAACTAGATGAAGTAGTTGAACAGACAGTGATACCAAAATCCCAATGACTCTGTAAAAATATATATAAGGGGGAATGAAAGAGGCCACATGCCTCTGGGATTTTTTGTTAATGGTATCTTGGTTAGAATTAGGTACACAGTAATTATGAAGATGTATATATAAAACAATTTTTATTTTCCAAAAAGGATAGAAATATAGAAAAGGACACAAATATTACATCCATACATTACAGACATATGTGTTATATCAGACAAAAAGTTACGTAGAGCTTCGCCATACTCGACATGTTTCACTCAATGGAGTTTCTTCAGGAGATTGATAGGTTTAGCTCAAAGGTATGCTGAAATAACAGAGTTTCATGAACATGCATCCTTTTAAACAGTTTTACACAACCAAAGTGTGCATGTTTATACATCATATATACTTGAGTTGGCTCTAGTATATACATCTGGGGGTATGAGCAATTTCTACAAACTTGAAGGTTACACAACATTACAAAAAGTATAGGACATAGAAAGCAGGTAAGGGCATGAGAACATGAAGTAGGGCAGGACTTACCACATATGCTTGGAGAGTTTTAAAGGAGAAAATGCATGTATAGAGGTCGATTTCTTGTTTAAAAACAAATTTCGAAGTGAGAGATGATTCACTCCCAGGGTGCCAGCACGAGCTATATGTCACTTGCAGAGAGACAACACTAAATAGATTTAAATGGATAGCGCCATTAGAGGAATTGTTAAAGGGTAGGGTTCAAAAATACAAAATTGATTATCGTACAGATAAAGTGTTAATGAAGGACTGTACCTCTTAGAAGTCATGTGGTACGCTAACGACAACGAAGTTCGGGTTTGAACCAGTGCAAAGTAAGGTGCAGAAATATGCTGCACCAGGGTCCAAAGGTTGATGTTTGGGGCATTTCAGTTGTTATCTGAAATGTACAGGGTAGATATATTAGTATCCAGCAAAAAATAGGGATATCCGTGTCAGTCCAGAGAGGACTGTACATGTAAAAAGGCAGTATAAAGATAGAGAATGATGAAGTCTTACCCCATTAGTGTAGTGAATAGATGGTAGCGGATTGGGCTCACAGTGGAAGGCGAATTAGACGCCTCACTTCTCGGTGTGCTCGGGCTCCTGACAGGGATTAAACTGGCAGAGGGGTTTGCCTTAAATAGTGTGCTCTCCGACCCGGCGGCGTCTGACATCACCGCCGGGTCGCGGGCGCTTAAACGGCAATGCTGGGCACCAGAGGTACTGTGGTGCGTGGTACGCATGCGTCGGCGGCGAACCATGCCGCTGACGCATGACGTCAGACGTCGCGCCGCTTTGCGGCGGCACGACGGCGGCCATCTTGGGAAATCCTATTTGCCCTCACCTCGCTGTATCAGAGAGTGGGACAGAGGATCCCCAAATGGGGAGGAGGGACACAGCAGCAGGCATACACCGCCGCTATGACCTACCGGCCCAACGGGGAGGAAAAAAACCCGATCAATGGGCCGAGAACATAAGGCGCCATAACAGGCCAAAGAAAAGGGGTGGCTGAGGGGGAGCAACGAAAGGGATCTATTACGTTGCAACCCGACAGGGACCCCGGGGCACCCGTACAAGTGACTGCAAATGCCGACTGGGCAACCTGTAGGGAGCATCTCATTTCTGTTATAGATATAGAGCATTACAGTGCTTGAGAATAAATAACGGTGCATGTTATACCAAGTTCATTTATGTGGCAAGTCGGCCCATCCAGTCACGTCCTGAACTGCTTTAAGACACAAAAAGTTTATTATAAATATCATACATAAATATATATCATATAAAAAAATGACATTTGTTGTAGTCCATTATTAAATGATTAGGCAAGGAGATAGACAGAAAGCGGGAGAAAAGGGGGAGAGAGTATTTGTATTGCTGTCGTGATCTAGAACTGCATTTATTCAGAGAAAGGACTTAAAGCTGAGGGCATCATTTAGGCCGGGGGAGGCGGTGGCTTTTAGATCAAATATCCAACGAGCCTCACGTTGGAGTAAAATACGATCATAGTTGCCACCCCTTTCCCCTGGAGGTACATGCTCAAGTGCGAAAAAGTGCATTTTTTTGTCATCATGGGCATGAAAAAGTCCCATGTGACGGCTGATCGGGGTCTCCATCTTCTTTCCTCGTACAAGGGTTACATGATCCCTTATGCGATGGAAAAATGGTCGTTTGGTTTTACCAATATAGAAGGCTGTGCATTCACATAGCATAATGTAGACTATACCAACTGATTGGCAATTGGCCAGAAATTTGGGTTTATAAATTCTTTTGTTTGGTAACGTGATTTGTTTAGATGCATATATGTAGCGACAGAAATTGCATTTGTGACAAGGCTTACTTCCAACATTTTTTTTCGGGTTGGAACAACCCTCTTGAGTTGGAACGTAGTGACTACGTACAAGGGTGTCTCTAAGGGACTGAGATCTCCTGTAAGTGATTTCTGGGTAATCACCCACATGTTTAGATATCAAGGGGTCAGCCTTAAGCAAGTACCAATATTTGTCAAAAATTCTCCGCACCTGAGCGTGATGTCCAGAAAAGCGGGTGATGATTCTGATGCCCGGGTCAGTGGTGGATGCTTTAGTTCCATGAATGAGATTAGAACGATTTTGTTGCTTGGCTTTCAAATATGACTTTTTTAGACATGTTGAGCTATAACCACGGTGTTGTAAACGCTGCTGCAGTTTTTTGGCTTCCACTTTGAAGTGGGAGTCTTGGCTGCAGTTTCGCTTGACACGGAGATATTGCCCATATGGTACACTAGATACCAAAGGACTGGGATGAGAACTCGTTGCATGTAGCAATGTATTAGCGGCAGACGATTTACGGTAAAGGGTAGTGCCAACATTACCCTCTCCATCAACGTAGATAGTGATGTCAAGAAAGGTTAGTTGTGATTGACTTTTTTCTATTGTAAAGCTCAGATTAAACGTGTTAATCTTGAGCTTTTCATAGAAAAGCAGTAGGTCGGATTCTGTACCTGTCCAGATGAAAAACACATCATCGATGTATCTTCTCCAGATTGGGATCTGATCCAGAAATGTCTGTATATCATCTCTGTGAAATAGATGACGCTCCCACCCCCCCAGATACAGATTGGCATACGATGGGGCACACTTGGTCCCCATTGCTACGCCCTGTATCTGGAGGTAGTGGGAGCGCCCAAACAGAAAAATGTTGTTGTTGAGTATAAATTCTAATAATTTGATGATGAAATCGTTATATTTTGGTGATGACTCGGTGCTCTCGGAAATGAAGCCCTTCACAACTCTGACCCCTAGATCATGGCCCTTTACAACTCTATACCCCCAGAAATCACTTACAGGAGATCTCAGTCCCTTAGAGACACCCTTGTACATAGTCACTACGTTCCAACTCAAGAGGGTTGTTCCAACCCGAAAAAAAATGTTGGAAGTAAGCCTTGTCACAAATGCAATTTCTGTCGCTACATATATGCATCTAAACAAATCACGTTACAAAAGAATTTATAAACCCAAATTTCTGGCCAATTGCCAATCAGTTGGTATAGTCTACATTATGCTATGTGAATGCACAGCCTTCTATATTGGTAAAACCAAACGACCATTTTTCCATCGCATAAGGGATCATGTAACCCTTGTACGAGGAAAGAAGATGGAGACCCCGATCAGCCGTCACATGGGACTTTTTCATGCCCATGATGACAAAAAAATGCACTTTTTCGCACTTGAGCATGTACCTCCAGGGGAAAGGGGTGGCAACTATGATCGTATTTTACTCCAACGTGAGGCTCGTTGGATATTTGATCTAAAAGCCACCGCCTCCCCCGGCCTAAATGATGCCCTCAGCTTTAAGTCCTTTCTCTGAATAAATGCAGTTCTAGATCACGACAGCAATACAAATACTCTCTCCCCCTTTTCTCACGCTTTCTGTCTATCTCCTTGCCTAATCATTTAATAATGGACTACAACAAATGTCATTTTTTTATATGATATATATTTATGTATGATATTTATAATAAACTTTTTGTGTCTTAAAGCAGTTCAGGACGTGACTGGATGGGCCGACTTGCCACATAAATGAACTTGGTATAACATGCACCGTTATTTATTCTCAAGCACTGTAATGCTCTATATCTATAACAGAAATGAGATGCTCCCTACAGGTTGCCCAGTCGGCATTTGCAGTCACTTGTACGGGCGCCCCGGGGTCCCTGGCGGGTTGCAATGTAATAGATCCCTTTCGTTGCTCCCCCTCAGCCACCCCTTTTCTTTGGCCTGTTATGGCGCCTTATGTTCTCAGCCCATTGATCGGGTTTTTTTCCTCCCCGTTGGGCCGGTAGGTCATAGCGGCGGTGTATGCCTGCTGCTGTGTCCCTCCTCCCCATTTGGGGATCCTCTGTCCCACTCTCTGATACAGCGAGGTGAGGGCAAATAGGATTTCCCAAGATGGCCGCCGTCGTGCCGACGTCTGACGCATGCGTACCACGCACCACAGTACCTCTGGCGCCCAGCATTGCCGTTTAAGCGCCCGCGACCCGGCGGTGATGTCAGACGCCGCCGGGTCGGAGAGCACACTATTTAAGGCAGCCCCCTCTGCCAGTTTAATCCCTGTCAGGAGCCCGAGCACACCGAGAAGTGAGGCGTCTAATTCGCCTTCCACTGTGAGCCCAATCCGCTACCATCTATTCACTACACTAATGGGGTAAGACTTCATCATTCTCTATCTTTATACTGCCTTTTACATGTACAGTCCTCTCTGGACTGACACGGATATCCCTATTTTTTGCTGGATACTAATATATCTACCCTGTACATTTCAGATAACAACTGAAATGCCCCAAACATCAACCTTTGGACCCTGGTGCAGCATATTTCTGCACCTTACTTTGCACTGGTTCAAACCCGAACTTCGTTATCGTTAGCGTACCACATGACTTCTAAGAGGTACAGTCCCTCATTAACACTTTATCTGTACGATAATCAATTTTGTATTTTTGAACCCTACCCTTTAACAATTCCTCTAATGGCGCTATCCATTTAAATCTATTTAGTGTTGTCTCTCTGCAAGTGACATATAGCTCGTGCTGGCACCCTGAGAGTGAATCATCTCTCACTTCGAAATTTGTTTTTAAACAAGAAATCGACCTCTATACATGCATTTTCTCCTTTAAAACTCTCCAAGCATATGTGGTAAGTCCTGCCCTACTTCATGTTCTCATGCCCTTACCTGCTTTCTATGTCCTATACTTTTTGTAATGTTGTGTAACCTTCAAGTTTGTAGAAATTGCTCATACCCCCAGATGTATATACTAGAGCCAACTCACGTATATATGATGTATAAACATGCACACTTTGGTTGTGTAAAACTGTTTAAAAGGATGCATGTTCATGAAACTCTGTTATTTCAGCATACCTTTGAGCTAAACCTATCAATCTCCTGAAGAAACTCCATTGAGTGAAACATGTCGAGTATGGCGAAGCTCTACGTAACTTTTCGTCTGATATAACACATATGTCTGTAATGTATGGATGTAATATTTGTGTCCTTTTCTATATTTCTATCCTTTTTGGAAAATAAAAATTGTTTTATATATACATCTTCATAATTACTGTGTACCTAATTCTAACCCAGATACCATTAACAAAAAATCCCAGAGGCATGTGGCCTCTTTCATTGTCCCCCTTGTAGGTACCCCAGCCCTCTGGTAGGGCTTGGTGGTATTTTTTTTGGATATATTCCATATCCTTTTTTTTTTTTTTTGTGGGTGTCTTCTCCCCTTGTTTTCCCTTTCCTTTGTTTTTTTTCCTTAATGTTATTATTCTGCATTTCCCTGGGTAGCCCGGGGATTTGAGAGAGAGAGCCTCTCTACTTTTATTATCCCTTCTCTTCCCACCCCACTTCCCCCCTCCCCTTTTTTTTCCCTTTCTTTAAGATGGCAACAAATTTTTATTTTCAGCTTCATTGAAACTTTGCACTTACAATGTCAAAGGCCTTAATAATGAATCAAAAAGAGGTCAGATTCCATATAGTCTGCATAAAGCTATGGTAGATATTATACTCCTCCAGGAGACTCATTTCCGCACTGGTAGTATTCCTGTGTGCTCGCATAAACATTACTCTCAACGGTTCCATAGCACTACGCCTAGTTCTAAAGCATGAGGGGTATCCATCACTTTTCTTAAACACCTACCGATATATTACCTGAAACATATAGCTGATCCAAATGGTGGATATCTTTCTCAAAATCAGGTTATGGAATTGAATGAGTCAAGTGTGCCCCGCTATGCTCGAGCTGGACCTCAGTAGACACCAAGAGATTTCCTTGATCGATCGGGTAAATCAAGACACCATAGACAGAAGTATGGATTATCATGAATACGCTGTATTGAAAGCATCACATAGGTTATATTGGGTTACACAGTTACACAGGACATGGGGGCAGTCCCTTAGTCCAACCAATCACAAGTGCTACATGTTATACAATGTTGTATACGTAAAATACATATATTTGTATAATAGTCTGCCTGGAAATACAGTCATTAAATTCTATATCTATATATATATATTCTTAACCTTTTAACTACAAATCTGACATTTGGAACATTGGCATTACGCCCAGGTGTGTGGTATATTGTCATCCAATGTCTGCGAGATAATGTTCCGAGAATATGTCTCTTTCTTAACCACAAGCGATTTCCTGCAAGCTGCAGAGGGAACTTTCTTTTAGCACGAAATATGCCTATTCTGATAATTTAAGCCTTGCGTGTGCATTTCAGCTTTCTATACCTAGGTAGTTTGTTTTATAAGTTCAACATAAAGCTAAAGTATCACTCCAGCCCATGTATGTGTTCATGATCCATTCCCTAACAATCCCTCCTTTGATCAGGGAGAGAACGTAGTTCTCTATTGATCACTCTTGGTCACTATACCACCTTTGTTCCGCGTAGAACATGGTCATAGATGTGTCCTTTCCTCTTTCTGGCTGTCCGGTCTTGGCAAGGGAGGGTAACTTGCTGATTAGGTAAAATACTAACTTAATTGTGGCATATATGGCAATCCCCAGGATTAATATCATGATTAAAAGCATTCCGGATTTTCTAATACTTTTTTTTTAATCCTTTTTTTTTTTTGATACTTTCCCAGAATGAGCCAAACCAGCCTCCTATACCTGAGAAGGGATTCCAGGAATCCCCTAACCTCCTCATCTGGTCTTGTAGTCTGGACCGTTCCTCCTGATGTCCCTTGATTATTTCATAATAATCCGGAACCTCTAAGTCTTCAGATGGTTTTGTTAGGTTGTTGATGTATGTGCAACAGAGGCTCTTGTCCCCTGTGGCATTACGGTGCCCCGTCAAGACCATCATCATCCTTTCCTGGCGCTGTTTAATTATCTCTTGTTCGAAGAGAATTTTCCTAAGTTCTTCATTCATGAATCCTATAGCTAAAGCAGTTTTACTCATCCAGGAGTCCACTAGTTGGCCAAATTTGTCAACTTTAGTGAGGGCATTGTACATTCCTGCTCCCACCATGGATGCAAACACCTTATCCCACCAGGTAGTTATTTCCCTTTTGTGCCTCCCGAATTCTAAGTGGCCGTGTGCAGGTAACATTTCTACAGGGGAATCACCATTAGTCGTTCCAACCAACGTACAACACCCTGAGGTTTTCCTATCGATAGGATATGGTATGCTAGTATGACACCACAATCCGCAACATACCATCCATCCATAAGGTAGATGTGGGGCGGGTACCTCTCTGGGGGAGTTCAAATTAAATCTCAGGCCTACAAGGCAAAGCCAGTCACCTATAGATGGGGCCTCATCTTCTCTCTTTTCCATCCATGAACTGTTCATGCGAGTGTCTGTAAGCCATGATTGTGTTAGGGTGTTGTTGTTGCCATGTACGCAATCTGCAATTTTGTAGGAAGACATATTGCCTATTCTCTTATTTTGTAAAAATGGTGTGGTATAGTGTCAGGGACGGAATAAGTATCAGAATCCTCTTGGGCCCCATTATTGTCATTTCTTAAGTCTGGTCTGAGCAGTTCCCTCCTTAGTTTATATTTTGGTAGGCGTCTTAAGTCCTTCTCAGTCAGAGGTTGAAAGGGAAGCTTTTTTGATCTCTTATTTTGTATTACCTGATTTATCCCTCGTTCAGTTAGTTTGTCCTTTTTGAACTTACTTACTAGGTCTTGACTGGGTCTATGGTTCAGGCTCATACACCATGTCTTTTTTTGCCCTTTGTGGGTGGCAATGAATATGATCGCAGCAAAGGGGCAATTACCATTCTTTCTCTGAATGTGGTGCCCTGTTACTGACTGTGCCTGTGCTTTAGACCTTTCCCCCCTATCACCTGTGTACAGCATGGGTAGATGTGGCCTGTGTCCATAAATGCCGCTCTCTTCTGCAAATAACATTTTACATGTTACAAGAAAAGAAAAGGTAATAATAATCTGGGGGGTACATTTCCATTTGGTAGGTCTCTTGGGGGGAAGAGGGGGGGTCAGGGATTAGTTGAAAGTCATCAGGTCCGAGGTTTCTAATGCCTCTATGTCCTCTGGGCAGGGTGTGAAGGGGAGTTGAGTAAGATGGTTGTTTTTTTCTGAGGGGTTTGAGTTCGATTCTTTCGATGGGTGGATTGGGATGACTTCCTTCTGGCTGGGCGCTTTTTTTATCATTAAGGCGTGTATCCATTGTGGGCCCTGTTCGGTGAGGATCGCTGTCCTGGAGGCTTTCAACACTTCAAATGGGCCTTGGTAGATGGGTCCCGGTTGTTTCCTTGCAGCGAGTTGTTTCACCAGGACCTTATCTCCAGGGATGAAGGGATGTGTTGGTTCTGTGGAAAGAGGAGGAAAAGTGACAGCAACCTTGTCATAGGTTTCAGTCAAGCTACTTACCAGGTGTTTCACATGCTCATCCTGTAAAGAATATTTGATTATTCTTCTTCTTCCTGTGGCCTTTTCTGAGCTGGTTTTCCCATTAATATCTCATAAGGGGAGATCCCTGTCCTACTGTGGGGGGTTGTTCTTATTTGAAAAAGTACCCCTGGTAGGAAGTGGAGCCAGTTTTTCATGGTGCCCTGGGTAGCCTTTTTTAATTTGTCTTTAATATTTCTGTTCATTCTCTCTACAAATCCTGCACTCTGGGGGTGATAGGGGATATGTAACTTCCACTGTATTCCTAAAACCCTAGTAAGCTCTGTGGTGAGCTTAGCTGTGAAGACTGGACCCCGATCTGAGTATGTGGTGGTGGGTAACCCGAACCTACAGATCCAATGGTTAATAAGGCAACTCGCTGCAATACCTGCGGTTTCACCGGTCACACCAATAGCTTCTGGCCAGGACGGAAATTTGTCCACAATCATGCACAAATATTTTATATTTATTTTTTGCTTGGGCAAATGTGTGAAATAAATTTGCAGATCTTGTAAGGGACCTAATGGGGGTGGCAGGTGTCCATGCTTGCCATGGTGTGGTCCCTGAGTGTTGTTTTGGGCACACGTTAAGCATGAATCTATGAGTTGATTTACCAGGTCATGGGTGTTACGTGTACAGAAAGCTATCTGGTAGTTCTGTAGTAATGGTCTTTTTCCTATATGTCCTGGGCCATGTAGGTAGGACAGTATGAGGGGCGCAATGCTTTCTGGCATGCCCATTACTCCCTCCTTGTTTGACCATAAGCCCGAAGGGCTACAAATCAAACCTGACTGTACCCAGAAATCAAGGTCTGTAGGTTGTGCTTTAGATTGTAAGAGAGATGCCACTGAGGGGAAGTCTGGTGAAGAAAAATCTGTGGCAAATAGAAGTTTATCGACGGGTTGCCATTCTGGTAAATTGGCAGCCGCCTCTTTTGCTGAGATATCTGCTAAATTGTTCCCCTTAGCTGTGTGAGTTTTGCCACAAGCATGTCCTTGGACCTTTATGACATTAATTTTAGTCGGTAAATAGAGAGCTTGTAGTAAAGCTGTCACATAATGTTGGTTGTTGATTTATTTATTGTCAGCTGTTTTAAATCCTCGATTAAGCCATATCATACGGTAATCGTGGGCTACGCCGAATGCGTAGTGGCTATCAGTGTACACATTGATCTTTTGGCCTCTAAAAAGCTGACATGCTCTCATGAGGGCATAGAGTTCTGCTTGCTGTGCAGAAGTAGCAAATAAAGGTTTTGCTTCTATGATGGTTTTAGGAAGAGTGACCACAGCATAGCCCGTTTTGTAAGTGCTGTCTGTTGGACATGTGCAGCTACCGTCAACATAAATGTTTAAGTAGTTGGGATTGGGAATGTCACTAAGATTTCTTCTGGGTGCTGTGACAGTGAGAAGTTCCTGTGTGCAGTCATGTGTAGCTTGAGCAATGACTGGGAGTTTCAATAGAGCATGTAATAGTTTTATTGCCGGTGTGGCTTCCGCACAGGATTTTACAGTAAAGTTGTGAGTATTCATTAGGATAATTTCATACCCACTGGATCTTTAGACAGTCATATGTTGGGACATATTTTGCAACAGATGTAGGACACTATGTGAAGTGTACAATGTAGTAGGAGAACCTAGAGGGATTTTAGAGGCTTCTTTTTCTGTCACTGCGCACGCTGCCAGTGCCTGCAAACAGGCAGGCATGCCTTGAACTGGTACTGGTAATTTCTTGGAAATATATGCAACGGGGTGGTAGTGAGTGCCATGCATTTGCGCAAGGATTGCAGCAAATGCGGGACCTCTGACCACGCAGTAGAGTGCAAAAGGTTTTTCATAATTTGGTAACCCTAATGCGGGGGCATTAGCCAAAGCCTCCAGAATTGATTTAAAAGCCATTGTCATTTCACTGATATATGTGACTGTCTTTGGTGCCTGGAGGCCGGTGGCCGGGTGTAGGATTGAGTCATAGTAGGAACAGTCAGGAATCCACTGTCTGCAGTACACTATTGATCCGAGGAGGGACAAGAGTGCTGCTTTGTCCTTTGGGGGGCCTAGGCAAGTGAGGGTCTTGACTCTCTTTGGGGATACCATCCTGGCCCTGCCTGAGATAATACATCCTAGGTATTCCACCTTCCTCTGACACCACTGAATCTTTTTGCGATACGCCAAGTGGCCCTTAAGAGCTAAGTGGGTCATCAGGCTCTCGGAGTCTACCGCACACTGCACCCCATCCACACTTCACAACAGGGGGTCATCCACATACTGCAGTGGGACTGAATCTTCTGGTGGGACCCAATCATCTAGAGTGACTTTCAGAACCATGGAGAAGGCAACTGGACTGTCTACATATCCCTGTGGAAGACAGGTCCATGTTAGTTGACCCTTTTGTTGACCCTTTTCCCATGAAAAAGCAAATATAGGTTGAAAATCCTCATGCACATCTATGCTAAAGAAAGCATTGGATAGGTCTAGTCTAGTATTCCCGTGATATCAGATACAAGAGGGGGTAATGGTTGTATGCCCTTGTTGACACTTCTTAGATCCTGTACCATCCTCCATTCCCTGTTTGCCTTTTTTACTGGATTGATGGGGGTGTTCCATGGGCTGATGATGGGTTTCAAAATACCCTTCCTGATGTATTCTTGAATTAGTGGTTGTATTCCCTGAATTTTCTGTAGTGGCAAGGGATATTGTTTTTGAAAGGAAGGAGAGGTGTCTATTTTAAAAGTGGGGACATAAGGAGCACACTTAATGTGTCCCACATCTGTTTTGGATTTTGCCCAATTAGGATGTCCCTCCAAGTGGACGGGTATGGACATTGAGTAGAATACAAGGTCTTGTCTCTTTGGCATTGTAATGTTACAATGGGGGGATTTTGCCGTCATCCCTGTCAAATTTGATGTGTAGTCCCAGTTTTGACATTAAGTCTCGTCCCATTAGACATAATGGACAGTTCACTAGTACGGCAAACTGTAATGTGTTAAGTAATTTGTCGTCCAAGTCAGTGACCTCCAGTGGAGGTGTGATCTTGTGGATAAGGTCTGTCCCATTAATTCCCATAGAGCATCCCTCGGTGCAGTCATCAGTTACAAAACGGGGGTCATTCAAACAACTGTTTGTAGCTCCTGAGTCCAGCAGAAAACTGATCATGTGTCCCTCTACTTTTAGAGTGACCTGTGGTAAGGTTTTCCAATGATCAGAGACAAAACGCATCACAAAGGTGGGGGCATGCTCTGGGAAGCCCTATTGTTGATTGTAAAAAGGGTTGTGGTGGTTGTGATATGGAATTTTCATTTGTGTGTCCTGGCCAATTCATTTGGATGTTTGCCTGTGTTTCCCTCTGATGACCTAGAGGAGGACCGGGAGTTTCGGGCGTTCTGTATTGGGGGGGCCCGTTCTGTCTTTGTGTGAAATGGCGGTTCCCTCTATATCCCCTATTTTGACCTCCCCTCCATTGCACTGCTCATCTTGGGCGGTAGCTTCTTCATTGAGGACAATCTGATTTCCAGTGGCTGGGGTCTCCACAATTAAAGCAACCCTGTTCATATTGGGTGTAAGTCATACCGATGTGCATAAGTAGGGACAGGGATGGATGGACACATGGTTGTCTGTTCAACTGCTGGTACTGCTGGTTCTAGATTGGCACTAGTTTCTGTAAATATGCCTCCCTTTGTGTTGAATACCCCAGAGGCAGCTCTTTTCTTCATGTCGTCCATGAAGTCTTTAGCAGTTTGCTTTGACCAGTCAGGATTTATAAGTTTAATGATTTGTGCAGCTTTTGGGTCCCCATTATTCATAACGTTACTGGAAAACAGGGCATCACTATCAACTTCACATGAGACATATACATTTTGTACAACCGGGAAACAAAGCTATAAAAGTCCTCTCCCGGTTGTTGTTTACAAGAAATTAAGTCATTAATTGGCATTTCAGGTTTATAGGCCTTTCGCCAGGCGGACAGTAACATATCCCAGAACTTGTGCCAATCTTCTCCCACCCTGTATAATGCGCTATCCTTTGCCCATTGCAAAGCGTCAATTTCTGCAGTGCTGTCTGGGTCTACAGCAGTAATTATTTGGAGATCCTCTTCTGACATTCTTAACCCGTCACAGTATCTTTTTAGAAAATTTACAGCTTGTTTAGGGTCCTTTTTTGGTTTTGGACAGGTGTCTTTTAATTCTTTAACAGCCCCTAAAGGTAGGGGAATTTGGACTTGAGTAATACCCATTGTAATTAAGGGAAATATTGGAATAGGTTCTGTCCTTTTTTCTGGGACCGAGATCATTGCCAGAGTCTGTAGGTCTTCAGTTATCTCCTCAACGGTAGTGTCAGTCAAACCGGTAGTTTCGTCTTGTTTGGAATTTATTTCCCCTGACTGTGGCAATTTCTCCCTATATAGTTTTAGAGCCTCTACCTCCCTTCTCTTTTTTGATGCCCTGGTTTGCATTTGTCCTTCCTGGGATAATTGATCCCAGACCTTTTTTTATTTTCTTCATCTAGTTTTTCTATCTTTTCCTGTCTCCTCTTTTGTCTCTGAAAGTATCTTTCATCTTTTTCTTTAGTATGTCTATCGTCTATTATCTGTGCTTCTAATTCTTTCCCTATTTCATCTAGTGACTGCTCATATTCTTGTATAGCTTGTCTATTTATTTCTTGTTGTTCTAGCCAACAATCACCTTTGTCCTCAGCAATGGCCATCAGGGCGCCTATGGTTAATTCGTCTGAGGGGTATAACTTCTTTTTTGGTTTAGGGTCTGGTTGTTTTAGGGTCGTCACAGATTTCTTTTGGGCTGTGGTAGTCTCATCAATTTTGGCCATGACATAGGGAGGTGGCGCGGGATAAGGGACTAATGGGGGGTAGTGTAAAGGATGTTGGGGCACTAGGGGGTGTTCTAGAAATAGGATTTTTATAAATAGTCTGGGATAATTTCTTTTTTTACTCCTTCAAAGCTTTTGACCAAATCTTGTAACAATTCAACATATATTCTTTATCATAGGGAAATGGTGGATAATTGTACTGTTTGTATTGCCCACATAATTTAGTAACCTCGTCCCAGTCCTCTTGACTACAAGGACCGTGTATAGTCAATCCAGATATTTGCAAGGAGTGTGCACGGGACAGAATATTAGTCCAAAAGGGATCAGTACAATGCTTTCCATAATTTCCAGACACAAAATCAATTGGGGTCGGCTGCTCTGACTTACCACAAGCATTCAGCTTCTCCGGTTGATTCCCCATAATTATTTATAAACGTTGTCAACAGAGCATACAGTCAAAGATTTTGGACATACAATAAATATTTCACCAGTTCACCAGTTCTATATTCAGTAGTACTTCTAACACCTTTAACACTTAATCCCTCTAGGAAGACAAAGTTATTGTGGATATTGAATCGCAAAGTCCACACCCAGGATGGACCCTCTGAACAGAGGCCCTTTTCCGACTTTGTGATAATATCCACCAGAAGCATAAGAAATAAGATATGTATTCTGACCATGATATACAAACAATAAACTGGTTCTACAATCTGAACAGCGTCCTGCCCTTAACACTCTAAAACGTCCTGGACCATTCATTTAAACAAAAATTGAAATCTCTTGGTTGTCTTGTCCAATGTGATAATCGGAAATTATTTCCAATTATGTTTACTTCTCAGTCTTGGCCAACCTAGCGGGGACTACTATTCTTCACAATACAATCATTAACCACTACTTGCCTATAACTTTAGATTTTCGAGTTTTGAATCCTATCAAAGCAAGGTTTCACAAAAAATAATATGTGAAAATATACCTTGCCTTGACCGAAAGTCAAAATCCCACTTCTGACACCACTGAAAGGGTCAAGTGGTCAAGTGCGCCCCTCTATGCTCGAGCTGGACCTCAGTAGACACCAAGAGATTTCCTTGATCGTAGCCAACACTGGTTCAAAAATACAATGACTGGGTAAGGCCGGTGATGTGTCGAATTCTACGTAGTACGTAGGTTACATAGTTAGTTCGGTTGAAAAAAGACACAAGTCCATCCAGTTCAACCACAAAAAAAAAAAAAAATATATATATATACATATATACATCATACAATCCCATATACCCCATTCTATACCCACAGTTATAGGACAAGGGGATTTTGAAAATCTCCGAAGACGAACGGCGCCTGCGCGGTGAGTCCAGGTTCAAGCCACACCATCCGAGGTTCAAGCCGAGTGAAGCGAGGCCATGCCCGAAGCGTGGTGAGCGAAGCGAGCACGTGAGGGGCCCTGTTAATATGTGCTACCGTATGTTCACTTGGATGGTGGGGCTTGAACCTGCACTCACTGCGCAGGCACTGTTCATCTTCGGAGATTTTGTTAATCTCCTTGCCCTCCGTACTGCGAAAGCGCTGCGCCTGCACAGTGAGTGGCCGGACACTATCCGATGGCCGGACAGTTTTTGTCAGAACACCAGTATACATGTCTATTCTGCACAAGGTACAGCCAAGTCCTGTGGGATCCATGCCTGGTTCATTTTAATGAACGTGAGCTTGTCCACATTGGCTCTGGACAGACAGCTGCGCTTGTCTGTGATAACACCCCCTGCTGTGCTAAATACACATTCAGATAATACACTGGCTGCAGGGCAGGCCAGCACCTCCAAGGCGTAAAGGGCAAGCTCAGGCCATGCGCCCAATTTGGAGACCTAGAAGGTGAAGGGGGCAGACCCATCATTCAGTACGTGTAGGCGTGTGCACACATACTGCTCCACCATATTGGTGAAATGCTGCCTCCTGCTAAGACGTTCCATCTCAGCTGGTGGTGCTGGTTGTTGTGGCGCGCTGACAAAGCTTTTCCACATTTCGGCCATGCTAACCCTGCCTTCTGAGGTGCTGGCGGTGCCCCGGCTGCTTTGGCGACCTCTTCCTCTGCCTTCGCCTTGTGCTTCCACCGTATCCCTGCTGTTAGGTGGAAATGCCACCAGCAGCGCGTCTACCAGGGTGCGCTTGTATTCACGCATCTTACGATCATGCTCCGGCAGCAAGGGCACAGTTCTGGGAACAATTAGCTTTGTTTGCCGACAATCTATTCGTTTATGTTATCAACCCACATGTTTCTATACCCTCTATACCCTGTTTTGGAACCCTGAGCAACTTTAACCGCTTCCTGACCGCCTCACGCCGATATACGTCAGCAGAATGGCACGGCTGGGCAAAACCACGTAGATATAGGTAAGAGCCTAGCCGTAAGTCGCGTGCGCACCGCCGGCGGCGCGCTCATGACCCGGTCAGGAGCTCCGTGACCACGGCCGCGGGACCAGCGGACCTGATCGCTGCTGGTGTCCCGCGATCGGGTTACAGAGCTGAAGAACGGGGAGAGGTCTGTGTAAACAAACCTCTCTCCGCGATTCCTACACTGCCTGTCATTGATCGGCTGTTCCCTGTCATCAGGAAAGCCGATCAATGACGTCAGACGTCACCCCCACCCCTAATGTAAAAAAAAAAAACACACACGTCACAGACCATAACCCCTCCCCACCCCCTAGTGGTTAACTCTTTCACTGCCAGTGTCATTTATACAGGAATGCATTTAAATAGCATTGATTGCTGCATAAATGACAATGGTCCCAAAAATGTGTAAAAAATGGCCGATGTGTCCGCCATAATGTCACAGTCACAATAAAAATCGTTGATCGCCGCCATTACTAGTAAAAAAAAAATATTTTAATAAAAATGCTATAAAACTATCCTCTATTTTGTAAACGCTATAACTTTTGCACAAACCAATCAATATTCGCTAATTGCGATTTTTTTTTTACCAAAAATATGTAGAAGAATACGTATCGGCCTAAACTGAGGAAAAAATAAGTTTTTTTATATTTTTTGGGGATATTTATTATAGCAAAAAGTAAAATTTGTTTATAGCGCAAAAAATAAAAACTGCAGGGGCGATCAAATACAACCAAAAGAAAGCTCTATTTGTAGGAAAAAAAGGACACCAATTTTGTTTGGGAGCCACGTCGCACGACCGCGCAATTGTCAGTTAAAGCGACGCAGTGCCGAATCGCAAAAAGGGGCCTGGTCCTTTGGCTGCAAATTGGTCCGGGGCTGAAGTGGTTAAAGTAAATGTATTAAAATACGATGTCTCAATGTGTCACTCACACCACAACAAGTTATAATAATAATTTCTCGTTTAAAATTTGTTCCTCGCCATTAAAATACCTAGGTATTATAATTCCCCCCGGCCCTGGCCATTATATTCAATGAACTATATCCCCCTTATGCAACATACCCTACAGGATCTTAAATAATATGATGTTAATCAACATTCGTGGTTTGGAAGGATCAACATATTGAAAATGGATACAATACCTTGGTTTTTGTACCTTTTTTTTTTTTTAAGAATTTATTGAAAAGAATTGACAGACAAATACAATTTAGTTAGCCAATGGGAGAAGGTCCGCGTCGCTCGATGGGGTACAATTTTCACATAGGTAAAATATGTTTGGCAAGAAAATAATGACCATATCTTATGAAGCATAACATAGTACCAAAAAGATCTGTCTGGCATAGGCAATAAACTCAATATGAGGGGGGGGGGGGAGGGGTGTAGGGGAAACAACCTGCAAGTCACATTTTGGGGTATAAACATAAAGTGAAGAGAATTGTCAAGCTGGGGTATAGGGGTGGTTCTGGAAGTCCTGAGCTCAATAATTCGGGTAGCCAGCATTGATGACGAGCGTTGTAGGCCATGACCGACATGGGTTCGGGTGAAAATATCGCAAAGAACCTAGTTCAGTGAGTGTCATCAATGTCCGTTTGCGACGAGGCTTTTATAGTACATGAAAGGAGTATGTAGAGACTCAAGCATTGTAGGGTGGAATACTGCATTCATGAACGCCCCCTACCGCAAGAAGAAGCGCTGTTTCACGACTGGTTGATTCAAATCAGTTGTTAGTTTTTCCCTGTGGAGTTGCAACTGAAGCTCTTGTTTATCCACTGAGAATGTAGGGTGGGATGATGAAGTCCAATTTTTTTAGTATTGCTCTCCTGGCAGCAAAGAGACTGATAAGGATCCAGTCTTTGTGTTGATGCTCTGTGCGGGAGGACCAGGTTAGGAGTTGTTTGTCCCAATAGGCAAAAATCAAAAGTAAGGGGTCTTTAGGAAGGTGCAGCAGGGTTATGCCCTGTATGAAGGATATGAGCTACTCCCAGAAAAAGGCGATGAAAGAGCAGGACCAAAGCGATGTGTCAGGGTGGGTCTAGGGTGTTTACAGAGGAGAGCCTGGGGATTGCTCTTGTCTATGAGAAAAGGTATATGGGCATGGTGTAGTATCTTCATCTGGGTTTCCCGCCAGTATTCACAAGGTATCAGTCGGAGAACTTTGTTGTAACCCTTTAGCAACTTGTCAGTTAGATCTGGGTTTGGGAAATCTTTTCCCCAGTTCGCAGTGGCAGAAGACTCAATGGTTGGGGTGAGCTTGCAGAGCAGGGGTTTGTACATGCTGGATATAGTGTTCAGACCTGCATGTAGTAAACTGTCCACAAAGGATGGTCAAAATCTCTTTTTTACTTCGCCACAGGAGGTGCGGATGAAGTTGACACATTGCCAAAAATAGAAGATGTGAGAGTTAGGTAGCTCAAACTGTCGAGCTATGTGGGAGAATGAGAGTGGTAATCCAGTGTCTATATCGCAAAGGGCAGAAAAGTTTTTGAGACCGTTCCTTGACCATAAAGAGTAGCTTTGATGTTCCAATCCTGGAGTAAAGCTGGGGTTTCCTCGTATAGGTAGGTGCTTGGATAGGAAAGGGGAGAGTTTTTCCTTTCTTCATACTTCCCTCCATGCAATAGGTGTGTCACGAAGGAGGAGGTTATGCTGGAAGTCTAGTTGTAACTATTTCCATTGGCAGTGTAGTAAGGCCACTAATGAGTAGGGGTGAGCCATTGCAGATTCAAGAGAAAAGTTGGAGTATCGGGATGTCTGTTGTATCCAATCTAAGCCTATTCTTAGCAAGCAGGCTAAATTATAGAGTCTTGTACCTTTTCAAACTACTCCTGTTTTTGCCCCTAGATCTTTTTTCTCCACTTAGAATCGGCTTTTACAAAATTCATCTGGGGCTACAGGAAACCTAGACTACATAAGAAATTATTATCATTGTCTAAAACGAAAGGAGGAGTGGGTGCACCGGACCTGTACTATTATTATATTGCGGCTGTTCTGACCAGACTAGTGAACTGGTTTCAATACTCTGATACTAAACAATGGGTATTAATAGAGCAATGGTTGAACCAATTTTATCTTAAGGTGCTTCCCTGGCTAGATTTATCTACCAGTGATACTCACCGAGACTTATCACATACTATGCCCTCTCTTACATCCCATCTATTAAATATTTGGGCTAAAACAACCTTACAGTTAGTTACCCTCTCATGTAGGACCTATGACACCCCTATTTGGTAACCTTTATTTCCCACCACTAAACCGGATAAGTTTCCTTGCATGGAATAAAGAGTTTCATCAAAGAATGAGCCAGATTCTATGGCAGGGAACACTTCCATCTTTATTAAACTTATTCCCTACGCAGCAACCCTCACTTATGCAAAGGTTGGAATATTGGCAATTATTGACATTTTGGTCTTCTATCCCCTCAAATAAATCCTTATGTAGAGATTTAACCCAATTTGAATTTCTTTTGTTACAAGATTCCAAACCAAAACATGTTCTATCAACAATATATTAAATGCTTATTATAAAAAACCATCCTGAGCCTCCGGAATACACAAACAAATGGGTGAATGAGCTTAATGTTCAAATTGAAGCTAAAGAATGGGAGAAGGCATTTAATCAAACACATTGTTTGTCACCAACAACTAAAGCACAAGAGACGAGCTATAAGCTCCTTTTCAGATTTTAATGGAGTCCATTGTCACTCCAGTGTATATATCCAGATACATCTGATATATGCTAGTGGTGCCACGCAGCTAAGGGTTCACGGTTTCATATCTGGTGGGAATGACCTCAAATTTTTAACTTCTGGGAAAAGATTATGTAACTGTATGCCACAGTTACCGGGGAATTAATCACAAACACGCCTCAAATCACCCTGCTCTCTATCTTACCAGGATCATATAAATACATCAAAAAGAGTCTTCTTAGACATTGGTTGACAGCAGTGAGACTGGTTATACTGCGGCACTGGTGGTCAACACAGTGTCCATCGGTTAACGAATGGGCCATAGAAATGGATTGTATAGAAAGGTTGGAGACACTTTTAGCACATTAATTGGACATACACGAAGAATGCCTCCTGACATGGGCCTCCTGGAGGATGTATAGGGAAACAACAAGAAACTAGAAAAACCTCTAGGGAAAGAAAGTAAGGACTATGGATGTGTTAAGTAAGGTTTCAATACAAGACGCTTAGTTGTTGCCACTCGCCCCCCCCCCCCCTTTTAGTGGTTTGTCTTGTTAGATGTGTGAAAAGGTATCTATAATCTGTGTGATGTGATGAAATGAAATGACTATGCTATCTATAGATGTATGCATTTGTTTATGTTTGAACGTGTTTGAACTTGTTTATGTCTGTATAATAACTTATAATAAAATTAGATTGATTTAAATGTTGCTAAACGCACGTAAAAAATACTACATTGTACTGGTTTGTACCCTGCAGCTTAAGGGATCCCCAGGATTCATATCTAAAGGATTTGTGTATTTTCAATAATGCTCCCCAAGAATGGTATTATTTCAATTTTATTTTTTTTGCATTTTTATGCTCAACATCCCATGCCTCAAATAGGTTTTAGTGATATGTTCTGGGTTCATGAATTCCCTCTGAGTTTGTCAAATTTCCCACCAGCCAAACTCTGCCTTGCTTGCTCATCCCTAGTGCTGATATACCTCAGAACTTTTCAGAGGACATTGAGCCATGACCTAAACTAGATTGCACTATCCTTGCAACATTCAGAGCAGAATTTTTAATTATTTTGAAATATCATCTGTTCTTACAATATCCTGAAACGATTGCACTTGAAAATATTAAAAGTCTTGTACGTGATGTACCTTGCCATTTGAATTGCTCATTGGACCTTTTAAAACTGATAATTATAGATACAGTGCTAGGTACGAGTGTGAGCCCTTGCAGTGTCTATAGCACCAAAATCCCATCTCATTCTACCTGTTCTGCTACAAGATCCAACATTCTACTGTTCTTCTTTTTAATCTGAGGATACAAATAAGAAAGATGTCACAATACTGGTACCCAAGAAAATAATTTTTACTAAAACATCATGGCCATAAAAAAATCAACACAGAAAGGGTAATTAATGCAGCTCTATATTCAAATCCATGGGGGTGGAGGCAATGATTGCATACAAGCAAGCACCACCATGAACATTACATTGCCCACGGCTACTGTCTATCAATTCTTTCCAATTCTGCATCAAATGATTAGCTGTTCCTTGGTAAAAACACAGAATTTGTGTCTTACCATTAAAGATTTGCTTTGTTCTGTTTTGTTAATTAAAAGCCTTTTTTTTCATTGCATTTAAGGCAATACTAAGAACTCCCCACACAGAAAATATTGTAGGAGTTCTTCTCCATTTCTCTAAGCTCTTAATAAAACCAAGAGGAATAAAATATTTATTTTATTTTGTATTTAACAGTAGACATTTCAAGCTAGTGCCAGGTCTATTTGCCTCGCAGTCTTGTTTGGGTAATTGCCTCCTTGCCTCTAGCTTTCCATACATGAATACAGGGCCGCCATCGGGGGGGGGGGGCAGCCCATATACATGAAGGGGGCGGAGCATCCTGAGGGGCCCAGGCCCTTAAGGAAGGGATGTTTTTCTGTCAGAACATGGCAGCCAACTCCAGCCCCAGCCCTGAGCTTGCCGCACACTGCTGTCACTTGTAAATGTGGGTGTCTAGTTCCTGCGTCTATAAGTGACATCGCTGCTCTCCCACCGGGCACACAGAGCCCCTTTTCTGTCTTGCATATCCTCATAACAGCAGAGGAGATGGTACATCACTCCAGGAGGTTGCCGGCATGGTCACAGTTTCTTTTGTCCTCCTAGTGTTGCAAAGTTCTGTCTGCAAATCACCAGCTTCGACAGGCAAGAGCAGAAGAGGCAGAGTGATCTGACATCACCCTCCTGCTCAAGTACCACCCACCCATGGGCAGCCCACAAGAACAGGCTGAGCACTCTGCAGGAGCCCTTCTCTCTTCTCCCCACTAGTCTGCATAGCTACAAGGTGAAAGTTATGAGTGGAGCACTACCTTTTGTTGTGGCTGCAGAAATCAAATGCCAGCTTTCCACACAGTAGAAGAGCAGGGGAGCTAAATACAGCCTTATGTATGGTAGTGTATGGTGCTTTGCTGTTTCTTCTAGAAGATGTTCTATAATGTTATATACAGTGTATACTGTATATATACATACACATTATAAGGAAACAATTGCAAGCTATGTCCCCATTTAGATCCCCCCTCACTTCCTGTCTTGGTGTCACCAGGGCAGGAGGTGGGGGAATCTTTCTGTGGGGGCATAGCCTGCAATTGGTTCCTTATATATATTACATTTAATATATAATATGGACATTATAAAACAATTGCAAGCTATGTTCCCCCAGTGAGATTTCCCCACTTCCAGTCCTGGTGACACCAAGACAGGAAGTGAGGGGAAATCTCCTGCAATGACATAACCCTGTTATACGTTTTAGTTATGTATAAAACTAAAGTATATATTTAGCCAGCACTTTTTTCTATTCTGGCTAAATTCTGGAAGAGTTAAAACCCATTTGTTTTTCCCATCTGTGTTCCGTTGTGAGGTCCCATAGATACAACAGGAAGAGGGAAATACCAGGGTCCCCTTTGGAAGGTTTCCTGTCTTTTCCTGTTCTGGGGACAACTCAAATTTTTGGATTTTCCATATGGGGTCACTGAGACAAGGAGCTCTTTGTCCTGGTGTCCGGAAAGAAAAAAAAATGGAGTTCTCACCAGAAGAGCGAGGGGCAGGGGGGTTCTAACCCTTCACTCTTCCATCTAAAACTAAAATAAAAATGTGGATTTAGTTTGACTTTAAAATGACAGGTTTCTGAACGTCTATAGCAGTGATGGTGAACCTTGGCACCCCAGATGTTTTGGAACTACATTTCCCATGATGCTCATCTACACTACACGTGTTCATACACTGCTGATTGTGTCTGTTCATTATGTCTATGCAAAATTATTCTCCTGGCAGAGGAGGACATGGGATGGGGGGATGGGACTGGAGGAAGAAGAGGAGAATATGGGATGGGGAGGATGGGACTGGAGGAGGAGGAGGAATTTGGATGGAGGAGTAGAACATGGGATGAAGAAGGTCATGGGATGGAGGGGATGGGATTGGAGGCATAGGATGAAGAGGACATGGGATGGAGAAAGAGAAGGACATGGAATGGGGGGATGAAACTGGAGGAGGACATGAGATGGGACTTGGTGGGATGGTCTGTGGGCAGATTTGGTGGGATGTCCAGTGGGCAGGCCCTGGGGAATGTTGGTGGTCAGGGTGGGCCCCAGGCCTAAAGCTGTTTACATTTCTGATGGCAGCCCTGCCATCTGTCTCTAGCTTCCTATACATGCATGTGCTGTCAAACATACTCTTTGTGGTATCACTAGCCAATAATCTGCTGATTTCATGCATGAGCACAAAGTCAAGTAGGATCCCATCCCAAACATGTCCACATTATTAAGAAACACTGTTCTATACTACAAGATCAAGCATATCCTTACTGTTCTACTTACACTGACATTCTTAACCCGTCACAGTATCTTTTTAGAAAATTTACAGCTTGTTTAGGGTCCTTTTTTGGTTTTGGACAGGTGTCTTTTAATTCTTTAACAGCCCCTAAAGGTAGGGGAATTTGGACTTGAGTAATACCCATTGTAATTAAGGGAAATATTGGAATAGGTTCTGTCCTTTTTTCTGGGACCGAGATCATTGCCAGAGTCTGTAGGTCTTCAGTTATCTCCTCAACGGTAGTGTCAGTCAAACCGGTAGTTTCGTCTTGTTTGGAATTTATTTCCCCTGACTGTGGCAATTTCTCCCTATATAGTTTTAGAGCCTCTACCTCCCTTCTCTTTTTTGATGCCCTGGTTTGCATTTGTCCTTCCTGGGATAATTGATCCCAGACCTTTTTTTATTTTCTTCATCTAGCTGCGCTTGTCTGTGATAACACCCCCTGCTGTGCTAAATACACATTCAGATAATACACTGGCTGCAGGGCAGGCCAGCACCTCCAAGGCGTAAAGGGCAAGCTCAGGCCATGCGCCCAATTTGGAGACCTAGAAGGTGAAGGGGGCAGACCCATCATTCAGTACGTGTAGGCGTGTGCACACATACTGCTCCACCATATTGGTGAAATGCTGCCTCCTGCTAAGACGTTCCATCTCAGCTGGTGGTGCTGGTTGTTGTGGCGCGCTGACAAAGCTTTTCCACATTTCGGCCATGCTAACCCTGCCTTCTGAGGTGCTGGCGGTGCCCCGGCTGCTTTGGCGACCTCTTCCTCTGCCTTCGCCTTGTGCTTCCACCGTATCCCTGCTGTCAGGTGGAAATGCCACCAGCAGCGCGTCTACCAGGGTGCGCTTGTATTCACGCATCTTACGATCATGCTCCGGCAGCAAGGGCACAGTTCTGGGAACAATTAGCTTTGTTTGCCGACAATCTATTCGTTTATGTTATCAACCCACATGTTTCTATACCCTCTATACCCTGTTTTGGAACCCTGAGCAACTTTAACCGCTTCCTGACCGCCTCACGCCGATATACGTCAGCAGAATGGCACGGCTGGGCAAAACCACGTAGATATAGGTAAGAGCCTAGCCGTAAGTCGCGTGCGCACCGCCGGCGGCGCGCTCATGACCCGGTCAGGAGCTCCGTGACCACGGCCGCGGGACCAGCGGACCTGATCGCTGCTGGTGTCCCGCGATCGGGTTACAGAGCTGAAGAACGGGGAGAGGTCTGTGTAAACAAACCTCTCTCCGCGATTCCTACACTGCCTGTCATTGATCGGCTGTTCCCTGTCATCAGGAAAGCCGATCAATGACGTCAGACGTCACCCCCACCCCTAATGTAAAAAAAAAAAAAACACACACGTCACAGACCATAACCCCTCCCCACCCCCTAGTGGTTAACTCTTTCACTGCCAGTGTCATTTATACAGGAATGCATTTAAATAGCATTGATTGCTGCATAAATGACAATGGTCCCAAAAATGTGTAAAAAATGGCCGATGTGTCCGCCATAATGTCACAGTCACAATAAAAATCGTTGATCGCCGCCATTACTAGTAAAAAAAAAAATATTTTAATAAAAATGCTATAAAACTATCCTCTATTTTGTAAACGCTATAACTTTTGCACAAACCAATCAATATTCGCTAATTGCGATTTTTTTTTTACCAAAAATATGTAGAAGAATACGTATCGGCCT
The DNA here is from genome assembly GCA_028564925.1 of Lithobates sylvaticus. Lineage (NCBI taxonomy): Eukaryota > Metazoa > Chordata > Amphibia > Anura > Ranidae > Lithobates > Lithobates sylvaticus. The sequence continues at coordinate 237,451,987 of CM053029.1, forward strand.
AAACTGAGGAAAAAATAAGTTTTTTTATATTTTTTGGGGATATTTATTATAGCAAAAAGTAAAATTTGTTTATAGCGCAAAAAATAAAAACTGCAGGGGCGATCAAATACAACCAAAAGAAAGCTCTATTTGTAGGAAAAAAAGGACACCAATTTTGTTTGGGAGCCACGTCGCACGACCGCGCAATTGTCAGTTAAAGCGACGCAGTGCCGAATCGCAAAAAGGGGCCTGGTCCTTTGGCTGCAAATTGGTCCGGGGCTGAAGTGGTTAAAGTAAATGTATTAAAATACGATGTCTCAATGTGTCACTCACACCACAACAAGTTATAATAATAATTTCTCGTTTAAAATTTGTTCCTCGCCATTAAAATACCTAGGTATTATAATTCCCCCCGGCCCTGGCCATTATATTCAATGAACTATATCCCCCTTATGCAACATACCCTACAGGATCTTAAATAATATGATGTTAATCAACATTCGTGGTTTGGAAGGATCAACATATTGAAAATGGATACAATACCTTGGTTTTTGTACCTTTTTTTTTTTTTTAAGAATTTATTGAAAAGAATTGACAGACAAATACAATTTAGTTAGCCAATGGGAGAAGGTCCGCGTCGCTCGATGGGGTACAATTTTCACATAGGTAAAATATGTTTGGCAAGAAAATAATGACCATATCTTATGAAGCATAACATAGTACCAAAAAGATCTGTCTGGCATAGGCAATAAACTCAATATGAGGGGGGGGGGGGGGAGGGGTGTAGGGGAAACAACCTGCAAGTCACATTTTGGGGTATAAACATAAAGTGAAGAGAATTGTCAAGCTGGGGTATAGGGGTGGTTCTGGAAGTCCTGAGCTCAATAATTCGGGTAGCCAGCATTGATGACGAGCGTTGTAGGCCATGACCGACATGGGTTCGGGTGAAAATATCGCAAAGAACCTAGTTCAGTGAGTGTCATCAATGTCCGTTTGCGACGAGGCTTTTATAGTACATGAAAGGAGTATGTAGAGACTCAAGCATTGTAGGGTGGAATACTGCATTCATGAACGCCCCCTACCGCAAGAAGAAGCGCTGTTTCACGACTGGTTGATTCAAATCAGTTGTTAGTTTTTCCCTGTGGAGTTGCAACTGAAGCTCTTGTTTATCCACTGAGAATGTAGGGTGGGATGATGAAGTCCAATTTTTTTAGTATTGCTCTCCTGGCAGCAAAGAGACTGATAAGGATCCAGTCTTTGTGTTGATGCTCTGTGCGGGAGGACCAGGTTAGGAGTTGTTTGTCCCAATAGGCAAAAATCAAAAGTAAGGGGTCTTTAGGAAGGTGCAGCAGGGTTATGCCCTGTATGAAGGATATGAGCTACTCCCAGAAAAAGGCGATGAAAGAGCAGGACCAAAGCGATGTGTCAGGGTGGGTCTAGGGTGTTTACAGAGGAGAGCCTGGGGATTGCTCTTGTCTATGAGAAAAGGTATATGGGCATGGTGTAGTATCTTCATCTGGGTTTCCCGCCAGTATTCACAAGGTATCAGTCGGAGAACTTTGTTGTAACCCTTTAGCAACTTGTCAGTTAGATCTGGGTTTGGGAAATCTTTTCCCCAGTTCGCAGTGGCAGAAGACTCAATGGTTGGGGTGAGCTTGCAGAGCAGGGGTTTGTACATGCTGGATATAGTGTTCAGACCTGCATGTAGTAAACTGTCCACAAAGGATGGTCAAAATCTCTTTTTTACTTCGCCACAGGAGGTGCGGATGAAGTTGACACATTGCCAAAAATAGAAGATGTGAGAGTTAGGTAGCTCAAACTGTCGAGCTATGTGGGAGAATGAGAGTGGTAATCCAGTGTCTATATCGCAAAGGGCAGAAAAGTTTTTGAGACCGTTCCTTGACCATAAAGAGTAGCTTTGATGTTCCAATCCTGGAGTAAAGCTGGGGTTTCCTCGTATAGGTAGGTGCTTGGATAGGAAAGGGGAGAGTTTTTCCTTTCTTCATACTTCCCTCCATGCAATAGGTGTGTCACGAAGGAGGAGGTTATGCTGGAAGTCTAGTTGTAACTATTTCCATTGGCAGTGTAGTAAGGCCACTAATGAGTAGGGGTGAGCCATTGCAGATTCAAGAGAAAAGTTGGAGTATCGGGATGTCTGTTGTATCCAATCTAAGCCTATTCTTAGCAAGCAGGCTAAATTATAGAGTCTTGTACCTTTTCAAACTACTCCTGTTTTTGCCCCTAGATCTTTTTTCTCCACTTAGAATCGGCTTTTACAAAATTCATCTGGGGCTACAGGAAACCTAGACTACATAAGAAATTATTATCATTGTCTAAAACGAAAGGAGGAGTGGGTGCACCGGACCTGTACTATTATTATATTGCGGCTGTTCTGACCAGACTAGTGAACTGGTTTCAATACTCTGATACTAAACAATGGGTATTAATAGAGCAATGGTTGAACCAATTTTATCTTAAGGTGCTTCCCTGGCTAGATTTATCTACCAGTGATACTCACCGAGACTTATCACATACTATGCCCTCTCTTACATCCCATCTATTAAATATTTGGGCTAAAACAACCTTACAGTTAGTTACCCTCTCATGTAGGACCTATGACACCCCTATTTGGTAACCTTTATTTCCCACCACTAAACCGGATAAGTTTCCTTGCATGGAATAAAGAGTTTCATCAAAGAATGAGCCAGATTCTATGGCAGGGAACACTTCCATCTTTATTAAACTTATTCCCTACGCAGCAACCCTCACTTATGCAAAGGTTGGAATATTGGCAATTATTGACATTTTGGTCTTCTATCCCCTCAAATAAATCCTTATGTAGAGATTTAACCCAATTTGAATTTCTTTTGTTACAAGATTCCAAACCAAAACATGTTCTATCAACAATATATTAAATGCTTATTATAAAAAACCATCCTGAGCCTCCGGAATACACAAACAAATGGGTGAATGAGCTTAATGTTCAAATTGAAGCTAAAGAATGGGAGAAGGCATTTAATCAAACACATTGTTTGTCACCAACAACTAAAGCACAAGAGACGAGCTATAAGCTCCTTTTCAGATTTTAATGGAGTCCATTGTCACTCCAGTGTATATATCCAGATACATCTGATATATGCTAGTGGTGCCACGCAGCTAAGGGTTCACGGTTTCATATCTGGTGGGAATGACCTCAAATTTTTAACTTCTGGGAAAAGATTATGTAACTGTATGCCACAGTTACCGGGGAATTAATCACAAACACGCCTCAAATCACCCTGCTCTCTATCTTACCAGGATCATATAAATACATCAAAAAGAGTCTTCTTAGACATTGGTTGACAGCAGTGAGACTGGTTATACTGCGGCACTGGTGGTCAACACAGTGTCCATCGGTTAACGAATGGGCCATAGAAATGGATTGTATAGAAAGGTTGGAGACACTTTTAGCACATTAATTGGACATACACGAAGAATGCCTCCTGACATGGGCCTCCTGGAGGATGTATAGGGAAACAACAAGAAACTAGAAAAACCTCTAGGGAAAGAAAGTAAGGACTATGGATGTGTTAAGTAAGGTTTCAATACAAGACGCTTAGTTGTTGCCACTCGCCCCCCCCCCCTTTTAGTGGTTTGTCTTGTTAGATGTGTGAAAAGGTATCTATAATCTGTGTGATGTGATGAAATGAAATGACTATGCTATCTATAGATGTATGCATTTGTTTATGTTTGAACGTGTTTGAACTTGTTTATGTCTGTATAATAACTTATAATAAAATTAGATTGATTTAAATGTTGCTAAACGCACGTAAAAAATACTACATTGTACTGGTTTGTACCCTGCAGCTTAAGGGATCCCCAGGATTCATATCTAAAGGATTTGTGTATTTTCAATAATGCTCCCCAAGAATGGTATTATTTCAATTTTATTTTTTTTGCATTTTTATGCTCAACATCCCATGCCTCAAATAGGTTTTAGTGATATGTTCTGGGTTCATGAATTCCCTCTGAGTTTGTCAAATTTCCCACCAGCCAAACTCTGCCTTGCTTGCTCATCCCTAGTGCTGATATACCTCAGAACTTTTCAGAGGACATTGAGCCATGACCTAAACTAGATTGCACTATCCTTGCAACATTCAGAGCAGAATTTTTAATTATTTTGAAATATCATCTGTTCTTACAATATCCTGAAACGATTGCACTTGAAAATATTAAAAGTCTTGTACGTGATGTACCTTGCCATTTGAATTGCTCATTGGACCTTTTAAAACTGATAATTATAGATACAGTGCTAGGTACGAGTGTGAGCCCTTGCAGTGTCTATAGCACCAAAATCCCATCTCATTCTACCTGTTCTGCTACAAGATCCAACATTCTACTGTTCTTCTTTTTAATCTGAGGATACAAATAAGAAAGATGTCACAATACTGGTACCCAAGAAAATAATTTTTACTAAAACATCATGGCCATAAAAAAATCAACACAGAAAGGGTAATTAATGCAGCTCTATATTCAAATCCATGGGGGTGGAGGCAATGATTGCATACAAGCAAGCACCACCATGAACATTACATTGCCCACGGCTACTGTCTATCAATTCTTTCCAATTCTGCATCAAATGATTAGCTGTTCCTTGGTAAAAACACAGAATTTGTGTCTTACCATTAAAGATTTGCTTTGTTCTGTTTTGTTAATTAAAAGCCTTTTTTTTCATTGCATTTAAGGCAATACTAAGAACTCCCCACACAGAAAATATTGTAGGAGTTCTTCTCCATTTCTCTAAGCTCTTAATAAAACCAAGAGGAATAAAATATTTATTTTATTTTGTATTTAACAGTAGACATTTCAAGCTAGTGCCAGGTCTATTTGCCTCGCAGTCTTGTTTGGGTAATTGCCTCCTTGCCTCTAGCTTTCCATACATGAATACAGGGCCGCCATCGGGGGGGGGGGCAGCCCATATACATGAAGGGGGCGGAGCATCCTGAGGGGCCCAGGCCCTTAAGGAAGGGATGTTTTTCTGTCAGAACATGGCAGCCAACTCCAGCCCCAGCCCTGAGCTTGCCGCACACTGCTGTCACTTGTAAATGTGGGTGTCTAGTTCCTGCGTCTATAAGTGACATCGCTGCTCTCCCACCGGGCACACAGAGCCCCTTTTCTGTCTTGCATATCCTCATAACAGCAGAGGAGATGGTACATCACTCCAGGAGGTTGCCGGCATGGTCACAGTTTCTTTTGTCCTCCTAGTGTTGCAAAGTTCTGTCTGCAAATCACCAGCTTCGACAGGCAAGAGCAGAAGAGGCAGAGTGATCTGACATCACCCTCCTGCTCAAGTACCACCCACCCATGGGCAGCCCACAAGAACAGGCTGAGCACTCTGCAGGAGCCCTTCTCTCTTCTCCCCACTAGTCTGCATAGCTACAAGGTGAAAGTTATGAGTGGAGCACTACCTTTTGTTGTGGCTGCAGAAATCAAATGCCAGCTTTCCACACAGTAGAAGAGCAGGGGAGCTAAATACAGCCTTATGTATGGTAGTGTATGGTGCTTTGCTGTTTCTTCTAGAAGATGTTCTATAATGTTATATACAGTGTATACTGTATATATACATACACATTATAAGGAAACAATTGCAAGCTATGTCCCCATTTAGATCCCCCCTCACTTCCTGTCTTGGTGTCACCAGGGCAGGAGGTGGGGGAATCTTTCTGTGGGGGCATAGCCTGCAATTGGTTCCTTATATATATTACATTTAATATATAATATGGACATTATAAAACAATTGCAAGCTATGTTCCCCCAGTGAGATTTCCCCACTTCCAGTCCTGGTGACACCAAGACAGGAAGTGAGGGGAAATCTCCTGCAATGACATAACCCTGTTATACGTTTTAGTTATGTATAAAACTAAAGTATATATTTAGCCAGCACTTTTTTCTATTCTGGCTAAATTCTGGAAGAGTTAAAACCCATTTGTTTTTCCCATCTGTGTTCCGTTGTGAGGTCCCATAGATACAACAGGAAGAGGGAAATACCAGGGTCCCCTTTGGAAGGTTTCCTGTCTTTTCCTGTTCTGGGGACAACTCAAATTTTTGGATTTTCCATATGGGGTCACTGAGACAAGGAGCTCTTTGTCCTGGTGTCCGGAAAGAAAAAAAAATGGAGTTCTCACCAGAAGAGCGAGGGGCAGGGGGGTTCTAACCCTTCACTCTTCCATCTAAAACTAAAATAAAAATGTGGATTTAGTTTGACTTTAAAATGACAGGTTTCTGAACGTCTATAGCAGTGATGGTGAACCTTGGCACCCCAGATGTTTTGGAACTACATTTCCCATGATGCTCATCTACACTACACGTGTTCATACACTGCTGATTGTGTCTGTTCATTATGTCTATGCAAAATTATTCTCCTGGCAGAGGAGGACATGGGATGGGGGGATGGGACTGGAGGAAGAAGAGGAGAATATGGGATGGGGAGGATGGGACTGGAGGAGGAGGAGGAATTTGGATGGAGGAGTAGAACATGGGATGAAGAAGGTCATGGGATGGAGGGGATGGGATTGGAGGCATAGGATGAAGAGGACATGGGATGGAGAAAGAGAAGGACATGGAATGGGGGGATGAAACTGGAGGAGGACATGAGATGGGACTTGGTGGGATGGTCTGTGGGCAGATTTGGTGGGATGTCCAGTGGGCAGGCCCTGGGGAATGTTGGTGGTCAGGGTGGGCCCCAGGCCTAAAGCTGTTTACATTTCTGATGGCAGCCCTGCCATCTGTCTCTAGCTTCCTATACATGCATGTGCTGTCAAACATACTCTTTGTGGTATCACTAGCCAATAATCTGCTGATTTCATGCATGAGCACAAAGTCAAGTAGGATCCCATCCCAAACATGTCCACATTATTAAGAAACACTGTTCTATACTACAAGATCAAGCATATCCTTACTGTTCTACTTACACAGTACTACAAGACACAGTATATCAAGACTGTTTTACGTACACTGTACTTAAAGAATCAACATATGTTCACAGTTTTTTTTATTCTATGTTAGTAGAGCAAATCCTGAATATTACACTTACAGCGTGCCACAAGAAACTGTATTTCCTACCTGTTCTACTTACAGTGTGCTAAATGACACACCATATATCATTATGTTTACTCTGTTCTACTAAACACAGCATATATCATGCCTGTCTGGTATGCTTACACTGGGCTACAAAAACTAGTACATTTTACCTGTTCTACTTATTCTGTCCTACAAGATACAGAATACTCTTCTTGTTTTGCTTACACTGTGCTACAAAACACAGCATACTGTATATTCACTGGTCACCTTACTCTATTCTACTAAAGTATACTATAGTATATCATGCCTGTTCTGCTTACAGTGTGGTAGAAGACTCAGCATATTTCACATGTTGTGCTTTCTCTGACCCAGCATATGCTGTTTATTCTGTTTCTGTTCTACATGACCCAACATACCCTTCCTGTTTTGCTTACACTGTGCTGCAAGACACAGCATATCTTCACTAGTCACCGTAAGCTGGCCATTCAGGAATCAAAATGTGTCTGGCTCGGCAGGGACTAGGCAAATTTGGATTCATGTATGGGCAGCAGGGTTATACAGGAGTCAATCTGCCCTATTGGGTTTTTAGAAGAAAAGTTGATTGCTAGGCCCTAGGGTGGCAATCAAGGCCCCCAAAATATAGCATGTGCCACATCCTATTAGTAATTGAATAGTGTGAAAAAGGGAATGGACTTTATAGGCACATGTGAAAAATGATTACAAAATGATTACAAACCATTCCCTTTGTCACACTATTCTATTGGATTTTTTGCCACTCGATTAGCAACACTGGCTATATCCGGCAGCACTGATCAGTGTATTCTGATGGTGAAGTCTCCCTGCTGTCAGAATACAAAGGCTCAGTGGGGAGGATTTTTCCATCCACATCAATATGGTTAAATGAAAAAAAAAAATACTAATATATGGTCTGTATTATGCCACGTACACATGATCTGACTTTTCGGCCGGACTATCTGTCGGACTCCAGGTAGACAGGATTAGCGAAGGAAGTCAATGCCGCCGCCTCGATTGACACCTCGCTAGCCCCGTCACCTGGTATGGATTTAAAGGGGAATCCCCCAAATCCATATCAGACCCTTATGCGAGCACGCAGCCCGTCCGGTCAGGAAAGGGGTGGGGACGAGCGAGCACCCCCCCTCCTGAGCCGTACCAGGCCGCGTGCCCTCAACATGGGGGTGCCTTGGGGAAAGGGGGGTCCTGCGGCCCCCCCACCCCAAAGCACCTTGTCCCCATGTTGATGAGGACAAGGGCCTCTTCCCGACAACCCTGGCTGTTGGTTGTCGGGGTCTGCGGGCAGGGGGCTTATCGGAATCCGGGAGCCCCCTTTAATAAGGGGGCCCCCAGATCCCGGCCCCCCACCCTATGTGAATGAGTATGGGGTACGATATACCCCTACCCATTCACCTGAAAAAAGTGTAGATAAAAAACACAACACAAGTTTTTAAAATACTTTATTACACAGTTCCGGGGGTCTTCTTCCATCTTGGGGGGTCTTCTCGCCGGACTCCTCCGTTATCTTCTGCTAGCTCTTTTACTAGCGGAGGAGCCAGGCTTTCTCCTTCGTCGCCGCCGTCTTTGGGTCTTGTCCCGCACTTCTGTTCTTCTTGCCGGGCCTCCGCTTTCTTCTTCCAGCTCTTTTACTAGCGGTGGCCCGGGCTTCTGTTGCCGTCGCCGTCTGCTTCTGCTTCTGCTTCTTGTTCTTCTTTCTTCATCCGATGTTGACACAATGCTGTCTCCTCTTCTAATGGCCCAGATGCGTTGCACGGCCAGTTATATAGGGACAAGGGGCGGGGCCACCGACTCATGTCACATGGTGACCCTGCCCCCTTGTGATGTCACAGCATCCTCCGGGACTGTGACATCATAGGGAGGCGGGGTCACAATGTGACATGAGACGGTGGCCCCGCCCCTTGTCCCTATATAACTGACCGTGCAACGCGTCTGGGCCATTAGAAGAGGAGAAAGCGTCATGTCAACATCGGATGAAGAAAGAAGAACAAGAAGCAGAAGGCGACGGCAACAGAAGCCTGGACCACCGCTAGTAATAGAGCTGGAAGAAGAAAGCGGAGGCCCGGCAAGAAGAACAGAAGAGCGGGCCCCCCTTTCCCCAAGGCACCCCCCATGTTGAAGGCACGTGGCCTGGTATGGCTCAGGAGGGGGGGCGCTCGCTCGTCCCCACCCCCTTTCCTGACCGGCCGGGCTGCGTGTTCGGTCAAGGGTCTGATATGGATTTGGGGGGACACCCACGCCGTTTTTTCCACGTAGGGATTCCCCTTTAAATCCATACCAGGTGATGGGGCTAGCAAGGTGTCAATCTCGCCGATCGAGGAGGCGGCATTGACTTCCTTTGCTAGTTCCGTCTACCTGGAGTCATGTTCAAAATGAACGGACTTTACTCGGTGTGTGGGCAAAGTCCCACCATTTCAAAAGCACACAGACGGCCAGATTGTCCGCCGGACTGCTGAGTCTGGCGGACAATTTTGAGTCAAAACTTCTTACTAAGTCCGCCGGACTTTTGGACAATCCCGCCGGATAGTCCGCTCGTGTGTACGCGGCATTACTCTCTGCTACTTAATACAGCATATCATAGAAAGGGAAAAAATGCGCTAGACTTAGGAATTTAAAAAACAACACAGGCAGCAACTCAAATGTGGGATACACACAAAAATAACCAGAACAAATAAAGAGAAAAGCTGCACCAGTAGCAATAGGTATATTGTTAAACAATAGTCCATATAGATCAGTCCTCCAGTGACACCACAGTGACTCCACACAATGAAAAGGTGCCCGACAACCGTATCATAAGCCTGCTTAAAAGATAGCAAGCAAAAAGGGCGTTTTGCTTGCTATCTGGTAAGCAGCTTGCAGTGATAACCCCTGGAAACCCACAGGAACTGGACCTTTAGCCGTACTTGGATGATGTACTCAGCGTGTGCTCAGAAGAAAGAAAAACAGTAGCAGCCAGCGAGAAATAATTTTCTGCTTCTTGTCTCAATTTGAAGCTTTCTTCACCACCTGTACCTGCGATCTCTGTCTCTCCATATCATGCCTGCTCTGCTTACAGTGTGGTAGAAGCACATTCTGCCTGTTCCATTTACTCTCTTCTACAAGACCCAGCATATCCTGCTTTATCTGCCTAAACAGAATACATATTGTTAAACATATTGTTTAATAGCCCTTTAACCGCTTCAGCACTGGGCCATTTTACACCCTTCCTTACCAGAGCACTTTTTGCGATTCTGCACTGCGTCGATTTAACTAACAATTGCGCGGTCATGCGATGTTACACCCAAACAAAATTGACGTCCTTTTTTTCCCACAAATAGAGCTTTCTTTTGGTGGTATTTGATCACCTCTGCGTTTTTTATTTTGTGCGCTATAAACAAAAGAAGAGCGACAATTTTGAAAAAAAACACAATATTTTTTACTTTTTGCTATAATAAATATCCCATTTTTTTTCTTAAAAAAATATTTTTTTACTCAGTTTAGGCCGATACGTATTCTTCTACATATTTTTGGTAAAAAAAATTGCAATAAGCGTATATTGATCGGTTTGCGCAAAAGTTATAGCATCTACAAAATAGGGGTTAGATTTATTGCATTTTTTTTTTTTTTTTTTTACTAGTAATGGCGGCGATCTGCGATTTTTTTTTCGTGACTGCGACATTGCGGCGGACACTTCGGACACTTTTGACACATTTTTGGGACCATTCACATTTACACAGCGATTGTTGCTATAAAATTGCATTGATTACCGTGTAAATGTGACTGGCAGGGAAGGGGTTAACACTAGGGGGCGCTGCAGGGGTTAATGTGTTCCCTATAGGAGTGATTCTAACTGTGGGGGAGGGGACTCACAAGGGGAGGAGACCGATCAGTGTTCCTCCGTACTGGGAGCACATGATCGGTCTCCTCTCCGCTGACAGGACGTGGAGCTGTGCGTTTACACACACAGCTCCACAGTCCCGCACGGTCCCATTGTTTTAACGGGCACTCGCACCGGGTCCCGAGCGACGCCGCGGGCTGAGCGCCCCCCAGGCGACCGGGAATGGGAGGACGTCATATGACGCCCACCCAGGATGGGAGATCCACCTTGTGGGCGTCATATGACAATACGCGGGTATTGAAGTGGTTAAAAAGCTAACAATTTACACATTCAGTGCTAGTGTTTGCTACAATGTGTGTTCCTTTAATGTCTGTAGAACTACACCTGCAAGGCTCTGTACTATCAGCAGATGGATTTGGGACAGTAAAATAGGGGAGGATCAGAGAAAGCAGGCTAAAACAACCTTTTTACACACCCGGAGTATTAACCTCTTAGGTTCCACAGTGAGTATAACAAGCATGCTTTACTCCATATATAGACTGATTTTTACTTTTTGGGGTTTAACTAATTAAACTAGCCTTCACAAACCAGAAAACAGCAGTATGTCAGAGTTTGTTTACTCTCTCCCTTTGTGCTAGCAATGAACATAGTTACATAGTTATAGACATGTGCAATTCGTTTCGTTTTTTTTCGTTTTTCATTTTTTTTCGTTATTTTCGTTCGTTCGTTTTCGTACGAATGAACGAATGATTCGCTAAAAAATTTACCGAATAACGAATCGTTCGAATCGACCGAATCCGATTAACGAATCATTCAAATCGAAGAATCTGAAAAACAACGAAAATCCGAAAAAAACTAATTAGAAACAACGAATGTACGAATGAAGAAAATCCGAAAAACGAAAACGGGAACAACGAAAATGAACGAAAAAATTCGTACATTCGTAACTTTTTTTTTTTTGTTGAATTGGTAATTTTCCGTGTCCCTTACAATGGTGCTGCTTAACGTGCTTCGAATGGATTGAACGAAAAAATTCGTACATTCGTAACTTTTTTCCGATTTGTAATAATAGCAATTTGTAATAATAGCATACACATTACATAAAATTATGAATTATGCTCCGATTACGAATCTACGAATGTTACGAATGTACGAATAAATACGAATGCGTCCGGATTTCGAATAAACGAAAATTAAACTAACGAAAAGACGAATCAACGAAAAATAACTCTTACGAATGTACGAATCGTTACGAATACGAACACCGACGACTTACGAATGTACGAATCGTTATGAATACGAACACCGACGACTTACGAATTTACGAATCGTTACGAATCAACGGAAACGAAAAAAACGAAACGAAAATAAACACATTTTTTTGTTGTGCACATGTCTACATAGTTACATATATAGTTACATACATCTTGCCTTATCACCTTCCCCTGAGTGAATTGAGATTGGCCCCATCGTAAAAATACAACACTATCTTCCAGTTTTGTCATGCATGGTTTGAAGGGTAACTAAACTCAGTGTAAAAGAAGGGGGGCGGAGGTGCCAACTCTGATGATTCTATCATATCATTAAGTGTTAGTGTAATATATACACTTACTGGTTCACAGGGTGTGGATGCCCATCAGGGGTAGAGATGTCCTGGGGTGTGCTGGTGCTGTACTGCAGGTTCCGGTGGCATTCCTTTGGCCGTAGAGATGTATAATCCTGATCACAGGCTGTTCGGCGTTATCCACTGTATGGAAAGCTCCATGCTAACCACTCTGGAATGCGGAAGCAGAAGTGATGTCACCAGTGCGCGGTGGACATCCAGACACAGAATTAGGAATGTACAGGCTATGCGCTCAGGGCTCACAGCTCTTTCTACTGGTCTGTTTGCTCTCAGGAGGAGAGCAACTTAAATATATGGATGGGAGATCTGGCTTAAAACGTATGGGCAAGAGGTCCACGGCTATGGAACCATAACAGCCAGTGGACCCACATTTTTACAAAAAAATGGGGGATTAATTAAAAATCAATTGTTTAATACAAAATGTGAACAATAAATGTGAAATAGTACTAAAAATAAAAAATGGAAATATAAATAAAAAGGAAAAACAGTAAAAAAAGAAAAAAAAATGTTTTTTTTATTAAATGATTAAAAATGTTTAAAAATGCACTATTGTAATACAAAATGGATTAATACGTTATTTCTGGATAAGGTCATAAAGGACGTAATAATGTGGGTGAAAAAAGGGGGCAGAGAGGGTAACAAATGGGGGGGGGGTGAAGAGGAGAAAGGGGGGGTTGGAAGGGGGGAGAACAAAAATTATATATTTAAGGAAGGGGGAGGGGAAATTAAGAAATTAGTTTTAATTATTGGGACCGGAAGTTACTTACTAAGCACGTGGGGGGGGGGGCTTCTTTCCCCAAGTGGCTCGATGTCCACGGAGAGATTCTTTGGAAATAAAAAAAGGGGGGGATTGAACTACAATAAAGAATGTGTCTATTTCTTCATTGAGTCCCCCCAGGGAGAGCGTGCCCAATGAATATATCCTGCTGACATAAGAGTTTAAAATGTTCTGCAGCAGGAAGACCCCTGGGAATGGCCTCTATGACCCAGATTTTGAGACCCACAGTGGATTTGTGATGTTCCTTCAAAAAATGAACAGGGGCACTATGTTTGTTCCAACCTTTCTCTATAAAACGCCTATGTTCGCCAAAGCATTGGTGTAAGGTGCGTATGGTCCTTCCCACATAAAAGAGGCCACATGGGCAGGTCAAGCAGTACGTACTCACTCGAACAATTGTGAAATTCTTTTATGGTATATGTTTTACCTTTGATGCTAAGTTTTTTTGACCATGAACAACAAATTTACAGGTAAAACATAATTGTTTACATTCCCACTAATGGGATTAGGGGAATATGTGAAACCGGAGTGGATGGAACATTTCGGATTTTGCTAGGTGCTATTTTACTCTATATGTTTTTTGCTTTGCGATAGGAAACCTTGGATTGTTGGGTAAGGGAAGAACCTAGAAACGGGTCTCTAAGCAGGATGCACCAATGTTTGGCTATAATATTCTCCATTTTTTTATGAGAGTCATGGAATTGGGTTGCGAATCGTGTTGCTGTAGGTCATCTGATGTTTTTGCCTTTGATGAGGGTTCTTTTGCCTGTTGAAGAAAAGCTTCTTGGACCAGGTTTGGTGGGTATGTATCCTTTATCCTGGAATTTTGAGGAGTTTACCCTGTGTGTGGTAATCTTCATCTTAAGGCTGCATTCACACCTGAGCATAGCGTTTTCAGGCAGAAAATCATGCGAATTGCAGCGTTTTTTTGCAGCGTTTATTTGCGGCGGTCTTTACCGCGATTTCGCTGCATTTTTTACAGTGTTTTGCCGTGATTTTGTGCAGAGCAAAAGGTCAAAAGCGTTTTGTAGCTTCAGGCGACAAAACGCTCAGGTGTGAATGCAGCCTTAGGGCAGTTTGTCCGAATTCTATGGAATTGACTCCTAGGTATATTTTTGATCCACCTTGGATGACAACAGCTTTGGTAGTGGATATACTAGTTCCCAGCGGTTGGTTTGACAAAGTTTGTGGCATGTATTTGGGATTCACTGTGAAAGAGTTCCAAGTCTAAAAAGGCTAGTTTGTTAGAGTCTTTGACGTGATTGAAGGATAGTCCTAGATAGTTGTGGTTGCAGTGCTTAACAACGGACTCTACACTCTCTTTTGTACCAGATCATTACAATATCATCAATTTAGCATCCGTAGTATATCATTTGGGCAGCAAAGGGGTTTTTGTGTGCAATTTACTGTAGTACCCAATAGCCCATAGTCAAGTTTGCGCAACTTGGGGCAAAATTGGCACCCATAGCAGTAACTTGGGATTGTAGATAAAAGGTATGATCAAACTCAAATAATTGTGTTCTAAACAAAATTGTGTGGCCTCCAAAATGTACGGTGCCTGTCTGGGATTAATATGAAGGTCCTCAGAGATGAAATGTTCTACTGCTCTGAGGCCTATTGCGTGGGGAATGGAAGTGTATAGGGATGTGACATCCAAGGACACCCACTGGTAGGTGGGTTCCCAGATGTAAAAGGAAAGCATTTCCAGTAAATGAGTACTATCTCTAATGTATGATGGGAGGTTTTGTGCAAGAGGCTGAAGGAAACAGTCTATGTACATAGAGAAGCTGCTGGTGATACTTTCCATAACTCATTAGGAGTACATGGCTTCAATAAAATGTCTTACCAGGGCTAATTGTAAAAGTATTATTGATATTGTAAAAGTAAGCAGATATTCTCTCAAATAACTGTGCCATCATAAATAGTGTAGCTAGAGTAATTATTGAATCAACCTTTCTCTCTACCTCATCCTGAAGAACCCAAAACCTTTGTGCATTTCATAACTCATGAGAAGTGATGGGCAGAACACCCCCTGGTGTTCTTGTACTCCAGAACAGGGAAAACGTTACATAGTTAGTCAGGTTGACAAAAGTCCATCCAGTTCAGCAACAAAGAAAAACAAAAAAATAATATCATACAATCCCATATACCCAATTCTATACCCACAGTTGATCCAGAGGAAGGCGGAAAACCCCAGCAGAGCATGATCCAATTTGCTAAAGCAGGGGAAAAATTCCTTCCTGATCCCCCGAGAGGATTTTCCCCGGATCAACTTTACCTATAAATGTTAGTACCCAGTTATATTATGTACATTTAGGAAATAATTCAGACCTTTCTTAAAGCAATCTACTGAGCTGGCCAGAACCACCTCTGCAGGGAGTCTATTCCACATTTTCACAGCCCTTACTGTGAAGAAACCTTTCCGTATTTGGAGATGAAATCTATTTTCCTCCAGTGCCCCCTTGTCCTCTTTGTTAAATGTAAAGTGAAAAACTCAATACCAAGTTCACTATATGGACCCATTATATATTTGTACATGTTGATCATATCCCCAATTAATCTCCTCTTATACTGCATATTCCAGATGAGGTCTTACTAATGATTTGAACAGGGGAAAAATTACATCTCTCTATCTCTGGAGATCATACCTCTCTTAATACAAGAAAGGACTTTGCTCGCTTTGGAAACCGCAGCTTGGCATTGAATGATATTTTTGAGCTTATGATCTACCAAAACCCCCAGTTCCTTCTCCACTATTGATCTCCCCAGTTGTACTCCCCCTAGTATGTATAATGCATGCATATTCTTAGCCCCCAAGTGCATAACTTTACATTTATTAACATTAAACCTCATCAGCCACATAGTCGCCCAATTAGACAGAGCATTAAGGTTGGCTTGTAAATTTGAGACATCTGCAAAGAAGGAAATGTTACTTTTGATCCCAGACCCAATATAATTTATAAAATATATTAAAAAGTAAGGGTCCCGACACTGAACCTTGGGGTACACCACTGATAACCTTAGACCATTCAGAGTAAGAATCATTAACCACTACTCTCTGAATTCTGTCTTTAAGACAGTTTTCTATCCATTTACAAACTGATATTTCCAAACCTGTAGACTTTACCTTACACATGAGTAGAGTTGAGCGGACACCTGGATGTTCGGGTTCGGTGGGTTCGGCGGAACTTCGGAAAAAAGTCCGGTTTCGGGACCGAACTTGACCCGAACTTGACCCTGAACTCCGAACCCCATTGAAGTCAATAGGGACCCGGACTTTTGAACACTAAAATGGCTGTAAAAAGGTCATGGAAAGAGGTAGAGGGCTGCAAATGGCAACAAAATGTTGTTAAGAGCATGGCAAGTGATCTGCATCCCCCCTTAATCTCCTCTTATCAAGAGTGAATAAATTTAGTTCCTCTAATCTTTCCTCATAGCTGAGCTCTTCCATGCCTCTTATCAGTTTGGGTGCCCTTCTGTGCACTTTCTCCAGTTCCCCAATATCCTTTTTGAGAACTGGTGCCCAAAACCGAACTGCATATTCCAGATGAGGTCTTACTAATGATTTGAACAGGGGAAAAATTACATTTCTCTATCTCTGGAGATCATACCTCTCTTAATACACGAAAGGACTTTGCTCGCTTTGGAAACCGCAGCTTGGCATTGAATGATATTTTTGAGCTTAAGATCTACCAAAACCCCCAGTTCCTTCTCCACTATTGATCTCCCCAGTTGTACTCCCCCTAGTATGTATAATGCATGCATATTCTTAGCCCCCAAGTGCAAAACTTTACATTTATTAACATTAAACCTCATCAGCCACATAGTCGCCCAATTAGACAGAGCATTAAGGTTGGCTTGTAAATTGGAGACATCTGCAAAGAAGGAAATGTTACTTTTGATCCCAGACCCAATATAATTTATAAATATATTAAAAAGTAAGGGTCCCAACACTGAACCTTGGGGTACACCACTGATAACCTTAGACCATTCAGAGTAAGAATCATTAACCACTACTCTCTGAATTCTGTCTTTAAGCCAGTTTTCTATCCATTTACAAACTGATATTTCCAAACCTGTAGACTTTACCTTACACATGAGTAGAGTTGAGCGGACACCTGGATGTTCGTGTTCGGCCGAACTTCGGAAAAAAGTCCGGTTTCGGGACCGAACTTGACCCCGAACTCCGAACCCCATTGAAGTCAATAGGGACCCGGACTTTTGAACACTAAAATGGCTGTAAAAAGGTCATGGAAAGAGCTAGAGGGCTGCAAATGGCAACAACATGTTGTTAAGAGCATGGCAAGTGATCTTCAAACAAATGTGGATAGGGAAATAACTTAAAAATAAAAATAAAATGCTGAAGGCCCCCTTCTCAGCAGAAGAGGTACAGGAAGTCATTAAGAACCTCAGAAACTCAGCGGCACGATGCCGCACATATGGTGGGGATACCCCAGAATACGCACTTTCTGGAAAAAATTATTCAATTTAATGGATAAGATAGTGGGAAAATAAAATACTTGGAAATTAAAAAAATGAAAAAATTATAATCTTGACCTAGGAGGACGAGGTTCAAATGGAGTAGGAGGTTGAGGTGGCGGTGGATGTGGCGGTGTAGGTGGAAGCGGCGGTGGAGGAGGACGAGGTAGCCAACACTGGTTCAAAAATACAAGAATGGCTGGGTAAGGCTAGTGGTGAATGATGTGTCGAATTCTTTCCCCCGTCGCATAGTGTCCGCCCTGTACTGCGCTTGCTCAGTACGTAGGACAAGGGGAGGTTCAAGCCACATCATCCGAGGTTGAAGCCTAGCCAAGCGAGCCCGTGAGGGGCCCTGTTACTATGTGCTACCGTATGTCCACTTGGATGGTCGGGCTTGAACGTGCACTCATTGGGCAGGCGACGTTCATCTTTGGAGATTTTGTGAATCTCCTTGTCCTCCGTACTGCGCAAGCACTGCACCTGCGCAGTAAGTGGCCGGACACTATCCGATAGCAAGACAGTTTTCGTCAGAACACCGGTATATGTGTCTATTCTGCACAAGGTACGGCCAAGTCCTGTGGGATCCATGCCTGGTTCATTTTAATGAACGGGAGCTTGTCCACATTGGCTCTGGACAGGCGGCTGCGCTTGTCTGTGATAACGCCCCCTGCCGTGCTAAATACACGTTCAGATAATACACTGGTGGCAGGGCAGGCCAGCACCTCCAAGGTGTAAAGGGCAAGCTCAGGCCATGTGCCCAATTTGGAGACCCAGAAGTTGAAGGGGGCAGACCCGTCATGCAGTACGTGTACGCGTGTGCACACATACTGCTCCACCATGTTGGTGAAATGCTGCCTCCTGCTAAGACGTTCCATCTCAGCTGGTGGTGCTGGTTGTGGCGTGCCGATTCCGGCTATGCTAACCCTGCCTTCCGAGGTGCTGGCGGTGCCCCGGCTGCATTAGCGACCTCGTCCTCCTCCTCTGCCTTCGCCTTGTGCTTCCACCGTACCCCCGCTTCCAAGTGGGAATGCCACCAGGAGAGCGTCTACCAGCGTGCGCTTGTACTCGCGCATCTTACGATCACGCTCCAGTGAGGTAATTAAGGATGGCACGTTGTCCTTGTAACGGGGATCCAGCAGGGTGGCCACCCAATAATCAGCACCAGTTAAAATATGGGCAACTCGGCGGGTCATTGCGGAGACACTGCAGCATGTAATCGCTCATGTGTGCCAGGCTGCCCAGAGGCAAGGAAAAGCTGTCCTCTGTGGGAGGTGTATCGTCTGTGTCCTCTGTATCCCCCCAGCCACGCACCAGTGATGGACATGAGCTTGACTGGGTGCCACCCTGCTGTGAACATGGTTCCTCCTCCTCCTCCATCTCCTCCTCATCCTCCACCTCGTCATCCTCCAGAACTGTGCCCTTGCTGCCAGACAATTGTGTACCTGGCGCTTGTTCGTGCAGGAACCCACCCTCGTAGCCACTTGTAAATGACTGCCCTGAAAGCCTTGGAAATTAACCCTCTTCCTCCTCCTCATCCTGTGCCACATCCTCTTCCATCCTCACCTTAAGAGTTTTTTCAAGGAGGCGTAGAACTGGGATAGTAACGCTGAGAACGGTGTCATCGGCACTGGCCATGTTGGTGGAGTACTCAAAACAGCGCAACAAGGCACACAGGTCTCGCATGGAGGCCCAGTTATTGGCGGTGAAGTGGTGCTGTTTCGCAGAGCGACTCACGCGTGCGTGCTGCAGCTGACACTCCACTATCGCCTGCTGCTGCTCGCACAGTCTGGCAAGCATGTGCAAGGTGGAGTTCCACCTTGTGGGCACGTCACATATGGGACATTGTGGAGATGGTTGGTGACCCAGGTGGTAGTGTTGCTGGCAGATCCTCTGTTTGCGGGTTGGCAGGTGTCACTGTCAATACAGAGGTGGATGAAGAGGCCGAGACTGCAGCAGAAGAGGAAGCAGGAGGAGCCAGAGACCTTTCTTGGTTTTTGCGGTGTCTACTCCACTGCATCTCGTGCTTTGCACTTAGATGCCTGGTCATGCAGGTTGTGCTCAATTATGCTCAGGTTGAGAATGTTTATGCCTCGCTTCAAGCTCTGATTGCACAGCGTGCAAACCACTCGTGTCTTGTCATCAGGACATTGTCTGAAGAACTGCCACGCTAGGGAAGTCCTTGGACCTGGCTTTGGTGTGCTCGGTCCCTTGCTGCGTTGGGCAGTAGCAGACGTACTGTCTAGGGGACGGACGCTCCGCTTTAGCACCCTGCTCCCTCTTCTGCTGTGCTGGTGGCTCTGTGCAACCACCACCTCTTCCTCTGAACTACACTGGTCACCTGCATGACGTTGATTCCATGTGGGGTCAAGGACCTCATCGTCCTCCACATCATCTTCCACCCAAAATTCACCCCTGCCCTCCTTGTCGGTCTGCACAATGGCGAAAGTAGCAGCAGTTGGCACCTGTGTTTCGTCATCATCCGAGACGTGCTGCGATGGTCCTCCCATGTACTCATCATGAAACATAAGTGGTTGGGCATCGGTGCACACAATCTCTTCCACTTCTGGGGCAGGGCTAGGTGGATGGCCCTGGGAAACCCTGCTAACAGAATCATCAAAAAGCAGAAGAGACTGCTGCATGATTTGGGGCTCAGACTGATTGGCTGATTTGCAAGGGGGTGCGGTGAAAGACTGATGGACATCGGCTGCAGGTGCCAACTCTGAACTTTCATCAGGAGACTGGGTGGGAGACAATGTGAAGGAACCGGAGGCACTGTCAGCAGCAACCCAAACTACTATCGCCTGTACTTGTCCTGGCCTCGACATTCGTACAGCCTCATTAGGCGCGCCAAAATACTGCTGCAGGCTCTGTCGCCTACTCGCACCTGAGGAAGGTGTTTCACTAGTGCGTGTAGCTGGCACAGATCGACCACGTCCTCTCCCTGCAACAGGAGCGCCACCAGCAGCACCACGACCCGGGCCACGTCCCCTTTTTGATGATCTCCTCATATTTTCAAAATTTATGATCTCGCCCTAAATGGGTGTTTTTGTATATAGCAGAATACACGTACAGTGTCTAAAGCGTTTATGAAAACACAGAAAATGCTATTGGGAAGAAAAAAAACACCGCAAAATTAAATTTTTTTGCAATGTTTTTACAATATCAGAATAAACGGATAGTGTCTAAAGCGTTTATGAAAATGCTATTGGGAAAAAAAAAACACTGCAAAATTAAATTTTTTTGCAATGTTTTTGCAATATCAGAATAGACGGACAGTATGTAAAGCGTTTATGAAAACGCAGAAAATGCTATTGGGAAGAAAAAAAACACAGCAAAATTATTTTTTTTTGCAATGTTTTTGCAATATCAGAATACACGGACAGTATGTAAAGCGTTTATGAAAACGCAGAAAATGCTATTGGGAAGAAAAAAAACACTGCAAAATTAAATTTTTGTTGCAATGTTTTTGCAATATCAGAATACACGGTTAGTGTCTACAGCGTGTATGTATGAACACGCAGAAAATGCTATTGGGAAAAAAAAAAGCAAAATTAAATTTTTATGCAATGTTTTTCCAATAGCAGAATACACACAGACTATGGTGTATATCTTAGTATATGCAGTGTTGGTCCTAATGTTGCACTGAGCTTGCAGGTAAAACTTTTACATTTTGTCTGGCACTGGCCTCATGCCACTGTTAAAAGACTGTGCACTGCACCCCAGCCAGGGTACAATTGATTTAGAAATCTCTTCAATAATTATCTCTGCCTCTTTCTTTTGCTTAATAAAGAAACTCCCTACTCTAGCTATCTAGATCGCTCACTGATCTAACTAATTAGAATAAAATTCAAGGAATGTGGACTGACTTTAGCACACTAACTCCTAAAATCCTCTATCTCTCTGCAGCACAGGAACCTGTCTAACAGTGTCTGTCTATAGCAGAATTACGCTGTGTCTGGCCAATCACAGCCATGCCATTAGTAGGCATGGCTGTGATGGCTTCTAAGGGCACACTAGTGAAACGATTGTCGATTGGCTGCCCTAAAGCTGTTAAAAAGGCGCCAATACAGCGCCGAACACCGGACCCGAACCCAAACTTCCAGCCAATAGTTCGGGTTCGGGTCCGGGTCCCGGACACCCAAAAGTCCGATACGAACCCGAACTTTACAGTGCGGGTTCGCTCAACCCTACACATAAGCCATGTGTGCGGAACTGTATCAAACGCTTTTGCAAAATCCAAGTATACCACGTGCACCGCCACATCTCTGTCCAAGGTTTTACTTACCTCCTCATAAAAAGAAATCAGATTTTTCTGACAACTTCTGTCTTTCATGAATCCATGCTGTCTGTTGCTTAACCACTTAACAACCGGCACATAGCCGGAAAACAGCTACAGGGCGGTTGCTTAACTCTGAGAGGGCGTACTATAACGTCCTCTCTGAATTCCAATCTTGCGCGCCCCCTGAAGGACCTGGCAGATCACGGATAACGGTAAACGGAGGCTCATCGCGGCCATTTACCACGTGATCGCTCCGTCAAATGACGGAGTGATCACATGTAAGCAAACCGGCGTCATTTGATGACACCGGTTCCTCTCTCCTCTCTCTGTACCGATCAGTACAGTGTGAGAGGAGAGGGGGAGGGCTCTGCAGTCACCATCGATCCATCCATCCATGCTCAGCCATCCCTCTATACCCTGCAATACACAGCAATAGCCTGCAGTGTATTGCTGGGTATTGCAGGGTATGGAGGGATGGCTGAGCATGGAAGGATGGATACCCAGCAGTACCCAATACTCTGCAATACCCAATACTCTGCAATACCCAATACTCTGCAGTACCCAGCAATACTCTGCAGTACCCAATATTCTGCAGTACCCAGCAATACTCTGCAGTACCCAGCAATACTCTGCCATACTCTGTGATACCCTGCGATATTCTGCGATACCCTGCCATACCCTGCGATATTCTGCGATATTCTGCGATACCATGCGATACCCTGCAATATTCTGCGATACCATGCTATGCCATGCGATAACCTGCGATACCCTGCCATAACCTGCAATACCCTGCGATAACCTGCGATACCCTGCAATACTCGCTACGATCGAAGCAAGGATCGTTTTTTTTATTTCAGGCTTTCCAGCCTAGAGGTGAGATGTGGGGTCTTATTGACCCCATATCTCGCTGTAAAGAGGACATGTCATGCCATATTCCTATTACAAGGGATGTTTACATTCCTTGTAATAGGAATAAAAGTGCTCCAAAAATTTTTTGGGGGGAAAAAACGTGTCAAACTAAAATAAATAAAGTAAAATGAACAATAAAAAAAAAAAAGTTTAAAGCGCCCCTGTCCCCGTGTGCTCGCATGCAGAAGCGAACGGATATGTAAGTCCCGCCCACATATTAAAACAGTGTTTAAACCACACATGTGAGGTATCGCTGCGAACGCTATAGCGAGAACAATCATTTTGGCCCTAGACGTCCTCTGTAACTCAAAACATGTAACCAGTAAAAAAAATTAAAGCGTCGTCTATGGGGATTTTAAAGTAGCAAAGTTTGGCGCCATTCCACGAGTGTGTGCAATTTTGAAGCGTGACATGTTAGGTATCTATTTACTCGGCGTAACTTCATCTTTCACATTATGCAAAAACATTGGGCTAAATTTAAAAAATGCGTTCGAAAAATTGCTGCGCAAGTACCGTGCTAGATAAAAAGTTGCAATGACCGCCATTTTATTCTCTAGGGTCTTTGCTAAAAAAAAACATAGATTGTGTTTTGGGGTTCTATGTAATTTTCTAGCGAATAAATTATGATTTTTACATGTAGGAGAGAAATGTCAGAATTGGCCTGGGTGCTCCAGAACACCTGATGTTGCTCCCTGCATGTTGGGCCTCTGTATGTGGCCACGCTATGTAAAAGTCTCACACATGTGGTATCCGCATACTCGGGAGTAATAGCAAAATGTGTTTTGGGGTGTAATATGTGGCATGCATATGCTGTGTCTGAGAAATAACCTGCTAATATGACAATATTATGAAGAAAAAATAAATAAAAAAATCTTAATTTTGCAAAGAATTGCTGGAAAAATGACAACTTCAAAAAACTCACCATGCCTCTTTCTAAATACCTTGGAATGTCTTCTTTCCAACAAGGGGTCATTTGGGGGGTATTTGTACTTTTCTGGCATGTTAGGGTCTCAAGAAATGAGATAGGCCGTCAGTTCTTCAAGTGTGATCAATTTTCAGTGATTGGCACCATAGCTTGTTGACTCTAACTTTCACAAAGACCAAATAATATACCCCAATTTGTACTTATTTTTACCAAAGATATGTAGGGGTATACATTTTGGCCAAAATTTATCAAGAAAAATTACAAATTTGCTAAATTTTATAACAGAAACAAAGAAAAATTAATTTTTTTACAGAATTTTCAGTCTTTTTTCTTTTATAGCGCAAAAAATAAAAAACCCAGCGGTGATTAAATACCACCAAAAGAAATCTCTATTTGTTTGAAAAAAAGGACAAAAAATTCATATGGGTACAGTGTTGTATGACTGAGTAATTGTCATTCAAAATGTGAGAGCACCGAAAGCTTAAAATTGGTCTGGTTATTAAGGGTGTTTAAGTGCCCAGTGGTCAAAATATTTTTTTTCCTGCAAGAACTCGTCTATGTGGTCTTTTATTAATCTCTCCAGTATCTTCCCAACTATAGAAGTTAAACTAACAGGTCTATAGTAGTTACTTGGTAAAGACTTTGTTCCCTTTTTAAATAAAGGCACCTAAAAGTTAGATACAATGGCTTTGAAATTACAGAGATCAATTCTTTTAGGATCTGTGGGTAGATGCCATCAGGTCCAGGTGCTTTATCCACCTTTATTCTGTCTAAATGTTTCTGGACCATATCACTTTTGAGCCATTGTGGATTTGGGGCTGTGTCACTACCACCCCCATTATGGACACGAGCTCCCCCATGCGCCTTTGTATACACAGAGCTGAAGAAATTATTTAATAAATTAGCCTTCTCTTTGTCCCCAGTCACCCACTCTAGATTATATTGTAAAGGGCCTACATGCTCAGACTTGACCTTTTTACTATTAATATATATGAAGAATTTTTTGGTGTTTGTCCTATTATCTTTTGCAATCTGACCAGAACCCAGAACCCTATTAACCTCTTCCCGCCCACCCACTGTCATATGACGGCAGCAAGAAGCATCTGTTGTTCTAGGCCGCCGTCATATGACGGCATTTCCCTTGCGGTCACTAGGGAGCATGCGCGCGTGCCACAGGGGACCCGATGCGGGTGCCCGACAGCCGCGATGTCCGCTGGGCACCCACGATTGCCCAGTAACTGAGCAGGGCGTGGATCTGTGTGTGTAAACTGTGTGTGTGCTGTCAGAGGAGAGGAGACCGATGGTGTGTCCCTTGTACATAGGGACACCGATCGGTCACCTCCCCCAGTCAGTCCCCTCCCCCCACAGTTAGAATCACTCCCATAGGGAACATATTAACTCCTTGATCACCCCCTAGTGTTAACCCCTGTCCTGCCAGTCACATTTATACAGTAATCAATGCATTTTTATAGCACGGATCGCTGTATAAATGTGAATATTCCCAAAAATGTGTCAAAAGTGTCCGATATGTCCGCCGCAATAAAAAAATCGCAGATTGCCGCCATTACTAGTAAAAAAAAATATATATATATAATAAAAATGCTATAAATCTATCCCCTATTTTGTAGGCGCTATAACTTTTGCGCAAACTAATCAATATGCGCTTATTGCGTTTTTTTTTACCGAAAATATGTAGAAGAATACGTACCGGCTTAAACTGAGGAAAAAAAAATTGGATATTTATTATAGCAAAAACTTAAAAATATTGTGTTTTTTCAAACCGCAGAGGTGATCAAATACCACCAAAAGAAAGCTCTTTTTTTTTTGAGTACAGTGTTGCATGACCACGCAATTGTCATTCAAAATGCGACAGCGCTGAAAGCTGAAAAATGGCTTGGGCAAGGGGGTGTTCGTGCCCGGTAGGCAAGTGGTTAAAGTCTTTGGAAACAGAACTTGAAAAATCTAAATAGTCTGCATTTTTAAAGGCATATATGCAAGTTATTGGCCATAAAAAGACAATGGGGGGGTCATGTATCAATGCGGAAAAAAAAAAAAACTTTAAAAAAATATTGTTTTTAAAGGAGCAGTAATTTTAATGATGCTTAAAGTGAAAGAATAAAAATTAAAAATTCCTTTAAATATAGTGTCTGGGTCTGGTCTGCCTGTAAAAGTGGCCCATCTGTATCTGTACCGTGTATAGAACCTGCTGCAGCAAAACTGACACATATAAAGAATACAAATTACATTTAAATTGATTTTCCCTGCAAGCTTTCTTTATTTTGTGGTACCAACGGGTCCTTCCCTGGTTTTGGCAAGGTTATTATCAATGCATTCAACATTTCAGCAGGGAATATACAAGAGGAGGCAGCGTCATTGAACAGATGACTTAGGCAGGCGGGATAGAATTGTGCTGTTTGTAATATTTCCCTGGTAGTCTGTCAGAACCGGGTGCTTTGTTACATGGTATAGAATCAATAGCCTTACAATTTTTTGAATGGAGTGAGGGGCTTGTTTAAATTGGCTAGCTGTTCTGGTGATAGAGTTGGCAATTTGACCTTGTCCAGAAAAGCATTATTGAGCTCTGGGGTGGGCTGTATCATGTGCAGGATCATTGCTAATGTTATACAAGGAATTGTAGTAGCTGCTGAAAGCGTCTGATATAGCCTGGGGGTCTGTTAGCTTGTCATGGGTAATGGGGTGATGTAAAAAGGGAATTTTGGACTTGTACATGGCTCCCCTTAGAAAGGCTACAAGAGCTTTACCAGCTTTATTGCTAGTATTATAGTGAGATGCATGTAGTTTACACTGTGATTTCTGTGATAACAAGAGGGCTCTAAGCTCTTGTCAGAGGGAAAGTAGGGTGTTTTTATAGGTGGAGTGGGGATTGACTTTGTTTTGCTCTTCTTAATTGCGAATAGAGGAGAGTATGTGATCAAGACACTGTGTCCTCTTCTCCTTGTGTGCATTTCATTGGGTAGCAGGGTTTTGTACTGAACCCGCGTTGTGGTGGAAGAAGTCCTCCAGTTGCTTTTGTAGAGGCTCTGCATGGGGAGAAGATTTCAGAATAAAAGGAGTTGGCTCTCCACACTTTGGCTGGTGTAGAGCGGGTATCTGCATTTATGGTTATGCTAATGGGTGCATGGTTGGACCACGTAATGATGGAGATGTTAGACATGCAAATTCTTTTTTTTTTTTTTCAATATACTTTATTGATTTTTTTCAAATAATACAGTGTACAATTAAACGTTGTACGTCGCACAATGATGTTGATGGTGGCATGGAAATTGGGTTGAACAATCAAACATGTGTTCAGTAACATATAGTAAACAGTATGCAGTAGTAACAATTAACATGTAGAAAGGTCGAACAGTGAGAAACAGTTTCTAGTAGTACAGCCTGACCACTCGTGTGGCACCCCAAATGGGTTCATTAGTGCCACAAGAGTGGACACGTTCGAGTAAGGATACAAAAATTCAGTAGTAATTGGGTGTTCGTGATGAGCTGGAATATGTCATTCCAGTAGTTTTGTAGTTTGGGGCAGGCCCAGAAAATGTGGAGCATTTTTTTTCAATATACTTTATTGATTTTTTTCAAATAATACAGTGTACAATTAAACGTTGTACGTCGCACAATGATGTTGATGGTGGCATGGAATTGGGTTGAACAATCAAACATGTGTTCAGTAACATATAGTAAACAGTATGCAGTAGTAACAATTAACATGTAGAAAGGTCGAACAGTGAGAAACAGTTTCTAGTAGTACAGCCTGACCACTCTTGTGGCACCCCAAATGGGTTCATTAGTGCCACAAGAGTGGACACGTTCGAGTAAGGATACAAAAATTCAGTAGTAATTGGGTGTATGTAACTTGGCAATTTAGGTGGGAGTAAGGGTAGGGCGAGTCCAGTAGTGTTGCTCGGTCAAGAGGAAATCATCAGTCTATGTATTGAAGTCATTAAGTACTAGTAGCAGCTGAGGTCCAGTTAGTCCAGGGTTGCCAGTGGAGGGCTGTTTTGGTGGATTGAGTGTTGTTGGATGCCGTCACTGTTTCGTAGCTGTGATGCAGGGTTACCAAGTCAATGACTTGGGATAATGTCAGCGCGGCATCAGATTTCCAGTGTCTGGTAATGTTAAGTCTGGCAGCAAGAAGAATGTGTTGTCGTGTATCTGGAGGGGTAGGGAAGGTCTTCAACAGTTAGATTAAGGATTGCAAGTGCCGGTGATGGGTGTTGGGTGTTTGAAAATATTCGTGATGAGCTGGAATAGTTTTGTAGTTTGGGGCAGGCCCAGAAAATGTGGAGCATATCTCCAATGTTTAAATTGCACCTCCAGCAAGTGGAGGGTTTACGGGGGTCAAAGGAGGATAGTTTGGATGGCGTAAGGTACCACTGTAGTGAAATTTTCTGTGTGAGTTCCCATAGGGCAGCACATTTAGTGGATTTATAGATAGACTTGAGTGCATTGAGAGTCAGAGAATGTAAGTGCGAGGTCTGCTTCCCATCTGTGATGAGGGTCAAGTTTGATAAAGTCGGTTTTACTGTGTAGTTGGTTGTAGAAATGGGATATGCCTCTAGTTCTAGAGGTGGGGTTGGTAAGGTAGTCCCAGGATTTAACATCTACAGTATATAGGGGGAGTGATAGAGTGTTCAGGCAGTGGCGTATACGCAAATAATTAAAGTGTTCCGAGATAGGGAGGTCGTATTCAGTCTGAAGTTGTGGGAAAGGTTTGAGGTGGTCGGCTTGGATGAGGTCCTGTAGGGAGCGGATCCCTTTGAGGGTCCAGCTTGTGATTGGTAGGTCTGGCGATAAAAATGATAGAGTTCTACTTCCGGTTCCGGTGCCACATGGAACGGCTGTAGCCAGACACCGCTCCAGCCGTTCGCCTCCGCAATACAGCCAAAAAGCCTGCTAGAGCTCCGGGGGGATCCCCTAACCACCACCGCAACCCACACCGATCCCATGGACAGGTTCGTGGAGCGATCGTACGCCCGTGCAGTCGCCTCGCCGGCACCTCCCGCGGGAGACACTGCTCCGACCACAGCCAATATGGCGGCCGCCCCGCACACAGCGGCGTACTCACTAACACAGGCCCCAGAAGTCCAGGCACAAGATCACACGGTGCCTGCGGGCATAGCACATGAGGTAGTAGCCCTCCTGGGACCCACACTGGCGGCCACTGTAGATGCAGCTGTTCACAGGGGACTGAAGCAGCTCCACATAGAGCTACAGGCCCAGGCCCAGAGATTCTCTCAGACGGAGGAGAGAATATCCTTACTGGAGTATGACACCACTGCCCAGTCGGCAGCACTAGCGCGCATCACATCGGAGAACGGAGAGCTGTGGGAGAAATTAGATAATTTGGGAAATCGCTCCAGAAGAAACAACTTGCGCATAATTGGTCTGCCAACGTCAGTACCTAACAACCAGCTCATAAATATATGCGCTAAAATCAACCCAGAACAGTTGGGCCTCCGCATACCCTGCATTGTGGAACGAGCACACCGCATCGGTCAGCACGCAGACAACCGATCCAAACCCAGGCAAGTTATCGTTAGGTATCTGAATTATGCTGACAAGGAAGCCATCATGCAAACATTTCGCCGCACGTGCTCCCTGTCAGTTGATGGAGCAAAACTGTTGCTCTTTGCAGACTACTCCATTGAAGTGATGAAACAATGCAAAGCCTTCTCCTCAATTTGCTCAACGTTGTACCACAACCAAGTGAAATTTTCCCTGACATATCCAGCAGTGTTGCGCATCCGAACACGCTCAGGAAAACACCTTACTTTCACCTCGCCTGAGGAAGCGGAGAGGTATATTGAATCAACAGGCACTGAAATGGAGCATGCCAACTCTGCAGAAGATTCTTCATCATTACTGAATGCCCCTCTCTCCACGTCACGCAAACACCAACCCAGCCCAAACAAACCGCCATACAAGCGAAGCCGCTTCACCCAGCAAATGGATCGTTCAGGCAATAGATGAAGATAACAATCTACATCACAACAGATCCAGATATAAAGCGGGTAGTATTACCTACATGTATACCCTTATTGTTCCTCTTCACATATTTTTTCGCAGCACTGTTTACAAAAACCTGATGCTTCACATGCCGAGCCACCCGGTAACTTTACTTAAGGGAAGACAATATGAATCTCTCTATTTATGGCCTGTTAGCCATTTTACAGCCACAGAATGCCTCTCCTAAATGACATGGCCCATTTGCAGATTTCTGCGGGAAGATAAATGCCTTACTCGCTCTTGCATTGACGCAAGTTGCATGATATAATCCTCCAGGAATGTCATTGCTCATTTTGTCTGTGCAAACTTGCAAACTTAACCTCTTTGGAAACAACTTCCATGCCTCTTTCCCCTCCCCCATCTGACCTCTTCCCCCTCCCCCTCCCCCTCCCCCCCCTCTGACCTCTTCCCCCCCTAAGCTCAAATGACGCACCTAACAAATGGTGCAGGCAAAAGGCGGGGAGTCACTCTGTCTGATTTAGCTCTATGTGGAAAAAAATGAAGTGTTTGATGGTCTTTATATGCCTATTACCTCAAATCCGTAATATGT
Source organism: Lithobates sylvaticus (assembly GCA_028564925.1). Lineage (NCBI taxonomy): Eukaryota > Metazoa > Chordata > Amphibia > Anura > Ranidae > Lithobates > Lithobates sylvaticus. The sequence goes on from CM053029.1 coordinate 237,482,437, forward strand.
TATCTGTTTTCTACTGTACGTTATTGGTTGCACAATATTTAACTTTATGTTCTATGCCTTTAGCTTTAGGACGCATTCAATGTTTGGGTGACCCCTTAATTGGTGAAGAGATGCTCGTGGAAGTATTTTGTACCCCGTACCAAGCACAGAACGTCACTGAACGTCAGACATGGCTTCTGCAATCGACGGGAAACACCTAAAGATTGTATCCTGGAACTTCAAGGGACTTCGCTCTCCAAGTAAGCGCATGATGATTCTTAGATATTTAAAGTGACTGCGGGCAGATGTGGCTCTACTTCAGGAGACACATCTTTCCGCAGACGACCTGACACGCCTTCGCAAATTGTGGGTAGGAACAGTCTATGGTTTACCTGCAATGGGACGCAAAGCCGGTGTAGCCGTCCTGCTGCACAGGAACCTGAAACATACCGTAAAATATGTTAAAACTGATCAGGTTGGCCGTAAAATAACGCTTCATATGTCCCTAGCTGGTATTTACGCCCCCAACTCACCAGACACTGCATTTTTTTAGAGATATGACGAATTGGATACAGACAGTACCAGAGACGTTACACCTAGTAGGAGGAGACTTTAACTCAGTTATGTCCAATACGTTAGATCGCACAGGCAAAGTGACAAGTAGAGACGCCAGACACAAAATATTAAATCCACCTCCGAAAATCCTAGCGCAGGCGATAGACTCTTTACAGCTAACAGACATATGGCGTTTGACACACCCGACGAACCGAGAATACTCCTTTTACCCCCCCCCCACAATTCTTTCTCACGAATCGATTACCCTTTTGCATCACCCGCACTCCTACAAATGCTCCATGACCCAGAAATTTCCGATGCTAGAATATCGGACCACGGACCCATCACAATAAAACTGATTGACACACATCCCCCCTCTCCAATGAAAATGTGGCGTTTCCCTTCATATCTAGCAGAAAACAAAGACTTTCGTAACATGTTACATACAGCATGGACAGACTATGCCTCCACTAATGCAATACACCTCACAGACCCAAACCTTTTTTGGGAGGCTGGGAAAGCCTTCATCCAAGGGAAAATCATTTCCTATACTACCCAATTTAAAAGGAACGCTAAACAACACTACATACAAGCCAGTGAGACCCTACGTATAACACACGAACAACTACCTCTTAATCGCACACCTGACAACATCCAGGCCTGGAAAACAGCCAAACGAGAGTTTGACTTATGGTCAGAACAACAGGAATTAGCCAAGGCCTCGTACTCCACATTGCACTTCCACAAGTTTGGCAACAAAGCAGGCAAACTACTGGCGAAATTATGCTCGGGGACAAAACGACCCACACATATCTCTGCGCTTAAAAATAGCGAGGGAGTACTACAGACTACACCTTCGGACATTAGCAAGACACTGGCAGACTACTACACTAAGTTATACTCGGCAGACCCTAATCCTCAAAAAGCGACAGAAGCCCTCTTAGCTAAAATCAGCGTACCCAAACTTCAGGAAGACCTATTAGATTCCCTCAATGAGCCCATTACCATGGAGTACATCCAAGGAACAATTAAGTCATTAGCATCCTCCAAAGCGCCAGGACCAGACGGCTATTCTGACAAATTTTACAAGATTACTAAGGACTTTATTCCAGATACCCTGAAACAGGTTTTTACAGCCATGTGGAATGGGGGCCCTTATCTTCCTACAGGAACCCAAGCACATATCAGACTGATAGGCAAAAAAGGTAAAGACCCCACACTCCCAGGGTCCTATCGAACATTCTCACTAATTAATGTGGACGTAAAAATCTTGTCAAAAATAATCGCATCGCGCTTAGCCCAAATACTCCCATCTCTACTGCATCCGGCCCAATCAGGTTTCGTTCAGGGTCCCTCAGCCACCCTGAATATACGCAAGGTTCTAATGACGCTCGAATACGCTAGATCAAACCCTGACCAGGATGTCGCTATAATGTCGCTAGTTGCCGAAAAGGCTTTCGACAACATCAGCTTGTCCTGGCTATTCCAGGTAATGACACACTTCGGTTTCTCAGGTCCAATTACTAGTTTTCTACGACGAATGTACGAATCCCCAATGGCACGACTGATCACCCCTGACTTTGTATCGAATACGATTCCTCTGACGAAAGGGACCAGACAAGGGTGCCCACTTTCCCCGCTACTGTTTAACATTGCGATTGAACCCCTATCCAGACTGCTTAACTCACCCGACGGAATTAGTGGAGTCACAATAGGGGACCAAACCCTACATTCAGCCCTTTTTGCAGACGACATACTGCTATTCTCCACCGAACACCTAGCTGACTTTAAAAGACTCAAGGAAATCTTCCAGACTTTCCGACTGTGCTCAGGGCTACGTATTAATTTTGACAAGAGCGAAATACTATCACTTCGACCCAAATTATCTACTAAATGGCGACTGCAGTCCCCACTAGCCATAGCTACACAACTTATCACATATCTAGGTATACGCATTGGTCGTGAACCCTCCTCACTTTACACGCTCAATTTCCCACCGTTAATATCAAAAATTTTGAAGGAGTTGGAAGCTTGGGCAGCCCTCCCCCTCTCGCTCTTCGGGAGGTGTCATCTCTTCAAAATGGTGTCATTTGCACGCCTGCTTTATCCTATGCAGACCATTCCTCTACTAATTAAACATTAAGATGTTAACTTAATTCACAAAGCATTATCCACCTTTCTATGGTCTCGCAAAAAAATACGAGTTGCCTTGCAAAAACTGTCTCTCCCCAAGTTTGAAGGGGGGGCGGGCCTGCCCAATATACCTTTTTATAACCTATAGACATGTGCAATTAGTTTTGTTTTTTTTCTTTTTTTTTTCGTTATTTTCGTTCGTTCGTTTTCGTACGAATGAACGAATCGTTCGAATCGAACGAATCCGAATAACGAATCGTTCGAATTAGAATCAACTAATGTAAGAATGAAAAAAATCCGAAAAACGAAAACAGGAACAACGAAAATGAACGAAAAAATTTGTACATTCGTAACCCTTTTTTTTTTTTTAATCGTCATTTTCCGTGTTTCTTACAATGGCTTTGCTTAACGTGCTTCGAATGGATTGAACGAAAAAATTCGTACATTCGTAACTTTTTTTTTTCGATTCGTAACTTTTTTTTCGATTCGTAACTTTTTTTTTTTCGATTTGTAAATTATTAAAATGTAATAATAGCATACACATTACATATAACTATGAATGCCAAAAATTCGTACATTCGTAACTTTTTTTTTCGATTCGTAACTTTTTTTTTCGATTCGTAACTTATTTTTTTCGATTCGTAAATTATTAAAATGTAATAATAGCATACACATTACATAAAATTATGAATTATGCTCCGATTACGAATCTACGAATGTTACGAATGTACGAATAAATACGAATGCGTCCGAATTTCGAATAAACGAATAAACAAAAAACGAATCAACGAAAAAATAACTCTTATGAATGTACGAATCGTTACGAATACGAACACCGACGACTTCCGAATGTACGAATCGTTACGAATACGAACACCGACGACTTACGAATTTACGAATCGTTACGAATCAACGGAAACTAAAAAAACGAAAAAAAACAATTTTTTTTCGGAAACGAAAAAAACAAAACTAAAATAAACAAATTTTTTTGTTGTGCACATGTCTAATAACCTAGCATGCCTACTCAGACGGGGCCTTGATTGGATATGGGTCAAATCTAGGTACTCCAATACCATCCTGGAAGAAACAGCTGTCCTTCCTTATACCCTACCGGCCATGCTACACTCCAACCCGAACAAACTACCAACGCACCTTAAATCAAATGTGATTATCAGGGACACAATCATAGCCTGGAGGGAGACACAGAAGTACTGGGTCTACCCTCTAACATTTCCCGCCATCTACCGATCAAAGGAAACCCAATGTTTCTCCCGTCCACTTTACACAAAACCTTCGAACAGTGGAATACTAAAGGGCTAAACAAAATTACTTTGATCTACCTTAATAGCCCGGGCAAATTTAAACCTTTCCAGACCTTAGCAAGAGAATTTTCTCTACCAGCAACTCACGTCTTTTATTACCACCAACTGATCAGTTACTTAAGGACTTGTCACAAACCTGGTACCGACCCCCTTCAAAAATCATTTATTGAAACGGTGCTGAATAGTGATGACTACTCCATCTCCAGCCTATATTCTCATCTCATTACCCACCAGACAACCAAATACCATCTCAAACCGTTTCAAAAATGGTCTGAAATATTTGCCGAAGAGGGCCTAGCGGAAAAAATACTGGAGGGGTACCAACAAGTTTGCAAACTTACTGTGTCTGAAACTTGGCGGGAAACACAATTTAAAATCATCCATAGGGCGTATTACCCATTCCGTACTAATAAAGCAGATCCAGCCCAGGAGCGTTGCCCCTGGTGTTCCACACCACGACCTACACTGCTACATCGTCTTTGGGAATGCCAACCTGTTATCACATACTGGGACTCTATACTTATATAAACGAAATCACCAAAGTACGCATCCCAAAAGACTGCCTCATTTGCCTGTTTGGACAAGTTCCGTCTTTACCCACGGAATGGGAAAACAACCCTCTCCACATTCCTCACTGGGCCCATGTATGCCTCTCAGTGGCACGCAGGACAATCATGGCGCAATGGATCAAGACACCACCGCCAAATCTACAGGCTGTGAAAAAAGCCCTTATGTCGCTATTCTACCTTGAAAGACTGGACACTATAATGTTAAATTTTCACTCCAGCACGCAATTTTTCATAAGATGGCGCAAATTTATGGAACGTATGTTCTCAGCGGAAGAGTTACATAACATTATGGAGCCGTTCCGATACACGGACTGGTACCTCAAACAGGAACTTACAAATTCGCTAGGTAACCTCAGACTACCCACCCCACCAGACCCCTCCGAGCCCCTTCCTACCCGAACAAACAATAAAAAGTGAAGGATCCTTGTCGTTCGAAAATATAACACTACGACATCACCAAGCATCATCTCTCAACGTCACCCCGATTAGCTTAGTTTGTATTGCTATTAACCTAATTTCAATAACGTTGCTTCTCTCCTAAAGGAACTGTATGTGATTTATTCTGTAACCTCAGCATGCTCTTATATGAAAACTGCTGAATTTATTTACCATGTATTTCTGTTTTGTTTGAAAATCCAAATAAATATTAAAAAAAAAAAAAAAAATGATAGAGTTCCTAGCGGAATATTAAATTGGGGGGCGGGTGGGGAAGGATTTGGGAGATCTGTTAGTTTTTTCCAAGCGTAAACGGAGGCTCTCCTAGTTGGAGGGATGGAGGTCGGGATTGGAGTGCCTAAATGGGTGCTCATGAGCCAGTCTTTTAGATTGGGTCGGGTGAGAGTGAAGCTTTCTAATTGCGTCCAAGACAAGCTCGGACCTGGTTGGAACCATTTGGGCAGTTGGGCTAGAATGGCGGACAGGTAGTAGTCTTCAAAATCTATGGAACCCACTCCACCTGCAAGTTTGTGTTTGATTAGTTTTTGGTGTGCGCATCGTGGCTTCTTATTGTTCCATAAAAATTTGTTGAAGATGGTTCGAAGGGTTCTAAAAAAGGAGGAGGGGAGTGGGACGAGAAGAGTTCTAAAGAAATACAGTATTTGGGGGAGGCAGATCATTTTAAAGGCTGCTAGTCTGCCAGACCAAGAAAGTTTGTGTTTCACAATCGATTGGGATGTGGATTGAATAGTTTGTAGGAGTGGTAGGAAGTTGCATGAGTATAGATGTCTGAGTGTTCTTGGTAGTGTAATTCCTAGGTAGGAAATGTCTTTGTCTACCCATGTAAACGGATACTGTAGTTGTAGTAGGTTTCTGATGGTAGCGTCGATGTGGATGTCGAGTATGAAAGATTTAGTTGTGTTTACCTTATAATATGAAATTGAGCTAAACCAGATTAACAATTTTTGTACTTCGGCCAGGGAAGAAGTCGGATTAGTAAGGATTAGAATGACATCGTCAGCGAATAAGCTGATTTTGTGGGACATGTGCAGCCAAGGGTTCCAAGAGTAGGTTGAATATAAGGGGGGATAAGGGGCAGCCCTGGCGTGTGCCATTAGTGATGGGGAACGGGCGAGAAAGCATGCCTTCAGTGAAGACTTGGGCTTCAGGGTTAGAGTACAATGCCATAATAGCGTTTAGTATACGGCCTTCGAATCTGAATTCTCGGAGGGTAGTTTGGAGGTAAGTCCAATGGACTATGTCGAACCCCTTCTCTGCGTCCAAGGATAGAAGCAGAGAAGGCGTTCCTGTGGAGTCAGCATGGTGGATGAGATTGAGCATCCGTCTGGTAGCATCTGAGGCTTGTCTGCCTTTCGTGAAACCTGTCTGGTCACTATGTATAAGGGTGGGCATAATCTGAAGTAGTCTAGTAGCTATTGTTTTGGCATACATTTTGAGGTCAAGGTTGAGCAGGGAGATGGGGCGGAAGTTTTGGGGAACATTCGACTCCTTCCCTGGCTTCGGTATTGTTATTACAAGAGTGTTTAAATATTCTTTAGAGAATCCAGAAGAGGAGGCAGCGTTGTTGAAAAGTTCAGTCAGGTGTTGTATTAGTTGAGGGGAGTATTGTTTATAATATTCTCCTGACAGCCCATCTGGGCCCGGTGCTTTGCCTGCAGGAAGGGAGTTAATAGTCAACTGTATTTCTTGTTCTGTGAATGGGGCGTTGAGGGCCTGTAGTTGTTCTTTAGTCAAAGTGGGTAGGTGTAGGTGTTGTAGAAATTTGTCAATCTCGTGCTGGGAGGGTTGTGGGGTGTGTGGGTCTCGGTTTAGATTGTAGAGGTCGCCGTAGTAGGTGCTAAATGCGTCAGCTATATCTTGTGGGTTGTGCAGGGGTATTTTTGTATGTAGGTGGAGGAGTTGGGAAATTTTGGTCTTTGCGCGTCTGCCTTTGAGTCGTTGTCCAAGGTATTTCCCCGCTTTGTTGGAGGTAGAGTATGTGGTTGCTTTAAGTTTTTTGTAGAGGAATTCATACGAGTGGAGTAATAAGGTTCTGAGTTCCTGTCTTAAGGTCAGTAGCTGGTCAGCTAGTGTGTCCTTGGGATTACGTTTGTGGTGTGATTCTAATGCGGCTTTTCGGGTCGTCAGTTCGTCTAAATGCTGCGTCCTCTTCTTTTTGTGGAGAGAACTCAGTTTGATCAGCATCCCTCTTATGAAGGCTTTGTGAGCACTCCACACCATGCCAGGATCAGACACTGTGCCCTTGTTGAGTGAAAAAAAAAATCAGTGATATGGTTAGATATCTCTGGTATGTAGTTGCTGTGCTGGATTATATAGTTGTTCACACGCCAGAGGTAGGTATTGCGCTGGAGATTGGAATCATCTATGGTGATTGTAAGTGGGGCGTGGTCTGACCATGTCGTGGTGTGGATCTCAGATCTGGACATTTTTTGCAGGAGCCATTTATCAGATAAGAAAAGATCTATCCTTGAGTACGAACGATGTCTGGAGGAGAAAAAGGTATAGTCTCGTTCGGAGCCGTGGGGGCACCTCCAGACATCATACAGGGCTTGCGAGGAAATAAAGTCTTTCAGAGGCGAACTTTGCCTTTTTGCAGTAGATGTGGAGTCTAGGTCGACATCAGGGACTAGATTGAAATCTCTGCATATGATCAAATGGCCCTTCTGTATGGGGTTCGCAGTGCGGAGCACTTTATGTAGAAAGTTCAGCTGGTGGGAATTGGGGGCATAGACGTTGATGATGGTGTACGTTACTCGGTTTAAGTCTACTGAGTCTTTGATTGCTAACATTACACCTTTGGTTTTAGTGGAGTGGGAAGCAAAGAAGGTGTGTGGGAACTGGTGGCTTTTGCAGAGGTGGGTGTCTTCAGGTAGAAGGTGGGTTTCCTGGATGCAGACGATGTCACTGTGGAGAGCCTTGACAGTTTTCCACAGTGAATGACGTTTGGCTGGGTGAAAACGTTGAGTGGCATCTTGTGCGTGAGGTGTGTGCAGGAATGCAGGTTAACACTTACATTTAGTTGTTAGAGGTGGGTCTGGGTACTGCGTGAGGCGAGAGGTTGGTGGTCTGTAGTTCGGATATCTTCTAGTAGAGCGGAGTAGAGAGCTGTGGATAGAGCAACACTGTAAAGTTAGTTATGCGGATAAGGTGAGAAGTTGTAAAAAATAATTAATACTGAAAAAAGAAAAAAAATAAGGCGGACGACAAGAGGTGGAAAAGATTAAAAAAAAAAAAAAACTGGAGTAGGGTAGAAGTTTCCGTCAGATAGTCGTTGATGGGGTGATTAGATGTATCCTCGCAGAGATCTGTATTCACACTGGGATTGAGTAGATACTGTTAATGGAGGAGGGAAGTGAGAAGAAAAAAGAAGAAAAAAAAAAAAACAGCAGAAGGAGCTAAATAAAGAAAAACAGTTCAAATCGATCACAGAGGGGGTGCAAGCACCACAATAGCCTCTCAGGGGAGGGCACAGAAAGTCAATAGCACCAGAGAGTGTATGCAGGGGTGATGAAGTGTCAGACTGCGGGGGTCCCAATGTTGTTTTTCGGCCATATTAGTCGTTGGGTCCTGCGGCTGTCAGGCGTGTGGAATGGATCGGGCTTCTGCGGGGTGCGGGTGGGCCTCCCTGGCGGACTGGAGTTTTGGGGAGTTCCAGCAGGATTCCCCATGAGTGGAGCAGGCGCAGGCCTTTCTCGAGGTCAGCGACAGTGTGGGTTTGACCATTCCTGGTGATGAGAAGGGTTGCAGGGTATCTCCACTTATATGGAATTTTGTTTTAAAGGCCCTTTGTTATCGGATTCAGTTGACGTCTCAGTTGGAGGGTGTATTTGGAGAGGTTGGGGAAAAGTTGGATCCCAGTGTACGGGGCTGGCAGTGGTGTTTTGGCTTTTAACCCCATTAGCATTTTTTTCTTTGATGTGGTAAAAGTGTACCCTCATAAGAACATCTCTGGGGACCAGTGATGTAAGTAACTGAGTTAAAATAAACTGAGTTACGTAACTCAGTTACTTTAGAGGGTAACTAGTAATCTAACTAATTACTTTTCCCCTCATGGTAACTCAGTTACCATTACTTTGGCCTAGTTACCCCAATTACATCTACTGCCACTAGATGGCAGTAGTGTAATTCCGGTGTCCTGCCGAAAAAGTTCCCCCGCCTGATAAGGACCCCCCTGTACTGCGCAGGCGCAGGGCTTGCACAGTACGAAGGACTACGGAGCTTCCGAAAATTGAACTCTACACCGCGCAGGTGCAGTTAACATGTAATTGTACGAGGCGATGCCGCACGCTCCTGATGCTCGTGCTACTCTGCAGGGGGGGTCTATCGTGTAAGTAAGGGGCGGGTCTAGTATTACTGTAACCAAGGGGCGCATTTATTAATATTGTTATATATCGAGCTCTGCCCATTAATTTAACATTCGCCCTCTTCTGTAGCCATCCGCCCCTTACACGATATAATAATAATAGACCCGCCCCTTGCTTACACGCTATAACAGATCTGCCCCTTGGTTAGAGTAATAATAGAGCAGCCCCTTGGTTACACGATATATAACAATAATAATAAATGCGCCCCTTGCTTACAGTAATACTAGACCCGCCCCTTAGTTACACGTATAGAATATTTTAAAAAAAAAAGTCAGTTACTTTGCTGTGTAACTAATTACTTTTCCAATGTAGTAACTGAGTTACTAAACGCAATTACTTTTTGGGAGAAGTAATTTGTAACTTAACTAATTACTTTTTTAAAGTAGGATGACCAACACTGCTGGGGACTGAGGCAGCTAGGTGAGGTGGCTTGGCGATCCTGTGGATCCTGTCTATGATGACATCTCTTGGAGACGCTTCAGGAATAATTAAGTGCATCAGATCTTTCGCATAGCGTGATAGGTCTGCAGGGGGTATATTCTCAGGGTCCCCCCTCAGTTTAATATTGTTCCTTCTGGATCTGTCCTCTAAAATCGGCCAGCTTGGCGTGCATCCAGACTTGTTCCTCTTTGATGTCATCACAGGTGTCAATAATATCATTCACAGTATATGTGCAGTCTGACAGGCCTTTTTCAGTGTTGGTAACTCTGTCATCTAATATGCGGATGTCAGAGGTGAGATTAGAAAACAGTGAGGAGAGGTTTGTCATGAGGAAGGTCTGGAGGGACAGCAGCATGTCCTTTAAAGTAGTGTCCATGACTGGCTGGCTGAGGTGGGGAAGGACGCCATGGATGGCTGTAGGGTCTCATGAGATAGGAGGTAATGTGGAGCCTGGGCCTCAATTTTGGAGTGCAGCGGCCGCTGCGGGGGTGTATCGAGTCTCATTTTGGCCTTGGCTGGTCTTCCGAGGAGAGGATCATCCTCCTGGGGGTTGGGGGGTCCTGTAGAGGTACCTGGATTTAGCTGGGGGTCCGGTTCTTCATCCGGGAGCTCCGTGTATGGAGCGGACGGCGCGGCCCGGACACTGCCCTCTTGAAGGCCCGAGTCCCGTTCTGCCGGCTTGTAGGCAAATTCCGTCAGTTTCAGCGGTGTTCGATCTGTGAAATGCTTCCTGCGGTGTGCCTGGAGCTAGGATGGCCGCGGATGGTGGCGTTAGTGAGGCCTGTGTCGTTTCTAGCTGTGCCCCGTCTGACGAGCTAAAGGGCTAAGCGTCCATCTTCTTCTCCGGTCGGCCACGCCCCCCGACACGCAAATTCTTTGAAGTAGCCATTTGTCCACTAAAAATTAGTCTATTCTAGAATAAGAATTATGTGCTGATGAGAAGAATGTGTAATCATGTTCCGAAGCATGGTGACATCGCCATACATCAAAAAGGTAATTTGCTAGAAGAAACTTTCATATGGGAGATTGTGTCCTTGGGCATTTGTTGGGGGAATCAAGCTGAAAATCAGTGACAAGTTTGAAGTCTTCACATAGCAGGAGAGTTTTTTTTCTGCACACGTAAACTTGATCAAAAAATGTATTTGACAAGTATTTGGGGTGTAAAGAGAGACTAGAGTATAGGTAACGTTGTCAATCGTGCAAATCAATATGACATAACGACCATTGGAATCTATAACACTATCTAGAAGCTTACAGATAACAGTGTTAAGATTGGCCATGAGTACACCTCTTTGTCTCCGGGGAGTTGGCCATAAAAATGGGGGGGGGGGGCTTTTTGTGAGCAGCGCAGAACAGCTGAACTCTGGAAATCTCTTGGGCACAAACTATGTCACAACCTTGAGCTATGGCAGTGTTCCATAGGGAAGCTCGCTTGGCCGGGTAGTTGAGACCTTTGGTGTTAATTGAGAGTATTACAGGACCCATTTTTAAGAGAATGCTGCTGTGATCGGGATTGTTCACTTACATTTAAAGAGTGTTGGTGATAAGTTGGAAACATCCTCATTAAAAGAGGAGAGTTTGGGACTTTGTATGAGGCATGGAATCAAGGCTAGCAAGCAGGCAGTATAGAAAATATAAATTTTATTTTTCTACAGTAGCAGTATTGCATACATGAAAGCATGAAGAAGCATGGTATAGCAAACCCATGCTGGTAATCATTGATACATATCGAAGAATATCATGGCACAGTACAATAATGAAAAATATCCTCCACATCAAGAATCAGGATGATATATAGTTGTCTAAAAGAGATATTAAATCCATATGGAACCATCAGTATAAATGTAAAGCAACGGTGTAACTGTTGCGATTTGTGGGACAATACCCACACTTCAGGGGCGGATGCATCAAGGGTCTATAATAAAACAAAACACAAATATGGATGTACCAATAATCTAATAGTCTACCCAAAGGGAAAAATAATAGATGCAGAGGACAAAAATAGCATCGCTTGGATACTCATGTTGGTTGGGTGTGTGCGACAGGGGGGGGGGGGGGGGGGTGCGCAGGGGGGGGGGGGGGGGGGGTGGGTGGGGGGGGGGGGGGGGGCATAGAGAATGTCCACAGGAGCTGAGGATCGAGACACATGGAAAAAGTAGGGAGCACTCGTATAATCGCCAAGAAAAAAGGTCAATTGGTAAAGAATGGGCTCCTCACTCTGTGGATATAAATGAACTGTGTAAACTAATGTATAATAATAATTATAGTAAATGTAGATAAAATATGCCTATTACCAAGAAAAAAATCAACAAGATAGATAGCGAGTTAGACCCAGAGCTGTGTCCATGATAATTGAACACAGAGCTGGGAATTATATGATATTTTGATGTGGTGAGCAATCCCACATACCAGTGAAACTGAAATGTTAAACATTCCAACATAGTGAATAAAAGGGCTGAGTTGAACATAAAGGAGGGCGAGGGGACTCAACAACATCTCATCTGTTCCTGCATTGAGGTTTTGGTGAGGTTTTGTGCCAAGAAGAGGACACCTTCCCCGGAGGGTTGAGTGAGGAGGATGGCCGTGGTGACTCAGGTCTGATGCCCCAGGTGTGGAGGGGCATGACTGAAAATGGCATCCAGGCCCAGCGGGGCTCCACGGCCTCTGTGGAATCACCCACAGTCTCCAATAAGGATGAGCTCAGACGTGTTTGCAATCTGCACATGCAGAGCCCGCCAGGAAGTCGGCGCTGCACAGCACTAATTACAGGCAGCCGCGGATCGGGAAAATGTCTCACTGCTTGTGATTAGCGCTGTGCAGTATCGAATTTCTGGCGGGCTCTGCACGTGCGGGTTGTGAACACGCCTGAGCTTATCCTTAGTTTCCACCTTGCAACAGGAGGACAGCGAGTACCCTCCACAGCTAACTAAGACTGATCTGGAGGACAGCTTGTCTTCCATGTATGAAAAGCTAGCAGAAGTTTCAGACTGAGCTGAATAAAACTACCAGCACTCTCACACAAGAAATAGCTGCACTGGGAAATTGTACTGATCTGTTGGAAACTAAACATGACAAACTTTCCCTAGCCCATGCTGACCTCACCAAGGACTATGAGACTTTAGCTGAGAACTTTACATAAATGCAGTCCCAGGTAGAGGACTTAGACAACTGGAACCGTAGAAATAACCTTCATTTGACAGGCATCCCAGAGATGGTTACGGATCTGTTAGCTTTATCCAAACTGTTGCATGCTCTCCTCCCTGAGACTTCCATAATTTCCTTTGCCTGTGACAGAATACATCGGGCCCTCCACCCAAAACCACCCACAGATAAGCCTTACATATGCAATGTAATTCGCTGCATAAAGGATTACCTCATAAAATAGGAGATTCTATGAGCATGAAGAAATTATGCCAATATTGAGCTAGATGCCACGAAAATTCTAATATTTCCTAATATCTCTCAGGCCACCTTAGACCACAGATGCAAGATGAAGGAGGAAAAAAAATTATATTTATTATAGCAAAATGTAAAAAATATTTTTTTCAAAATTATCGTTTTTTTGGTTTATAACACAAAAAATAAAAACTGCATTAGGCAATCAAATACCACCAAAAAAAGCTCTATTTGGGGGGAAAAAAGGACTTCAATTTTATTTGGGTACAATGTCGCACGACCGCACAATTGTCAGTTAAATTTCTGTATCGCAAAAAAATGGCCTGGTCAGGAAGGGGGTAAATCCTTCTGGGGCTGAAGTGGTTAAAGTGGTGTTTCCCCCCCAAAAAAGATGATTAAAATTCCTAAAAAAAATAAAAAAATTAACATTTGGAAAAAAATGTACCTCTAAATGCCTGTTGCTAGGGGGTCCCTCGTAGTCTGCCTCCTTCAGTGCCCGGGCTAAGTGACATCACTTCCCCCCCCGCGCAGGAAGGGCTCCCTCCTGTCAGTCATCTGGGACACGCGACAGGTCCCAGGTGACTGCATGGCCAATCACGGCATGCGCAGTGGGTGCCCGGCTGTGAAGCCACAGCCGGGTGCCCATAGTAAGAATGCCAGCTTCGCCGAGCAGAGCGTGGAACGAGCGGGGCTTCATTCCCCTGCATCGCTGGACCCTGACAGGTAAGTGTCCGATTATTAAGTCAGCAGCTGCAGTATTTGTAGCTGCTGACTTTTATTTTTAATTTTTTTTAAGGGCCACTCCTCTTTAGGCTTGAGTTATTGGAGTAAGATGCCCTTCCCCGTCAGCCCTCAACTCCCAGACCAAATCCCCTCTGGGCTACACCTTCTCCCCGCTGGGATCAAAGAAGATGCTGCCAACCATTCCAAGACCTGATAGCCTAATCTATCTTCCATCATTCTACAACCCGGTTGTTTCCAAACTATATGACTCCCAATGAATCCCTGACGCCCTTGCAGATGTCACACCAGTGATGGACAGTGGCCGTGCACCACTAATTCAGACCTACGGAGACTCTTTGCCAAACTCTTTGCCACTTTTTTTGACAGATAAGTTTGAGATTTGAAACTGACTTCTATTTATTCATAATCCCCCTTTTGCCTTTACGTATAGGAAATATGCTACCCGGACACTACTTCCATGCACCAAAGTACTTTCCCAGATAGCAAGCAATTGAGCTGTAAGTTTGAAAATGACTTGCTAAGATAGTGCTAGACTTGCCAGGCTTCAGAAGTTTGTTGCACAATTGCAGCAAGTCCGCTTTGCATGACTCCAGATCAACATTCTTTGTAAACATTCTGCAAGTCTGCTACAAGTTCTGTTCAATTATGTTGTGCTATAGTCATCCCACCACAGGGGTCACTGTGGTGGACTTTTCATGCTGTAGACTTGCAGAGCTCTTGCTGTAGACTCACCACTGCAACTTTGCTCTTGTTAGAGACTTGCCACGAAAATGTGCTACACTTGGAAAAGTGTCAACTAGAACATGTGCTTCAAGTGCTCTTGAAGTGTACAACTCGCCAGTGAAACTATGCAGCAAATTAACAGACTTACAATTCAACACTGCCACAAATTTGTGGCTATTTATCCTTGCTATCTAGGTTATTGAAAAAAACTCTTGCTTTCAAGCAATGTCTCCCCGTGCCTACAGTCTTCCCCCCTACTCCTTCTTGGATCCAGCCCTCAATGGTGTTCAGGGTAACGTGGTTTGAGTTGTTGCCCTGTTTGCTATGGTGGAACATCCTGGCTCCCCCAGTGCGTATCGGTCTGCCTAGGCCAAAGAGTTTTGTTTTTTGGTCAGTCGGATAGCATAGTTTTGGTTAAAAACAGTTCAATTTTTTTTGTTTTTTGGTTATGGAAGATCCAATACAGCAACAGTTATATTTCAATGTACAGTATGCTCTTGAGAAATGTCTTTGCTGATGTTCAGTTTTAGCAGTTATCACAGTCTATTAGTCTAGTTACTCCACTTGCACATTTTAACTGTTTTCAGGACTTACTGCTACGAGACAATAGGTACTGATCTATAGAGGTGGCATCTCTCCTTTTTGCGTTTCTTTCCCTACTCTCAAAACCACGGGCCTTTATGGTCAAGCTCCTTTTTTGGTAATTTATCTGTCTCTAACCACCCTCAATTCTTTGACAAAGCGTATAAGCAATTTTATTGCACATCCAATTCCAGTAAGTCCTGTGGAGTAGCTATATTTATCCATAACTCTTTATTGTTTTATGTTCTACATGTGAATAAGGATCCTGACAGTTAACTTCTTATACTTCAAGGTACTATTCAAGGCAGCTCTGTCACCATAGCTTCAGTATACACTCCTAACTATACACAAGCCTCGTTTTTTAAGCAATTCTTTGAAATTCGGGATTGATATCTCTCCTCACATTTAATAGTGGGAGGTGACTTCAATCTCACGGCCCATCCAATTTTAGATTAGAAGCAGAGATACTCCATCTTCCAAAGCCGTTCCTAAAATCGGTTGCCAGATCTTTACACTAACTCCAACTTCTCTATGCATGGCTAGTTTATAATGTGGGCTCAAGATCTTACACCTTTTATTCTAAACCACATGACAGCTATGCCTAGACTACATATTCTGTACCCCAATCATCTGCTGCTGAGATTCACATTTGTCCTTGGTCTGACCATCATATGGTGGCCTTCTCCACGTCACAAATTGGTCTTAAACCCACGACCCACACATGGTGACTCAATGACTCCCTACTCACAGACCCCGTAATTATTCAGTCGCTTTCTGAACACCTGGACAACTATTTTGCAGAACTAACTTTCCGGAGATGTCTCCCTCTACGTTATGGACTGCCCATAAGGCTGTCATGTGAGGCCATCTCATTGGCATAGCTGCTAGCAAACACAAAGCCAAACTTGCAGACTTACGATCTCTCACTAAGACACTGGATCACTTATATAATGGTTACAATCAATCCCCCTCCCAGAACTCAATATTATCCGACAACACTGAAAAATCCCTACGTTAGTCAAAGGCAAAGTTTTGTTATTTGGTAACTCTGCTTCAACTATGCGGTCAACCACTGCATGTGTACATATTGTGAAATCCTGCAGGTGCCTTGGTTTCATATCCCAATGAAATCTTAAATATTTTTGTTGATTACTATAAAAAAATATTTTTAGAATCACATAAGACTTCTAACTTGGCCTCTCTGACCTGGTTTGCTAATCTAACTCTCCCCACTCTGTCTAGCTAGCAACTAGACTTTTTAAATGCCACCTGCACTGCCTCAGAAATAGCAGCCATCACTAAATCACTTAAGACTTCCAAAGCCCCCAGCCCGGATGGCTACTCCACTTTTTATTATAAGAAATTTTTGCCCACCCTTTACAATCACATTTTACCCCAGAAATGCCTTTGGCTAATATGTCCCTTATTCCACTCTCTTCCCCAAAATTTCTGCCCAATATCAGTCTTTAATAATAATTTAAAAATCTTTGGTCGGTTGCTGGCAGACAGATTGACTTTGGTTATCACTACCCTTGTCTCTCCAGATCAGGCCGGGTTCAATCCTGGCAGACAAATTACAAATAATATACATCTGGTAAGGTAACTAATATGATCCAAGATGCCAACTTACACTCCAAACCTGTACTCTTCCTTAGCCTTGATATCCACAAGGCGTTTGACAGCATCAGTTGGTCATATTTAGATTATCTATTACCCAGAAATGGAATTACAGGGGACTTTCTCAAAAGGTTTTCACGCACCTATATCAAGCTCCCCAGACCCACATAAAACTGCCTGGCAATAAACGCTCAATTTTTTTCCCCTACAAAGATGTTTCACAAGATGTTAATATCAAAAGTTTATTGCAAAGGTCCAGGCGAATTTAAACTGAGTGTATATGCTGATGACGTACTACTATTCCTAACCAATCCCTTAATCGCACTACCCAATTTGACATCCCTATTAAGATTCTTTTCAAACTATATCGGCACTGGGTGTTAACCTAGCCAAATGTTCTGCCATGCCAATTAATATTTTGGGGGAATTGACGGCCTCTTTTCAACAACATTTTTATTTTGCATGGTGCACTTAGTCCTTCCGTTACCTTGGGATACAATTCACCCCCTTTTTTTCAAAGTCCTTTTTCACAGTAATTATCACCCAATATTTTCCCACATTAGGTCTCTAAGGGAATTCTAGTCGCCTTACCACATATCTTTCTTAGGCAGGGTCACTGCTATAAAAATGGCAATTTTACCCAAATATGTTTTTTTCTTTTTTAGGACCCTCCCTTGATATAGGTTTCCAAATCCTGCATTAAATCTCTTGAGAGAGATGTAAATACATTTATATGGCAGTCCAAGAAGCCAAGATTCCATAAATCTCTTCTGTATAGGCCCCAATCTCTTGGCGGCCTGGGCTTGCCAAACTTATGGCTATACTATTTGGCAGCGAGACTCACTCAAACTGCTCAATGGCACGCTCCTATGGAAGATATCCATTGGCTGTCATTCTAAACACACTCTATTTTTCCATATTACCTTCCAGGCCTATTACGATCCAAGTCCATACAGGCAAGTGCTATATTTCCTCTTATCAGAATAACTGCCCAAACTCTCCACCTTTGGTCTCTATACGGGAGGAGATTTAACTTGGTTTCTTTGATTGCCCCCCCTTCTCCTTTTTAGGTGACCCTGACTTTCATCCAGCCTTTCAAGAAAGGGACCGCTTCACTCTATGGAGCTCTACTGCTTTAATAACATTCACATCTTTTAAATCAGATTCCCATTTCAAAACCTTCTCACAACTCCAAATGGAATATAATTTACCTTCCACTGAGCCGTTTAGATATATTCAAATCCAGCACATTTTTATCTTAGCAGAGGCTCACTAACATCCTGATTGCAATGCACCCAATTTGAACATATTTGTGAATCCCTATCTAGGGATCAAGATATAATATCATCCTTTTATAGCTACCTAAAAAGGCTACATTTCCAGCTCTACTATGTACCAATATAGCATTAAAGTACTTATTTTGCAACAATAAATCAGCTTTCCATTAACTCTACACAGGCTTATCTCACTCTCTTTATAGCTGTTTAAACACATTGCTCGATTACTTCTGCCTTACTTCCTGGAGAGACTTTAGGTCATGACACAGGAAGGAGTTGGCCAGCTGAGGGTAGATGCTGCAGGGTGTGTGCTAATGAGATCAGCTGTTCAACTCCTTCCTGTGTCATGACCTTAAGTCTGTCCAGGAAGTAAGGTAGAAGTAATCGAGCAGTGTGCTTAAACAGCTATGAAGAGAGTGAATAGATGGTGTGGGTGAATAGCTGCGCAATCCTGTAAAACTAGGAGCTGCCAACACAACAATCTGACGAATTGTAAACTAGATGAAAAATGTGCAAAAGTGTGGCGCTAAAATGCAACATGTAAGAACATTCTAAGTGGGCACGCACATAGAAATCGAGACCACTGTTTGAGTGTTCAAAAAATTAATATATATAGAAAACAAGGACGACAGTCCTTCATGCACGCCGTGAAGGAAACGTGTAAGATGTGAACAAGTTTCAACAAGTGCACATGAAGAGGGTGGGAGAAATCAATCATAGGAAATGTGTACAATGTGAAACAATGATTGTTCACCTATAGTGCACAAGTCTCCAAAAGGAAGGGGCTAGTGTTGGAAAATGGATCATATAAATTATTCATAGATCCACAGAAAGTAGATATGTGAAGTGCACTAGTGAAATCAAAAACTAGACATTCTATACAAGTAAAAATGGACGGAATCACCAAAATAAGAGTGTCATTACTAACTCACAGGACAATGCAAACAACCAGAACATAATTGGTATATGATAAATGAACGGTATTGCAATATATATCAGAACATAATTGGTATATGATAAATGAATGGTATTGCAATATATATCTATACTGTGATAACTGGTGATAAATAAGTTACCATAAATAGGTTGTCTGTGCGTTAGGGCATAGAAATAGCATCATACACAGCGGTGAAAACATAAAAAATACTAAACAAGACTAGAGGATGTCTGAAATCATGAAAATACAAATTATGGATGCTCCTATTAAAATATCACGCTGTAAAGGACAAAACGAAACTGTCTCTTGGAAGCTATTCAAAACGCCAATCAGGCCAAATGATAATGTCCACAGCATAAATGGTTGTATCACAAAATTGCTTGGAAACTGGGTCCTCTAGATGTCGGATTCAGTTGCAAACAAGGAAGTATGAAAAATAGATTGGGTACGCTTACCACATCCGGTGGACCTCCTCACGGATAGTGAGGGGTCAAACGAGCTTGAAATTTGTAAGGCTGAAGCCTCTACAAATTAGATGTATGTAGTAGAGTCTCCTCGACAGTTGACACTCACCGACCCTCCATCGATCGACGGGAACCAAAAGGAAGGGGTCTCACCAGAGCTCACGGATCATCACACCAGATAGAAGTATGTGGGTAAAGAAAACAGAGAGGGCCTCCTCATAGTGTAAAACAGGTCCAGGTATGGACTCGATTTATTGCTTAAAAGTTTTGCGTTCAGCTTTCCAAAATAAATTTTCAATAAAAAATATTTAAAAGCAAAACAAAAAAAAAGGATATATGAAAACGCACTGATAATAGTTTGCAAGGTTCTCCCGACGCGTTTCGTCTTAAACAGACTTCAACTGGGGCTCAATGCAAACAACAGGTCAGTGCACTTATATACAAGTACTAAATATCACTAATGAGACTCATTGGGAACAGCCCAACTTGTGGTGTGGTCACATGATGAGTTAATCTCATTTGGATTGGTTGAAAACCAACCAATGGCCAATGGGTTCATTTAGGGCAATTTAACCATAAACTTAATCAACCAATCTACGGTGTCAGAATCCCGTAAGCCACCCAATGATGGCCAGGAATATTAGACCGAATGTATGGGGAAAGAAGAGTAGTATGGATAGGTCATATTCAGACCAGATGGACACAAACTTACCAATCAGTAATGGTGCTTTCTGGCGCCAAAAATACAGCCAAGTTGATTGGATGAATAGTTCAGGGAGGGCATATGACATATGGCCAGTGAAAAACGCAATAATTGAGGTGTACAGATGCATAACCAACTGTAAGGTGCGCCACCAAAACCGCCACCCCAAAACGCCGCAAATCCTATGGTGCGGCAGCGTCTGAGTCTAAACATAACCCCAATGTCTCTTCCGGATATCAACATGGCCAATCCGTGCGCTGGATATGGTCATGTGACAAAAACAAAGTCACATGAGCGGACCAGACCGATCAGAGAGACTGTTTGGCCAATCGTTGCATAGAGCAAGATCACGTGACTGTGGAGAGAGTCACGTGAGCGGACGAATCCGACGTGACATGACGAGTATCTGTGGTGCACTCCCATAGCACGCTCTTCACGCAGCGCTCAGCCAACGATCGTGTGGCAACGCTACAGCCAATCGAAGGGCGCAAAGTGAAAAAATGTGTCTCTGTGAGCATAATGTCAGAAATGCGCACAGAGACATGTCAGGTGCGCATGTGTCAGACTAGGAGGAGTGAAGAGAAAGGAAGTAATCACATCATGGTGCCTACAGGCTCCCCCCACTGGACATGAGTGAAAGTACAACTGTAGAGCTATGTGCATAAGGAATGAGGGTAACGTTAATACCAAGAAAAAAAGTCAAAAAACTAAAATACATCATGAAAAATGAGCCGCAGTCTGGCTATTCCCAGTAGGTCTCTCACAAAATCTACAATATGGCAGTGTGGAATATTAAATGATAAATATAAAAGCTGTCTTATAACACCCCTCGATACTTAATGCTAACACACCATCTATTCCTTCACCCACACCATCTATTCCTTCACCTTTTGACCTATAGCTGCCGCATTCCTCACTTCCCAAAACTGAAAATTTTGGTTATATTTTATATTTTTTATGATCATGTTATGTTACCACTTGTTGATACAAGTTTAGCCTGTCACTTTGTATCTTTTCAGATAAACAGAGACTTACTATTTACATTGTAACACTACAATTGAATAGGAGACCTATCGTAGGTCTTCTTACACTTGAATTGTTCACGGTGTCTCGTCACTGCTGGTTTTTTATTTTTATTTTTAATTTTAATTTTTATTTGTTTTTACCACTATGGACGTATTTGAATATAGGACCAACCGAACTGTTAATATAGAGGGAGTTTTCACCTCCACTATGGCTGATTCTGAGATAGGTGGTCTATTCATAAGACTGAAAAATCTTATGGTGTCCGAACTCCATCTTGAATGGGACATTGCGTTCCTTGAACAATATATTAAGGAACGCATGGTCCCTCGTGGGTTAAGATGGAATGTGCACCCTCAACAGGGTGACACAGATCCAGAAAACTGGTTCAAGTATTTCAATGAAGCTGGGCTAGCCCTATTGGGATTCTTGAACGACCGGAAACGGTTAAAAAGAAGCGTCATAGATAAAGAAATTAAAGAAATAAGAGAGAAACTCCAACCTCACAAAACAACTACTGAATACACTACCTTATCAACCAATCTAAAAAATCATCTAGAGAAAGAAGAAAGAGAACAAAAAAATAAAAAACAAAAAAAATATCTTAGGGACAACACTGACTACAAAAATAATTGCGTCTTCAATTGGCAAACAAGAGATCCACAAGTTAATTTCAATGTGGATCAATCCTCCATGGAAGTATCAGATCACTCTGAATACCGACCCTCTGTCCCTACTATTGTTCCCCCATCACAAATTAGAACTGACCAGACTGGTTATGATAATACCAATCGACCAGCACACGCAGCCCTTTTGCCGACTCCACGCAATGTTGGCCCCTATCCAACCAATAATGGAAGAGGGAGAGGCAATAAAAATAGAGGTAGAGCAAAAAAGGAACACACTTCAAATTATGACCATTATGGGTATGACCGTTCCCCCCCACGGGGTGACTACCACCATAATGGCCATTACAATCATTCCACCTACCGAACTCCGGTCCAAACTAGAAATAGATTCTCTCCTCTTAGGGGAGATAGATCCTATGAGACTCATAACTCTCAATATTCCCATGATAATAGGGATTATGGATATTACGATAGATCCCCATATAATTACAATTTGCCACGACCTTCCAACACACCGGGTTTTCACCGCGAACCAGAAAAACACGGTCACATCCCCGAACACAGCGTGGCACCAGAGGGGGGAGGCGGTCCAGGAAAAAGAAAACGCGTTTAAACACCAGTGGGATCTTCAATCTTAGTAAGGTGACCTTGACCGATGCTGAACAATTGGTCATGGACAAAGGACTCAAATTTGTCCCTCCCAAAAAACTTAATAAGTTTTCCACATTTATTGACGTACACAAATTTGTACGCAAAATAAATGTACAGAGGTATATTTTGTCCAACCCCAGAAATCACGTAGTGCCTAATAACTCGGAACACATTACACATTCTGGCCTTGCTAACCCCTCCCTTTTCAATCCTCCTTGCCCCATGGCTCCTTCTGTTAAAGTGTTCAGAGACCTGGTTTTGAAGGACCTTGAAGCCCTTCCAAACAAGGTCATCCATTCTGACCCCAACATTAAAATTGGTCTTAAATCCTTGTGCGAACGTAAGGATTTGATAATCCGACCCGCGGACAAGGGAGGTGGAATTGTCATTCTAGACAAAGAAGCCTACCATCTTGAAATGACACGCATTTTAAGTGATACGGATACATATCGCCTTTTACCCAAAGACCCTACCCGTGAATATAAACGCATGTTGTCAGACTTAGTGGATACAGGCGCCCAGCTTGGTATTCTTGACAGAAAAGAAAGGAGCTATTTAGTACCAGCTGCACCACGCATTCCTATTATGTACTATTTGCCGAAAGTACACAAAAGCGTGACCCTTCCACCCGGTAGACCGATAGTGAGTGGGTTAGATTCCATCACTAGCAGGATTGGGAAATACATAGATTTCTACCTACAACCATTAGTAAAAGAGATACCTTCTTATCTCAAAGATACTCGGCACACTATCTCTAAACTACAACAGACAACTTGTAGTGATGACATGTTACTCGTTACTGCTGATGTAACGTCACTCTATACCTGCATTCCCCACGATCTCGGACTTCATGCAGTAGACACCTTCTTAAGTAGAAGCAGCTCCATTTCTTTTACTCATAAAAGATATATTATGGATCTACTTTTATATGCCACCAAGCACAATTATTTCTGGTACAGTGGCCAATTTTATCTCCAAACTAAAGGTGTAGCCATGGGCGCCAAGTTCGCCCCTAGTCTGGCTAACATCTACATGGCCAAGTGGGAGGAGGATGTCGTCTATGCCCTGGACCCCCCACAATTGGTGTTGTGGTCCAGGTACATCGACGACATCCTCCTCCTATGGAAGGGTTCCACTGATTCCTTAGATCAGTTTATGACACAACTTAATGACAATAATATTGGAATAGAACTGTCATATGAAGCCAGTCGCTCTACCATCCATTTTCTTGATCTAGAAATTAGCATCTGTGAAGGGCATTTTTCCACTAAGACCTTTTTCAAAGCCACAGACCGGAATGGGTACATCCCGGTCGACAGCTGCCACCACGCCTCATGGCTGAAATCGGTCCCCCGCAGTCAGTTGATGCGGATCAGGCGCAATTGTTCACAGTTGAACGATTTTTTTGAACAAGCAGAAACTCTTAAAGGAAGATTCTTAGACAGAGGTTACGAACTTGCCCACATTGAAGATGAAATCCAAAAGGTGTCTAAAATAGACCGTAACACCTTACTAACAGAAAAACCTATTACAGCTAAGGATAACAAACACAGATGGTCATTCCTTACAGATTTTTCTGTTCAACACAGGCAAATTAAAAATATTATACTCAAACATTGGGAAGTATTGAGGAACGATCACGTTCTCAATCCTATTCTCCCCGAACGAGGGGGAGTTATCTATAGAGGTGCCCCATCACTGAGAGGCAGGATCGCACCCAACATCATAGATCCACCCCACAGACCAACCTTCTTTCATGATATGAAGGGATTCTTTCCTTGCCGAAAGTGTAACGTCTGTATAAATAATTCCTTCCAGAGAAAATGTGACACTTTTAAATCTACTCATACAGGTAGAGAATACAAAATGAAGAGTTTCGCCACCTGCCATACGAAATTTATTGTCTATCTCATCACTTGCCCTTGCGGCAAACAATATATTGGGCGCACCATCCGCACATTTGCGATTAGAGTAAATGAACATATTGCAGCCATTAGAGCTGGCCGGACGAACCACAGTGTACCCAAACACTTCTTGCTCCATCACAGTAAGAACCCTGCTGGTTCGACGTTTCAAGTTATAGATAAGTTTGTTCCTCATTGGAGGGGCGAATCCAACATACGTGGAGTATCTAAACTTGAAACATTCTGGATCCACCAGATGAAGTGTTATGTCCCATTCGGCCTCAATATCGAGTGGGACATTAACGCATTCATCAATCGTTCTTAACGCAGACCCATAATAACAAGTTCCATAAGGCATTTTTTCCCTCAGTTTAACTGCCAGAATGTGACTATGTATGGTCTGATCCAGCACGACCACGCATATACACATCATATCCCCTTTTTTTGTTTTTAGTTCTCTTTCTCATTATGCAATCCTTTTTTATTTTTGAATTTTTCCATTTAGTCTATTAACCACTTCAGCCCCGGACCATTTGGCAGCCAAAGGACCAGAGGTCTTTTTTCAATTTCGCACTGCACTACTTTAACTGGTAATTGCGCGGTCATGCAATTTTGTAACCAAACGAAATTTGCGTCCTTTTCTTCCCACAAATAGAGCTTTCTTTTGATGGTATTTGATTGCCTCTGTGATTTTTATTTTTTGCGATATAAAAAAGAAAAGAAAATTTTGAAAAAAAAAAAAAGAGATTTTCTACTTTTTGTTATAAAAAAAAATCTAATAAACTCAATTTTAGTCAAACATTTGGGCCAAAATGTATTCAGCCACATGTCTTTAGTAAAAAAAATGCCAATAAGCGTATATTTATTGGTTTGCGCAAAAGTTATAGCGTCTACAAACTAGAGTACATTTTCTGGAATTTACACCGCTTTTAATTTATGACTGCCTATTTCATTTCTTGAGGTGCTAAAATGGCAGAGAAGTACAAAACCCCCCCAAATGACCCCATTTTGGAAAGTAGACACCCCAAGCTATTTGCTGAGAGGCATGTTGAGCCCATTGAATATTTTTTTTTTTAGTCCCAAGTGATTGAATAAAGACAAAAATAAAAAAGATTTTTTTTTTTTTTCAAAAAGTTGTCACTAAATGATATATTGCTCACACATGCCATAGTTATATGTGGAATTGCACCCCAAAATACATTTTGCTGCTTCTCCTGAGTATGGGGATACCACATGTGTGGGACTTTTTGGGAGCCTAGCCGCGTACGGGGCCCCGAAACCCAAGCACCGCCTTCAGGATTTCTAAGGGTGCAAATTTTTGATTTCACTCCTCACTACCTATCACCGTTTCGAAGGCCATAAAATGCCAAAATAGCACAAAACCCCCCCAAATGACCCCATTTTGGAAAGTAGACACCCCAAGCTATTTGTTGAGAGGCATGGTAAGTATTTTACAGCTCTCATTTGTTTTTGAAAATGAAGAAAGTAAAGAAAAAAAAAAAATTTTTTTCTTTTTTCAATTTTCAAAACTTTGTGACAAAAAGCGAGATCTGCAAAATACTCACAATACCTCTCAGCAAATAGCTTGGGGTGTCTACTTTCCAAAATGGGGTCATTTTGGGGGGTTTTATGCCATCTGGGCATTCCATGGCCTCCGAAACTGTGATTGGCAGTGAGAAGTGAAATAAAAAAATTACACCCTTAGAAAGCCTGAAGGCGGTGATTGGTTTTTGGGGTTCCGTACGCAGCTAGGCTCCCAAAAAGTCCCACACATGTGGTATCCCCGTACTCAGGAGAAGCAACAGAATGTATTTTGGGGTGTATTTCCACATATGCCCATGACATGTTTGAGCAATATATCATTTAGTGACAACTTTTTGTAAAAAAAAATATATATATTTTTTTTTTTTCATTATTCAATCTCTTGGGACAAAAAAAAAAAATATTTAATGGGCTCAACATTGCTCTCAGCAAATAGCTTGGGGTGTCTACTTTCCAAAATGGGGTCATTTGGGGGGGGTTTGAACTGTCCTGGCATTTTATGCACAACATTTAGAAGCCTATGTCACACGTCACCCACTCTTCTAACCACTTGTAGACAAAGCCCTTTCTGACACTTTTTGTTTACATGAAAACATATTTTTTTTTTGCAAGAAAATTACGTTGAACCCCCAAACACTATATATATTGTTAAAGCAAAGGCCCTACAGATTAAAATGGTGGGTGTTGCATTTTTTTTTTTTCCACACAGTATTTGCGCAGCGATTTTTCAAACGCATTTTTTGTGGAAAAAATACACTTTTTTTTTTTTAATGCACTAAAACACACTATATTGCTCAAATTTTTGATGAAATAAAAAATATGATCTTAGGCCGAGTACATGGATACCAAACACGACATGCTTTAAAATTGCGCACAAACACGCAGTGGCGACAAACTACATACATTTTTAAAAGCCTTTAAAAGCCTTTACATGATACCACATTAGATTCACGGAGGAGGTCTACTGCTAAAATTACTGCCCTCGATCTGACCTTCGCGGTGATACCTCACATGCATGGTGCAATTGCTGTTTACATATGACGCCAGACCAACGCTTGTGTACGCCTTTGCGCAAGAGAAGGGGGGGCAGGGGTGCTTTTTTTTTTTTTTTTTGTTTTTTTTTTTATTTATTTAGCTTTTTTATTTTATTTTTAAACTGTTCCTTCCATTTTTTTTCTTTGTTATGATTTTTATTGTTATCTCAGGGAATGTAAATATCCCCTATGATAGCAATAGGCAGTGACAGGTACTCTTTTTTTGAAAAAATTGGGGTCTATTAGACCCTAGATCTTTCCTCTGCCCTCAAAGCATCTGACCACACCAAGATTGGTGTGATAAAATGCTTTCCCAATTTCCCAATGGCGCGGTTTATATCCGGGAGGGGGGACATTCCCTCCCACTGCTTGTAAAAGCAGTCTAGAGGCTAATTACCCGCTAGAATTGCTTTTACATGAAAGCCGATCACTGGCTGAAAAGAATGATACCAAGATGATACCTAAACCTGCAGGCATCATTCTGGTATAACCATTCAAAGTCCAGCAACATACTGGACATATATTGTAATCTTTTTTTTTTCATGCAGCCTCTTGGCTGAACGAAAAAAAGAGATTGATTGGTGGGTATGCCCACCATTAGAATACCTCCCTTCATCCACCCACTTCTAATGATGGGCATACATGCACCATTTATATATGCCGATGCATGGGGGCATCCTCCCGCAAAAGTTATGCCGTGTACACACGGTCGGAATTTCGACCGTATGTACGTGGCATTAGGAGCCAATCGCTCCCCCCCCCTGCTGCCCCCATGCTTCGGCATATATGCTCTTTTTTTTAACTGTGGTGGTGAAATCACCTCCTACAGCGTTGGAGTCGCGGCTTTATGTATCGTGGGAGCAAACGCTGTTGCTGTCAAGATAAATAAATCCGCGTTGCAACTGAATGGCGCACCTGAAAACAAAAAAATGCTCAACACTAAAACACACAGTAAACAAAATTACATACCTGAAAAGCAAGCATGATAAAACATAATAAAACATAATAAAACATAATAAAACATTGCAGAATAGAATGGAGTAAAAAAAGAGCAACAATAGAGAGAGAATAGAGTGAGAGAGAGAACAATAAAACGACAACTATTTTATTTTTTTTTATTTTTTTGAGATTCACAGGTAAAAAAGCTCCTGACTGAAGCGACTGAATCAAAACGCTACCACAAAAAAAAATGTTAGCGATCGCAGGGATCAGGCCTGACTCTGCGAACGCTGCAGTTATGTGTGCTTAGTGTTTTGTAAGTGACAGTGATCGATCGATACTGCACTTGGGTGGGCTGGGCTGGGCGGAGGGGGAAAACGCAGGTGCTAGCAGGTATCTGGGCTGATCCCGCTAACAATGCGTTTTTTTTTGGAACCCTAAACTGCTGGGACGCTAGTATAGATCTGATCAGATCAGATATTGATCTGTTCAGATACTGTGCCACTAAGGGAGGTGTATGCTTTGTGCGTGGGTGTTTGCGGTACTGGCACTAACCTGGGGCGACGCAGACCTTATTTGACCCTAAAACCTAATTGATATCACCCGCCGGGCGATCAGGGGGTTAAACCGTTATTGGGTAATAAATGGCGGGTGCCCTGACAGTATAAAAAACAAGCTAACTAACCAGCGTCACCCGTAACAGTAATACAAAAAAAAACTGGTTACCTAGCGACACTAATGCAGCGATCAGAAAAACGATCGCTTAGTGACACTGGCAAAAGGGGGTGAAAGGGTTAACTAGGGGCAATCAGGGGGTTAAACCTTTATTAGGTAATATATGGGGGTACCTGACGCTATATAAAAACCTGACGGGGAACCTAAATAACGAAATAACTAACTGGCTAACCAGCGTCACCAGTGACAGTTATACAGTGATCACTGGTGAAAGGGTTAACTCTAGGGGCAATCAGGGGGGTTAAAACCTTTATTTAGGTTGTAATATGGGGGTACCTGACCTATAAACCTATTTATGAACCTATATAAACATGGCGGTTACCTAAAAAAAAAAAAATGGTTACCTAGCGACACTAATGCAGCGATCAGAAAAACGATCGCTTAGTGACACTGGCAAAAGGGGGTGAAAGGGTTAACTAGGGGCAATCAGGGGGTTAAAACCTTTATTAGGTAATATATGGGGGTACCTGACGCTATATAAAAACCTGACGGGGAACCTAAATAACGAAATAACTAACTGGCTAACCAGCGTCACCAGTGACAGTTATACTGTGATCACTGGTGAAAGGGTTAACTCTAGGGGCAATCAGGGGGTTAAAACCTTTATTTAGGTTGTAATATGGGGGTACCTGACCTATAAACCTATTTATGAACCTATATAAACATGGCGGTTACCTAAAAAAAAAAAAATGGTTACCTAGCGACAGCAGTGACACTAATACAGCGATCAGAAAAACGATCGCTTAGTGACACTGGCAAAAGGGGGTGAAAGGGTTACCTGGGGGGCAATCAAGGGGTTAAACCTTTATTAGGGGGGGGTGGGGGGCTACCTTGGACCTAAAACTAACTGCCCTGACAGTTATTACAGTCACACTGACACTAAATGCAGTGATCAGTAAAAAAATGATCACTGCAATTAGTGACACTGTGACTGGGGGGGGAGGGGGTGATCTGGGGGGTGATCAGGGGGTGACAGGGGGGTGTTTTGTGTGCCTATGTGTACTGGTGTCAGTGTACTGTTTGTGCACTAACCTTTAGATGTTCACAGCTCGGCGTTCCGGTCACATAGACCGGCGCACCGAGCGTGACATCACTTCCTCTGCCTGTGTTTTGATTGACACAGACAGAGGAAGCATCTGATTCGCCAGGAGCGATCGCGAGGGGGTGGCCAGAAACCACTGGCCGTCCCCTCATCCCGGATCGCTCCTGAAGCGATCCCGACCGTCCCCGCCGGCCGGGGGGGGTCCGATCGGACCCCCCACCCGCCGGAAGAATGGCACGTACAGGTACGTGGTTCTGCCTGTACGTGCCATTCTGCCGACGTATATATACAGGGGGCGGTCGGCAAGTGGTTAAACGTAGATCATCATGAACTATCGTACAGTGACATTGAATTTGTCCTCATAACCTACAGTTTGATCAGCTTATGGCAGTTGTAATGATTTGGGAATATGCTGAGGTCCTTTGGTGCCAATATAGGGGACAATGTTGTGACCACTATACAATGACACCATCCCTGTCACTCTCAGGGGTGTTATAAGACAGCTTTTATATTTAGCATTAAGTATCGAGGGGTGTTATAAGACAGCTTTTATATTTATCATTTAATATTCCACACTGCCATATTGTAGATTTTGTGAGAGACCTACTGGGAATAGCCAGACTGCGGCTCATTTTTCATGATGTATTTTAGTTTTTTGACTTTTTTTCTTGGTATTAACGTTACCCTCATTCCTTATGCACATAGCTCTACAGTTGTACTTTCACTCATGTCCAGTGGGGGGAGCCTGTAGGCACCATGATGTGATTACTTCCTTTCTCTTCACTCCTCCTAGTCTGACACATGCGCACCTGACATGTCTCTGTGCGCATTTCTGACATTATGCTTACAGAGACACATTTTTTCACTTTGCGCCCTTCGATTGGCTGTAGCGTTGCCACACGATCGTTGGCTGAGCGCTGCGTGAAGAGCGTGCTATGGGAGTGCACCACAGATACTCGTCATGTCACGTCGGATTCGTCCGCTCACGTGACTCTCTCCACAGTCACGTGATCTTGCTCTATGCAACGATTGGCCAAACAGTCTCTCTGATCGGTCTGGTCCGCTCATGTGACTTTGTTTTTGTCACATGACCATATCCAGCGCACGGATTGGCCATGTTGATATCCGGAAGAGACATTGGGGTTATGTTTAGACTCAGACGCTGCCGCACCATAGGATTTGCGGCGTTTTGGGGTGGCGGTTTTGGTGGCGCACCTTACAGTTGGTTATGCATCTGTACACCTCAATTATTGCGTTTTTCACTGGCCATATGTCATATGCCCTCCCTGAACTATTCATCCAATCAACTTGGCTGTATTTTTGGCGCCAGAAAGCACCATTACTGATTGGTAAGTTTGTGTCCATCTGGTCTGAATATGACCTATCCATACTACTCTTCTTTCCCCATACATTCGGTCTAATATTCCTGGCCATCATTGGGTGGCTTACGGGATTCTGACACCGTAGATTGGTTGATTAAGTTTATGGTTAAATTGCCCTAAATGAACCCATTGGCCATTGGTTGGTTTTCAACCAATCCAAATGAGATTAACTCATCATGTGACCACACCACAAGTTGGGCTGTTCCCAATGAGTCTCATTAGTGATATTTAGTACTTGTATATAAGTGCACTGACCTGTTGTTTGCATTGAGCCCCAGTTGAAGTCTGTTTAAGACGAAACGCGTCGGGAGAACCTTGCAAACTATTATCAGTGCGTTTTCATATATCCTTTTTTTTTTGTTTTGCTTTTAAATATTTTTTATTGAAAATTTATTTTGGAAAGCTGAACGCAAAACTTTTAAGCAATAAATCGAGTCCATACCTGGACCTGTTTTACACTATGAGGAGGCCCTCTCTGTTTTCTTTACCCACATACTTCTATCTGGTGTGATGATCCGTGAGCTCTGGTGAGACCCCTTCCTTTTGGTTCCCGTCGATCGATGGAGGGTCGGTGAGTGTCAACTGTCGAGGAGACTCTACTACATACATCTAATTTGTAGAGGCTTCAGCCTTACAAATTTCAAGCTCGTTTGACCCCTCACTATCCGTGAGGAGGTCCACCGGATGTGGTAAGCGTACCCAATCTATTTTTCATACTTCCTTGTTTGCAACTGAATCCGACATCTAGAGGACCCAGTTTCCAAGCAATTTTGTGATACAACCATTTATGCTGTGGACATTATCATTTGGCCTGATTGGCGTTTTGAATAGCTTCCAAGAGACAGTTTCGTTTTGTCCTTTACAGCGTGATATTTTAATAGGAGCATCCATAATTTGTATTTTCATGATTTCAGACATCCTCTAGTCTTGTTTAGTATTTTTTATGTTTTCACCGCTGTGTATGATGCTATTTCTATGCCCTAACGCACAGACAACCTATTTATGGTAACTTATTTATCACCAGTTATCACAGTATAGATATATATTGCAATACCATTCATTTATCATATACCAATTATGTTCTGATATATATTGCAATACCGTTCATTTATCATATACCAATTATGTTCTGGTTGTTTGCATTGTCCTGTGAGTTAGTAATGACACTCTTATTTTGGTGATTCCGTCCATTTTTACTTGTATAGAATGTCTAGTTTTTGATTTCACTAGTGCACTTCACATATCTACTTTCTGTGGATCTATGAATAATTTATATGATCCATTTTCCAACACTAGCCCCTTCCTTTTGGAGACTTGTGCACTATAGGTGAACAATCATTGTTTCACATTGTACACATTTCCTATGATTGATTTCTCCCACCCTCTTCATGTGCACTTGTTGAAACTTGTTCACATCTTACACGTTTCCTTCACGGCGTGCATGAAGGACTGTCGTCCTTGTTTTCTATATATATTAATTTTTTGAACACTCAAACAGTGGTCTCGATTTCTATGTGCGTGCCCACTTAGAATGTTCTTACATGTTGCATTTTAGCGCCACACTTTTGCACATTTTTTATGAAGAGAGTGAGGTAAGCCTGTGTAGAATTAATGGAAAGCAGTTTTACTTTTGCAAAATAAGTATATTAATGCTATATTGGTACAAAGGGGAGCTGGAGTTTAGAAAACAAATAAACAAAGGTGACCTTAGCCTTAAATTAAGATTCTCTCACAGAGAAAACTAAACTGATGACCCAATGGGAAGCAGAATCTGGTCTCACTTTTATACCTCTTGAATGAGAAGAGATGCTCAAGAACACACAATCTATTTCAATCCATTAAACTTTGATCAAATTAAACACCAGGTGGTACATGACACCAGCTAAGCTCCATACTATTTAGCCATCAGTTTCTCCCTCTTGTTTTCGTGGCTGCTTGGACTCTGACTCCTTTATCCAGATATTTTGGAGCTGTAAGCACCTTCAGTCAATTTGGCAACATGCAGCCACAAAGTCTACACTAATAGCAGGTCGCCCCATTACTTTAACAATGCAAATGTGTCTCTTCTTCACCCCAATACCTCATCCCATTCCTTGTGAAAGATTGATACACACTCTTTTTGTATCCATTCATTGGGTAACCGCATCAAATTGGCATTTCTCCTCCATCTCTTGGCCACAGGTGTTAGCCAGGATGGAGATGATCAAAGTATATGAACATATTCACCATACATTGTATGACACGATGCAGCTCTTTAACAAGAAATGGGATAACTGGGATACCCCTTTTTTGTAACCGACAGTTATTCCTCTTTTCTCTTTAAACTTGATCAATGCTCTCCCTGATGCTGTGGCTCCCTACTGAATTCGCTCTACGTTTTTGTCTATTACTTATTTCCCATTTTGGTACATACTATTAACTAGCGAAATGTAACCAGTCTCTCATATTCAGTTGCATTCTATGTAATGTCTCCTTGTACTTGGTATTTCTTGTTTATTGTTGATTTGTACGATTACAATATCCTGTTTGTAACAAGATCTTCCAAATAAAAACCTTTGTATTCAAAAAAAGTAACAGTGCCTTATAGCAAAAAATGGCCTGGCCATAAAAGGGGGGTAAATCTTCTGGAGGACAAATGGTTAAAGTAGGCAAGAAAAAAAACGTAAAAGATTTTTCAAATGGATTGCACCCTTGCAAGTGCTACACGTGAGCTAATCTTCCCACAATATTGTGTGTGTGTGTGTGTGTATATAGACTACTGTAATATAGAACATTGCTTCAAAAGATAACAGTCCACATAGTTGACTATTTACTTTGCTTGGTATAATAAATAACTTTGACCTGGAAACTGTCACTATGATGTTATTAATCATGTGATTTACTTCAACTATTTGTTTCTCATCCAGATCTGTGGTCCTCTATTGTTTTAGCATGTGTTTTCTTGTACGTGCCTACTGGCACAAGATTTATGGTCTTTCTTTTCCCCGTTTTGCAATCCTTGGACTAGGTAGACATCTCATAAATTTGTTACTGTACAAGATAAACAATGTTAAAATGGGAACAATATTAAATATAGCCTGTCATTTAACATTCAACTTATTGACTGCTCCTTCAAAAAGAGGTTTTATTTCCTGAACAATATTTTCAAATATTAGTCAAAATTGATCAAAGGAATTCAATAATAATAACTGAATCAATGCAGACAATTACAATTTTAACTTGCAAACATTAGAATTTTGAAACCAACAGCTTATTACTTTGAATGATATATTTAAAGATTTTTAATCACCCCTGTGATAGTTGCAGCTTATGCAATCCAAGTCAGCATATGCTACATATGAAGACATTTTCTTTTTCATTTGTTTATTTGCACTCACTGGATCCTGTGAGCTTTCATCCTTAATGTGGGCATTTGAAGCACGCTCCATGTTTCTTTTGGGAAATGGTGCAGCTGGCTACCCAGCATGCACCTCTCGATCTCTCGTGCCTGTGCAGTGTGAACAGGGTTCAGAGGGTAAAGTTGGGACCATTTTATTCCTCTGATAGTCTCCTGTCTTGCGGGGTCCCACAAGGATTGGCTTTATCTCCGATCCTTTTTAACATCTATATGAGGCCGCTGCTGTATGTCCCGTTCCATGTCTATGCTGACGGCACACAGATCTACTTCAAATTATCCAAGAAAGGGGAGGATCAGGTCATGCTGGACTCCTGTCTGGAGGAAATCCAGTCTTGGATGGGTGCCAATTATCTAAAGCTAAATGGCACCAAAACTGAATGTATCATCTTCAGTAACCTGGTGTATTCCAACTTGTTTCCATCATGGCCGCAATCTTTCAAACCTTTTCCGATTCTGGCCACTCAGGTCAGGGACCTGGGTGTCATCTTTGACTCTAGGTTGAACTTGCGCCCTCAGGTAAATCAGGTGGTGAGTTCATGTCTCTTCTACCTGAGGTCGACTTTTCGCTATATCGCAGATTCTGATAAGATCGCCATGGTCAATGCCATTATCATCAGTCGATTGGACTACTGTAATGTCCTGTATTTGGGTTTGCCTGCTTGTACCATTTACAAGCTCCCGTCGATTCAGAATGCCGCAGCAAGGTTACTGACAGGTGTTGGTAGCCGTGGCCACATCAATCCCTTAGAGCCCTGTATTGGCTGCCTGTGAAAGAACGGGTTCTGTTTAAAAATGGATGTCTTGTCCATAAGGCATTGCATGGACGTGGCCCAGAGTATCTGAAGGAAAAATTTGTCAAGTATGTGCCTACCCGATACTTGAGATCGGCGAACTTGGCCATACTGAAGATTCCAAAATTTAAAAAGAAAACATGTGGGGGGAGAACGAGTGAAGTACAAGGAGATGTATTTTGGAACTCCTTGCCTCTGAAACTGAGACTTGAGAATTACTTTTTGTGTCGAAAGAAATTGAAAACCGTACTTTTTGTACAAGCTTTTGGAGTAACCTAATTTTTAATTGGGGTATGATGGACAGACTCCCTGTCTTTTATTCTGTATCTTGCTATGCTGGTTTGTTGGTTTTCTTAAGGTCTTTTAATGTCCTTTTTGTTTTTGTGCATCAAGGCCTTCGGGTAAGACTGCGTAGGTTAAGCATTTTAATAAATAAATAAATAAATAACAAAGTGCAGCACACTCGATGTACTACAGGTTGCCCATTGACTCCTAGGATTGATGACACATATGCTAGGAGTCAATGTGTGGCTGGAAATGAGGTACCTCGCCGTGGCGAGGTACAGAGGAAGTAAAGATTTTAGTGACCCGAAAATGGTAAAATGTTTAAAAAAAAATGTTGAAGATTTTAGGCAATGAGATCAACAACGTTGGGGACCAAACTTGAAATACAGGGTGGGACTCTGCTTTAAGGAAGAATGCTAAAAACAGAACAAATAAATGTGTACTACATTTAACCACTTGACCTCCAGAAGGTTTTACCCCCTTCCTGACCATGCCATTTTTTGCAATACGGCACTGCGTTACTTTAACTGACAATTGCGGTCATGCGACGTTGTACCCAAATAAAATTGATGCCCTTTTTCTCCCACAAATAGTTTTCTTCTTGTGGTATTTTATCACCTCTGCGGTTATTTTTGGTGCTATAAACAAAAAAAATATATATTTTTCACTTTCTGCTATAAAACACATCCAATAAAAAAAAAAATAAAATCTAATTTATTCATCAATTTAGTGCAATATGTATTCTACTACATATTTTTGGTAAAAAAAAATCCCAATAAGCGTATATTGATTGGTTTTCACAAAAATTTTAGAGCCTACAAACTATGGGATAGATTTAGGGACTTTTTATTTTTTTAGATTTTTTACTAGTAATGGTGGCGATCAGTGATTTTTTGCGGAACTGTGACATTGCGGCAGACAAATCTGACACTGAGTGACACTTTTTCTGGACCAGTGACACATATACAGTGATCAGTGCTTAAAAAATGCACTGTCACTGTACTAATGACACTGTCAGGGAAGGGGTTAACATCAGAGGAATTCTAATGGTTAAATGCTTTCTAACTGTGGGAGATGTGCTTTGACTAAAGGAAAAGAGAGATCCGTGTTTCTGCTTAGCAGAAACACAAGATCTCCATTTTCCTCTCTGGCGGAATGGCGGTTTGCCTTGTTTTTGCCTTTGTTCTGCCTCTCTAAGAACGATCGCAGAGTTTCCAGCAGACATTGCGTCTGCTGGACTCGCTGATTGGCTCCTGCATTGACCAGTCACAGTGAGAGCGGGGCTCTGGCAGCGCGCGTGGCCCAGACCAGAAGAAGAAGATCATGTACAGGTACCTGATTTTGCATTTATGGGCAGCCCTGCCGCAGTATATGTATGTGGGGCAGTCCTTAACCCCTTCCATACCGTGCAAATTTCAGCACACATCTCCTACATGTAAAAATCATAATGGTTTTACTAGAAACTTACTAAGAACCCCCAAACATATATATTGTTTAGCAGAGACCCTAGGAAACAAAATGGTGGTCATTGCAACTTTTTTATGTGACAACTGGGTCTATGTGCAACAATTTTTCGAACGCGTTTTCTTGGAAAAAAAAAAAAAAACTTTCCCGAATAAAAACAAAACAGTAAAGTTAGCCCATTTTTTTGTATAATGTGACAGATAACATTATGCAGAGTAAATAGGTACCCAACATGTCACGCTTTAAAATTGCGCACACTTGTGGAATGGCGCCAAACTTTGGTACTTAAAAATCTCCATAGGTGACACTTTGCATTTTTTTTACAGGTTATATGTTTAGAGTTACAGAGGTCTTGGGCTAGAATCATTGCTCTCGCTCTAATATTCGCATGATACCTTACATGTGTGGTTTGAACGTCGTTTACATATGCGGACGCCACCTACGTATGCATTCTTTTCTGCATGCAAGCACGCAGGGACAGGGGGGGCTTAATTTTTTTAAATTGTTTATTTTATCTTACTTTTTTATTTTTACACTTTCCCTTTAATAAAAATGTGATCACTTTTATTCCTAATACAAGGAATGTAAATATCTTGTGTAATAGGAATATCATGTGACAGGTCCTCTTTATGGAGAGATGTGGGGTCTATAAGACCCCACATCTCTCCTCCAGGCTGGAAAGCCTAAGATCCTCAAAAAAAATGATCTCAGGCTTTTCAGCCGAGTTTCTGGCATTCTTTACTTCTGCCGGCCCAGACGTGACGTCATAATATAGCCTGGAAATCTCTATCGCTAACTTCCGCTATGATTGTTCTTATGGTGAAGGGATTCGCAGGCTGAAAAACACAATACCTGAATGATGCCTGTAGCTGTAGATATCATTCAGATATCACCACTGAAAGCCCAGGACGTCATATGATGGCCTGCGGTATGGCAGTGGTTAAAGTGTTACTAAACCCAGTAATATGAAAATAGTTCATCCACCCCGCCCGCAGTGCCCACAGCTTATAAATCTTCTTTTTACATTAGAAAACTGCCACTATATACCTTTTTGGCTGATCTGTATACCACTGTCACATGATAAACTGCAGGGTTTGCCCGAGTGCTGAGTGTTCAGGTAAGAGGAGATTTCCACTACAGCCTGTGTCCTCATGCTATTATGGGAGACAGATCATTCATAAATCAAGATGTGACATCCCACCCACTGTGTTATTTTCTAGACTGGGCATGGAGGAGGGGGGGAGGGATTGGGCTGTCATTTAGGAACTGTATACATGCCCACATGTGTGATGTCAATACCATGTGACCTGGCTAGCTCATCTCAACAAGAAAATCTTCTCTAAAGCAATAGAGACCAAACTGAGCATAGTCTGAGCATGCAGGGGGAGCACTCTAACTACGTCTTATCTGGCCTTGCCAAGAGAGTAGACATGTGCAATTTGTTTCG
Organism: Lithobates sylvaticus; assembly: GCA_028564925.1. Classification (NCBI taxonomy): domain Eukaryota; kingdom Metazoa; phylum Chordata; class Amphibia; order Anura; family Ranidae; genus Lithobates; species Lithobates sylvaticus. The sequence continues at coordinate 237,520,964 of CM053029.1, forward strand.
TTTTTTTTCGTTTTTCGTTTTTTTTCGTTATTTTTGTTCGTTCGTTTTCGTACGAATCGTTCGAATCGTACGAATCCGAATAACGAATCGTTCGAATCGTACGAATCCGATTAACGAATCATTCGAATCGAACAAATCCGAAAAACAACGAAAATCCGAAAAAAAACTAAATTAGAAACAACGAATGTACTAATGAAGAAATTACGAAAAACGAAAAAACAAACGAAAAAAATTCGTACATTCGTAACTTTTTTTTTTTTGAATTGGTAATTTTCCGTGTCCCTTACAATGGTGCTGCTAAACGTACTTCGAATGGATTGAAAAAAAAAAAACGTTTTTTTCGATTCGTAACTTTTTTTTTTCGATTCGTAACTTTTTTTTTTTTTCGATTTGTAGTTTTTTGTGTCTCTATTGAACAAAAAAATTCGTACATTCGTAACTTTTTTTTCGATTCGTAAATTATTAAAATGTAATAATAGCATACACATTACATAAAATTATGAATTATGCTCCGATTACGAATCTACGAATGTTACGAATGTACGAATAAATACGAATGTGTCCGAAAATTAAACTAACGAAAAAACGAATCAACGAAAAAATAACTCTTACGAATCGTTACGAATACGAACACCGACGACTTACGAATGTACGAATCGTTACGAATCAACGAAAACAAAAAAAAAACGAAACGAAAAAAAAACAAATTTTTTTGTTGTGCACATGTCTACAAGAGAGACCCTGCAGAAGGGGGGGGGGGGGGGGGAATGCATACAGAATCAAAGAGACTTTTTTACACAATACAAATACTACTGTCTGATACTTTTTTTTTAAATGGTGCACTAGATACATTAATGTACAGGTCAGACTCAGAGGCGAGAGGATGTGAAGGGGTTAATGTATTGGTCACATACAGAGGTAGGATGGAGATGAATTGGGTTAAAGTTCAGATGTGCAGGTGAAGGGGTAATATACAGGTCACATGGAGACAACATGGAGATAGTATGTGTAGGAGAAGAGGGGCATGAAAGGATAAAAAACGTATCCCTGGGTCACTGAATCAGAATGGATCAATATTCAGGTGCAGATCTATTCATTCTGTCCCCATTCACAGATGCTCAGTCCCTCTCCTTCCCCTATTGTAGGTAGAAAGGGATAATTCAACACGGTATACAGTACCATGTATATGCTGTGATGACCAAGCACAGCAATCACATGGCGTGCAGTTCCTTGAAGTGGCTTTATACAGTGTCTCTTGGTACACAAGTCATCTAATGACAGCTTGGTAAATGGAGATTTACTGTTGATCTACTGTTAAAAGACCTCAATAGTAGAAAAGGGGTCCATGGTGACAGTTTGCATTTTCCTTTCATTTCAATCTGAGACATGCTCCAAACAAGCACCTAGAAAGGTAGCAAAGCCGTCTAAGCAGGACATGTCCGCTTAGCGCTCTGCACCGACCGGGACCCGACAGCCTCATGAACCAAGTCACATCAGCTTATAGCCCACACTCAGTAACCGGCACCTTAACGTGACTCACAAGCACAAGTTCACAGGATGTACAGCAGGAGAAAAGCAAAGCTTGAGTCAGTAAAGATCCAGGAAGCACTGACAAGATCTACAATGGTGAAGCCACCACCTTCCCACTCCACACTGCCTCATCTCTGGTCTCCTTCCTCTACACAGCGCGGTGAGCCTGATTTTGAATTTGGGATAACCCCCATTACCCTGCACCCCATCTGGCTCTGACTTACTAAGCCAATTTGAACGGGTCCTTCACAAAGTCTAATGCCACGTACACACGGTCGGAATTTCCGATGGAAACAGTCCGATGGGAGCGTTTCAACAGATTTTCCGACCGTGTGTATGCCCATCGGTCTTTTTCTGTCGGAATTTCGACACGCAAAATTCTGACGCATGCTCGGAAACAATTCGACCCATGCTCGGAAGCATTAAACTTCCCTTTTATAGTGCTGTTGAACGTGTTTTATGCCGCTGTGTTACTGACTGTCGGAATTTGGTGTGACCGTGTGTAGGCAAGACAGTTTGAGCGAAATTCCGTCGGAATTCATACGGGAAAACCATCAGAGCTTTTTCCAAAAAGAATTCCGACCGCGGCATAACAGAACACCTCAGATGCTATCACCGACAAATTGACCCAGGAGATCCATGAGGTAGGTTGACGCACTTCTATCCTGGAACAGAGGGTAGATGAATTTGATGCCACTACCTCTAACCATACTGTAGAAATAGATTACCTCAGAGAGGAATATTCTTCCCTCCAAACCCGCCTTGAGGATTTTGAAAATAGGGACATGAGATCTAACCTCCGTATTCGTGGAATACCTGAGGCAATTGAGGATCTTCAATCAACAGCCACGGCACTCTTCCAGGAGCTTGCCCCTTCTATCCCCATAGATCTAGAAATGGACATGATCCATATATCTCTGGCTCCCCATAAGGAAGATGGACCCCCAAAGAAATTATTATAAAAATATAACATTGTTTCCGTACCAAAGAGCAATTACTAGAAGCCACCCGCAATAAAGAGTCCTTGACATTTCGGGGACATCGTTACCAAATCTTTCAGGACCTCTCCCAACAGACACTCAAACGAAAGGCGATGAAACCACACTTGCAATTGCTCCAACTTCATCGCATTTCATACCGTTGGGGCTTCCCCTTCGCCATCCGCTTTGCTTTTAAAGGAACCTCATATACCTGCCAAACAGATGACCTTCTGGCCACAACCCATGATCTCCGCCTGTAAACACCAGAAACGATGGCAGAGGGATCTAAACGTTGGGCGGATTCTGGTTCCCCCAAAAATCAGCGGGAGACCCCTGAACATCAGGTTCCCTCCAGCTTAAACAAGAGGAGTCGCCTTGCTTCACCGACCCTGGAGGAGACCCAATGAACTGATGTATCCTAAATGGTTGATATACTTCTTAAAGGGCTTGGTCTGTTAACATTACTCATACTGTACCCCATGGGTGATACCACTAAAAACAGAACCTATATTCTGTATTTTGGTATGTTCACCCACAGTTAAATACTCCAACCAGGTTTCTCTACCTGATTTGTCAATCTCCTGGTTAGCAGGGTTTAAACACCCTACCGCTTCCCTTTGGGCCCACTGACTAGGGTACTCGGATCCCTGCTCGGAACACCCAGAGAAACATAGAACTTTAAAAGTAACCTGTTAACCCCATACACAACCTGATCGATGTTCTCCTGCATTGAGTTTAGTTGTCTGCCCCTCTTGCTCACTGAACAATGAGAACCTAGGTCATAGACAAGGGTCGCCCTTCACCTAACCTATAACCTTAATTCAATAGGTAAACCATAGCACAACTCCAGTCCAGATCTATCTTGGTCAACATCATAGCTAGATTCCTGTTACCTCAAGCCTTTCTTATGCTTGGGACTCGCTTGTTAAATAATTTGTTACTTATATTACATGTTTGATGGCTGTCGTAGTCTCGGAGACAGCCACTGCACCTCCACTACTTCCACGAGTGCTCCACATTGCTGTTTGGACACTCTTTGGACTAACTGTACCCACGGGCTGGTGATCTTTCACCACCCTTTGGATACTAGCTCCAATTAGTGTCTACGTACACTGCAAAGCTCCCTCCTGATCCTCTCCCCAAAACCTAGCTTTTCCTTAGAGAGGTAGCCCTACAGATTAACCACCTGTAGCCACGACTCTCAACCCCATCCACACTCAGAGATGGCCTCCCTAAATATACTGACACTTAACGTACAAGGTCTTAACCCCCCCCCCCCCCCCCGAAACGCACTAAAGCTTTCAGCTCTTTCTCAAAACTCTTGGAATACATGGTTAAGCAAACCACGCACTTTTCATCACAGTCCTCACCAAAAATATTTGGCACCAAATACCTTCAGGTTTACACTGCTTCGGCAGCCACTAAACAAAGGTGTTGTCAGGGCTGGGCCCAGCCCTTCCTTCTCTGAGCTGGCCGCTCAGCTGTTGGCTTATTGCCAGCTCCCATTTCTCTCCAACAGTTACCCAGCTGTTGATGATCCTGCTCATCAGTCCTGCCTACTTAAGCCGTTCAGTCCAGAGGAGCTCTGCTTTCGCATTGGTTACATCACAAGAAATCCCCTGCGTTCCTGTTTAAAGACTGGCTTTGCTGACATCCCTTCTGGCTCCAGATCCTGCTTGCTGTTCCACTACTTTGATCCTTGACTTTTGCTTGGCTGACTATCCGTTCCGGTTACTGAACTTTGGCTATGTTTGTTCTTTTTATTTTTATTTGTGATTTAACTGTACTTCTGTCTCGGTCTGATTTCATGGTTTCTGACAGTAGGTGAGGGCCATGAATTCAGAAGATACAGTCAATCCACTTGTTGGTAATATTTTTTCCAGATTGGATAAGCAAGATCACTGCATGGATCAGTTTGCCATAGTGTTACAAATGCTCCTGAGTTGCACGGCTCACCTGGAATCTCCCACTGTGGCTGCTCTCGTACAACCTGAGTTGCAGGCCGTCCCTGCTGCTGCACCAGTCTCTGTGCAGGCACCCATCTTGAGTATTACCTCTATAAGAGGTATGTCTGGTTCCGCTCCATTTCCCCAGCGATTTGGGGGTGATCCAGTTCAATGCAGATGGATTCTCAACCAGGTTGAGATATACTTTGAGATGCTGCAGGTGTTTCCCACAGACAGAAGCAAAGTAGGTTTTGTGATATCTTTGCTTTCTGAGAGAGCCTTGGCCTGGGCAAACCTCTATGGGAGACGCAAAAACCTGTTGTCTTGAGTTACCCTAAGTTTGTGGCCTCCTTAAAAAGGGTATTTGACGGTCCTGCACACTCCGCTTCTGCTGCCAAGTGCCTCATGTCCATCAAACAGAGTAATTGTTTGCTGACTACGCCATTGAAATCTGTACTCTAGCAGCAGAGGTCGCTTGGAACAATCAGGCCCTCATGGCTGCTTTTCCTCATGGTCTCTTGGATTCCATCAAGGATGAGATAGCAGCCCGGGATATACCCACTGAGCTGGAGAAGTTGATCACGTTTGCCCTCAGAGAAAGACTCTCTTAAGGAGCGCTTGCAGAAGCCTCCTGTACGTTTGCCTGCGAGCTTTGCAGTCCCACCCATGCCTCCCTCAACTCCCATGCCTTCTGGTACCAAGACGGTCAGTGAAGATGAACCCATGCACTTGGACTTCACGCCTCTCTCTGCGGATGAGAGAACCTTTAGGAGGAGGGAGAGATGGTGCCTTTATTGTGGCGGGGCAGGTCACTTTTTGAAGTCTTGTCCTACCCGTCCAGGGAACGCTCGAACCTTGAGATCCTGTCATGGACAGACCTTAGGTGGCATTGTTTTATCCCCAGTTATCCAGAAGGATAAGCCCCTGGTTTTGGTCACCCTTTCTTGGGCTGAGTCGTCCATCGAGATACAGGCTGTTATTGACTCTGGGGCTGCAGGCCTGTTCATTGATGCTGCCTTTGTATCGGAGCACTCAATTCCACTGCAGCTGCGTGACACTCCACTTGTCATTGAGGCTTTTGACATGAGACCTGTACAGCCTGCCCATGTGACTCGTCATGAGACGGTTCCATTGTCCATGGCCGTAGGGGCTCTTCACCATGAGATAATCCAAATCCAAGTTATTTCCTCACCTAAGTTTCTGCTGGTTATTGGTTATCCTTGATTACAGAGGCACAACCCCTCTTTTGATTGGCTCAATGCTGAGGTTCTCTCCTGGTCACCACAATGCAGTGAGACATGCCTCCAGAAGGTAGCCAAGGTCCTGTGCATCTCTTCACTCTCCTACCTGCAGGAGGAGTACTGCAATTTTAGCGATGTCTTTGACAAAGGTCAAGCTGGTAGTTTGCCTCCACACTGGCCATATGATTGAACAATTGACCTTCAACCTGGTGCCATACCTTCGTGGCTGGGTTTACCCTTTGTCGGTCTTGGAGGATAAGGCCATGGAGGAGTATGTTGCAGATGCACTTTTTCTAGGTTTCATCTGCAAACCCTTGTCTCCTGCTGGTGCTGGTTTCTTCTTTGTGAAGAAGAAGTGCGGTGAACTGAGACCCTGTATTGATTATAGGGGTCTCAATCATTTTAATTAAGAATGCCTATTCGGGGGCGTGGCCAGGCAGCAAATGTAGCCGGATGCACTTTCAGTTCTCTCCGCTGAAACTCCATCCAACCATCCTGAGTAATCGCTCTGGGCACACCCGCTCCCTGTGACAACCTATCTAGCGAGGGGTTAAGTACCATATTGAAGTCCCCAGCAATAAGCAAATTATCCGTGGGGTAGCTTGAAAGGATAGGGATCAGCTTTTGCAAAAGTGCCATAGTGGCCGGTGGTGGTATATACACTCCCACAATCACTAATTCTATAGTATCTATGACAGTATGTAATATCACGTATCTATCCCCCCCGGGTCCACCTTAACATCCAACAGCTCATATGATAGGGACTTGTGAATCAGCACACTGACACCTCGTGCATAATTGGAATACGTAGCGTAGTAACAGTGGCCGATCCAGGGTTACTTCAGGCCCAACACTCTACCTTCCGCCAAATGCGTCTCCTGCAGAATACATACATGAGGGCTATATTTCTTAATATAAGTTAGGACCAGGGAGCGTTTAAGTTTGTCATTCAATCCCCTGACGTTCCACGACATTAGTCTCATCTGAGCCATAGGGAGGTCTGTAGTGTGTGAACGTCAGGGGAGTAGCCAATTTTGGAGCCCGGGAGGAGACCATCCCACCACCCATTACCCCCAGTCACCCTTTTTAGCTTGAGAGATATTTGCAATAGAGCAGGCTGTCGATGGATTTCCCACCACAAAAAGGTACCAATATAAACAGGTTCCAACATGTACAATGATATAAAAATAAAAATAACCCCAACCCATTACCCCCCCCCCCCCCCTCACACCCTCCCCCCACCCTGCACAGCCGTTGGGGAACTCGGAGTGCCCATCCCCCAAACCAAAACTCAGCTCAACTGGAGCAGATCAGGTATATCTCCTGCGGGGGCGCAGAAAATGCCAGAAGGGTGCCCGGGGTGACGCTAGAGGCAAGGATCTGAATCTGCCTCCAGCTCCCGACCCAACCTGGAATAAAAATTTGTAAAACCAGCATTTGAGTAGTTGTAGGCATAAACACTTAGCAGCCGCTAAGGGCACAATCTTATAGAGCAATACGTTACAGTTCTTGGCAGTGTCATCAAGCATCTGAGACATATCATCACCCGTCCGTGGGCAATGGTACTAAGTTCCCATCCTGTCCCTGCAGCATAGCATCCATCCCTGCTGCCTTCCGTCGGGCATCACCACTTCCAAACTCCATGCAGCGAGCAAAAGTGTCCATGGGGACCAGGGGGGAGAAGAAGAGGGAAAAAAGGGAGGCGGGGGGGAACACAGTCATCGGGACAGGGGAGAGTTCCACCGCAAGACGCTGAGTGTAATGGTGGGGGTGACGCTGCTGCATGCCCCATAGTCCAGGGAGTGCTGCATGAGAGCAGGGGATCAAAGGGGGTGAGTGTCACATCAGGGGGAAAGGGCGCAGCCATTTCAATAAACATACATGACATGCGGTGCAGAATGGCGGATGAAGCGTGCAGTCATCAAAAGGGCGCCAACAAGCCAGCATGGATGGGAGGAGGGGCAGGGGACAGGACGGAGCAGATATGAAGACACATGTAGGCAAGCAATATCAATACAGTTACCGGGGTCTGGGTAGGGTGTCCAACCACTGGGATGCTTCCTCAGGTACCGTGAAGTAACGGGTGGATTCACCATCAATCACACGGAGGCGGGCCAGGAACAACATGCTGTATTTGATATTCCTCACACGCAGCTGGGTCTTAACTTGGTCGAAGGTCCTCCTCTGCCTCTGGGTCTCCACCGAATAGTCTGGGAACAGCATGAGCCTCGCATTAGCAAATTGGAGCTCTGGAACTTTCCTGGCCTCCCGGAGCACCAAATCCCGTTCCTAGAGTTTAATAGGTGAAAAATAAACGTGCGGGTGGGTGCCCCGGGCAGGCCGTGAACCGGAGGCATCCTGTGGGCCCTCTCTACCGCATAATGGGGGGAGAAAGCAGCGGTGGGTAGGAGGGTACGGAGCATGTGTTCAGTAAATGCCACCGGATCCTGGCCCTCCGTTCCCTCAGGCAGTCCCACTACCCGGAGGTTGTTCCTCCTGCTCCTGTTCTCACTGTTCTCTGCGTGGGTTTCCAGTGCCTTGACCCTCACCTGTAATGTGTGGAGGGAGGCGCGGTGGTCTCTGATGGAGTCTTCCGATTCCCCCACGCGGCGTTCGCCCTCCCCCAGTCTCTCTCAGACCTTGTCCATATCCCTGTGCATTAGCCCAAAGTCTGTTTGAAGGACATCAATTTTGGCTGTGAGGGCCATTTTACAGCCCGAGATAGCCTGCATCAGAGCCTGGAATCTGTCCTCCTCCACTGTGGCCGGATCTGGGGCCGGAGTCTGAGTAGCCATGTGTGCGTGGCGGGAGGAGGTATCCTCTGCTTCTGTTGTTGGGGAGAGGGTACTGCGCCGAGGAGGTCTTCTGTTTGGAGCTGGCTTTGCTCCTTTTCATGCCCGAAGTCCCCGATGGGTAACAGGGGAAAATGTGCTGGATAATACCGGCAGATTAAGGGGAAATTGTGCAGGTTGGAGCGGAGCTCTCACGGCACACGTCCGCTCAGGTCGCCAGCTTGACCACGCCCCTCTATCCAATCAATATTTGTTTATCTAAACATAGGTTAAATCCTTATACAATTATAATCACGATTATATGTTTTTCATAATACTAATTTGTTGCTAAAACACTTCTACTTATAATCACACTTTCATATATACAGTGCCTTGCAAAAGTATTCGGCCCCCTTGAACTTTTCAACCTTTTGCCACATTTCAGGCTTCAAACATAAAGATATAAAATTAAAATTTTTTGTGAAGAATCACCAACAAGTGGGACACAATTGTGAAGTGGAACGAAATCTATTGGATTTTTGAAACTTTTTTAACTGATAAAAAAATGAAAAGTGGGGCGTGCAAAATTATTCGGCCCCCTTGCGTTTAATACTTTGTAGAGCCACCTTTTGGTGCGATTACAGCTGCAAGTCGCTTGGGGTATGTCTCTATCAGTTTTGCACATCGAGAGACTGAAATTCTTGCCCATTCTTCCTTGCAAAACAGCTTGAGCTCAGTGAGGTTGGATGGAGAGCGTTTGTGAACAGCAGTTTTCAGCTCTTTCCACAGATTCTCGATTGGATTCAGGTCTGGACTTTGACTTGGCCATTCTAACACCTGGATACGTTTATTTGTGAACCATTCCTTTGTAGATTTTGCTGTATGTTTGGGATCATTGTCTTGCTGGAAGATAAATCTCCGTCCCAGTTTCAGGTCTTTTGCAGACTCCAACAGGTTTTCATCCAGAATGGTCCTGTATTTGGCTGCATCCATCTTCCCCTCAATTTTAACCATCTTCCCTGTCCCTGCTGAAGAAAAGCAGGCCCAAACCATGATGCTGCCACCACCATGTTTGACAGTGGGGATGGTGTGTTGAGGGTGATGAGCTGTGTTGCTTTTACACCAAACATATCGTTTTGCATTGTGGGCAAAAAGTTCGATTTTGGTTTCATCGGACCAGAGCACCTTCTTCTACATGTTTGGTGTGTCTCCCAGGTGGCTTGTGGCAAACTTCAGACGAGACTTTTTATGGATATCTTTGAGAAATTGCTTTCTTCTTGCCACTCTTCCATAAAGGCCAGATTTGTGCAGTGTACGACTGATTGTTGTCCTATGGACAGACTCTCCCACCTCAGCTGTAGTTCTCTGCAGTTCATCCAGAGTGATCATGGGCCTCTTGGCTGCATCTCTGATCAGTCTTCTCCTTGTCTGAGCTGAAAGTTTAGAGGGACAGCCAGGTCTTGGTAGATTTGCAGTGGTCAGATACTCCTTCCATTTCAAAATGATCGCTTGCACAGTGCTCCTTGGGATGTTTAAAGCTTGGGAAATCTTTTTGTATCCGAATCCAGCTTTAAACTTCTCCACAACAGTATTACGGACCTGCCTGGTGTGTTCCTTGGTCTTCATGATGCTCTCTGCGCTTTCAACAGAACCCTGAGACTATCACAGAGCAGGTGCATTTATACAGAGACTTGATTACACACAGGTGGATTATATTTATCACCATCAGTCATTTAGGACAACATTTGATCATTCAGAGATCCTCGCTGAACTTCTGGAGTGAGTTTGCTGCACTGAAAGTAAAGGGGCTGAATAATTTTGCACGCACCACTTTTCAGTTTTTTATTTGCTAAAAAAGTTTAAAATATCCAATAGATTTCGTTCCACTTCACAATTATGTCCCACTTGTTGGTGATTCTTCACAAAAAATAAAAATTTTATATCTTTATGTTTGAAGCCTGAAATGTGGCAAAAGGTTGAAAAGTTCAAGGGGGCCGAATACTTTCGCAAAGCACTGTATTTTCTGGATTACACAGTTCAACACATCAGATAATGTCTTTTTTGTGATCTACAAATATCACATATAATTTGAATAAATTATATTCATTGTATAAATACTTTGAAAATATGTCTGATTTGCATCTACTTTTAAAATCATGTCTTGAGATGGACTTTGAGCGGTCCAATAAATGTTTACATAGCTTAGCTGTGTCCACAAATCCATAAAAACTTCACACAATAGGTTTTGTTGGACAAGGTGTCAGCTATTGAATTTTGTCTTCATGGTTGTAAATTGTCCAAACAGTCTTTATTGGAGCACAATGGGTTTTTCTAGTTACAGATTATTTCCATGTGATAATTACTTAGACTTAATTATGCTAGTCTTGTCTTCTCAATCTAACCAAAAATAAGTACACATCTCTTTGTTTGGTGACAAACGGTACCATTGTTTCTAGTTTCTTCCTGGCTCAACACCTGCTTGTAAAATTTATGTATTTGAGACTTGTAAAAGTGGAAACCAGCTCATCTGCTTTTCAAGAGCAAAAGATCACTTCATTTTTTTTTTAGGCCTGCTGAATCTCTCATCTCATATGCCAGTGAATATTAGATGTATTTCTTCATAAATTCACAACAGGGACATATTCACGGCAGTGAACACCTGTAACATTTCTATAGCCGCCCTTATTGCTGAAATCAAAGGGGTAAAGACAGAAATCACTTTCCTGCGCCAAGATACCCAAAAGCTGAGTGACAGAACATCCGCTCTAGAGGGAAGAGTGAGCTCCATAGATGGCGCCCATGCAGAGGGACCTCACATACAATAATCACTTTTTATCACAAGATACTTCTCGTTTAGAAGATTTAGAGAACAGGATGAGGAGAAATAACAAGAGAGCTATAGGAATGGCTGAAAGAATAGAAGGGAAGAATCCTGTGGGGTGTAGCGCTCCCGCTGGATCCCTTGCACTGTCTACTGGGGCTTCCGGTTAAGGGTTTACCCAAAAGAGTCAACTAATTGATCTCTTATATTTTACTTGCAGCCAAAATAATTATTCCAATGTGCTGGTTATCCACCACGCCACCCTCATGGTCTAGATTTTTAAATCTAGTGGCTGAGATCCGGAGGATGGAGTATCTAACAGCCTCTGTACACGACTCTATTCCCCAATTTGATAAAATATGGGAGCCATGGAATCAATCAGAATATGGGTCTCATAGACCAGTAGACACATCGGAAAATGTCTTAATCCAAAATTAAGTATTGCTTTTCCCTCTCTGCCCTCCTTCCTTGTTCATTTTATTTTTATTTTATTTGTATATTAATTGGTACCTATTTGAATACTGTGTTAATCTACAAGTACCCTCCGTAAGATTGTTCACTGATCCACTAATATATCTACTCTTGGATTGTTAATCTTATTACCTACATGCGAGTTGTTTGTTATATAACTCTTAATGAGATGTGCAGATCACCCCTGTGCTCTGCATTTTGGACACTGTTCACCTGTTCTCTTTAACTTCATTCTAACTATTTGTATCCACTATGCTTATATTACTGGTATAATGTACATTGTACGTTGTTTTTGTAATTGTTTTACTTTTATAACCCAATAAAAATTACAATTTAAAAAAAAGAATCCTGTGGAGTTTATTGAAAAATGGCTGATTACTGCCTTCGGTAAGGAAGTGTTCTCCCAATGTTTTCAGTGGAGCGGGTACACAGAGTCCTGGTTAGGCCTCCACAGCCAGGAGCCCCTCCACAGCCTTTCCTGTTCAAGCTACTCAATTATAAGGACAGAGGCAATCCTGTACAATGCCAGGATAAACCCGGCAGCCCTGGAAATTGATACTAAATACTAAAATATCTCTCTTTCCAGATTTTTCTGCTGACCTACAGAAACAGCGGGCTAAATTCACAGACAAACGTCGCCTCAGATATCTTGACCTAAAATATGCTATGCTGTACCCAGCCCGCCTGCCAGTCGAGGCGCTAGGCTCTGTAGAATTCTTTGACACACCGTCAGTGGCTGCACAGTAGCTGGACCGAGAAGAGCAAATGATTTGTGAGACTCGTAACAGACGTCCTGCCCCGTCATGAAAGAGGTCGTTCCAAAGCTGACTGCAGAAATCTCTTCCACTGACATTATGCCAAGGCAGAGAAAATTAAATTTTTTCAAAAGTTCTGTTTATACCTATGGCTTTCATTCTCGCTGTTGAGAAGCTATAAGACACTGGAGTGCGCTTCCATTGTTGCCCCCAAGATGGTCTGGTACAGACCTCACACCATCCTATGGCAAGTTTGCATGGCCCTGTTGGCTGGTTACTTTGTTTTTGTTTTTTTATATTTTCACCATGTCCTCTCTAATATTTGCTCTGATATTTGTGGTTCCTACCTCCAACAAGCCTGCTACACTCCTGGACCTACCGAACTGTCACTTACTGAAACCGGAGACCCCACTACCTTCTTTATTCTGACAAACAACGAATTGCAGGTTGTCACAGGGTACTGTTAATTGATTATACAATATTTGCAGGGTTTATTCTTGTTCTTATTGTTATATTACTGCAATGTCTAAGCTAATTAGAGTAATGTCCTGGAATGTCCGGGGTTTAAATAATCCAATTAAACTATTGGCAGTGCTACGCGCGATCAAGTGTTTGGAGGCTGATGTGATTTGCCTGAAGGAGACTCATCTCCCCTCGACATCCACTCAGTTATTTGCACAGCGACAGTTTTGTCATCAATACCATGCCACATATTTGTGTATTTGAGGGGAGTGAGTGTCTTGATCAGAAGGGGTACACAGTTTTTCCCTTCTGGAGGTTAAAATTGACCCAGATGGTCGCTACGTATTTCTTCTGTGCTCCCTTTATGGGACTAAATGTATTGGTAGGGTTATACATTCCTCCTCCGTTTTCGGCCAGTCTCCTTACAACTTTAGCTGACTTTGTGTCCCGCTTCCCGGGCACACAAGTACTGGGGACTTTTTTTTTTTTTTTTCCATAAAGATTTTATTGAGAAAAGCAGTTACAAGTCACAGGTAATGGGTCACATAGACAATGCTATACAGAACAACTACTGGTTTAAATGCAAAACATAGAATACCATACATGAAGCAACAAAACAAGAGTCAGCCAAGTACTATGTGTACCCTGCAGGGCATGGAGAAAGGAATAGAATGGTGGGCAGCAGCCCAATGACATCACAATGCACTTTAGGGAGGTGCGGCAAGTCGGGTGAGGCAGGTGTATACCAGAGGACACCCGCCACCCCGAAGATACTCAGAGAGTAATGAGAAACAAGAAGGGGAAGGGTGGGGGAGGAGAAGCAAGGGAGTGAGGGGGGGAAGGGGAAAAGCAGGGGAGCAAGATGGGGGGGAGGACAGAAGAAGAGGGGAGGAGGGGGAGGGGATAGGAGGGGAGATAAGAAGGGAGGGGGAGGGGGGGGTGGGGTGACCCTCGCCTACACTCCACACAGACGGAGTGAGGGGGGCCTCAAGGATAATCAAGCTTACCTAGGGGGAGGGGATGTGGCGTTTGTAGTCTGGGGTGGTCATAAAGTGAATCCAGCAAGCCCAAGTGAGCGTAAACTTCTCCATCCTCTCCTGGGCTATATGGATCAATTCTTCCATGTCTCTGATCTTAGATATGCCACCTAACCACTCTCGGATAGTCGGAGGGAGGTTCGAGCGCCAATGCCTAGGGATGCATAGCCTAGCTGCGTTTACCATGTGCATGGCAAGAGATTTATAGTATGTTTTCCTGGAGAGGGAGGTATGGTGCAGCAGGTATTGCGCAGGTGTAAAGTCTAGCGTGTAGGTGGTGACCGAGGAGATTAAGGTATGAACATCCCTCCAGAAGGGTTGGATGTTGGGACATTCCCACCAAATATGAATCATTGTTCCCACTGCGGAGTTACACCTCCAGCAAACATTGGGGATGGTGGGGGAAAATTTGTGCAGGCGAGAGGGGGTTCTGTACCACCTTGTGAGTATTTTATAACCGTTCTCCTGGATGGCGACGTTCCCTGACCCTCCATGGACATACTCATGCACCCTAGTCCAGTCAGTAGGTGTCAGGGAAGTTTGTAAGTCTTTGTTCCAGGAAGCTTGTGAGGGAGTGGGGGTCAAGTCAGGGGAGTCCTGTAGTAGGGCATAAAAGAATGAGATTAAATGCTGTTGAGGGGTCTTGCGGCTGCAAAGGGTTTCAAAGGGAGTGAGTGGCTTAGACCAGTGAGCCTGGGTGCTGTAGGTGGTCAGAAAATTACAGATTTGTCTGTATGTCCAGAAGGAGAAGGCGGGGTTGTTCGTAAGACTTCGTAGGTCACTTAGGGAGATCAACTTCCCTCCTGGGAAGAATTGGAATGCGAGGACATCATCAAACGGCCATTCGCGTTTGAGGAAGTTGGTGGAATCCCCTGGGGGGAAGTCAGGGTTGCATCTTAGAGGCGTTAATGGGCCTGGGGTCGAGGTAAGGGGTATGTCGGGGGAAGTCTTCTTAAATGCCTGTAAAGAGGTTTGGATAAGGGGGTGTGAAGACAGCCCCTGCGGCCAGCATTTCGGAGGGAGCCACGGGAGGAGTCGCAGGGGAATGGAAGAGAAGGTGTTCTCGAGATCAACCCAGACTTTTTGCGGGGCATGTATGTTCCAGTCTGCGATCCTTGTGAGATGGCAGGCCCAAAAATACTTCCGTAGGTCTGGGAGAGCAATGCCCCCATTGGGCTTGGACATGGTGAGGCGGGTGTACTTGATCCTGGGGGGGGAGTCTTTCCAGATAAATGAGGAGCAGATTTTCCTGTAGGTTGAGAAGAATCCCGGGGGCAGGGCAATGGGGACAGTTTGGATCAGGTACAGGAGACGGGGTAAGATAATCATCTTAATTAGGGCAGCCCGGCCAAACCACGAGATGTTGAGAGACATCCATTCCTTAAGGTAGGTTTGGGCTTTAAGCAGTGCTGCGTGGAAGTTAGCAGAGTATAGGTCTGAAAGGAGTGGTGTGATCCGTACACCTAAGTATGTGATCGCTGACCTTTCCCAGTGAAATGGGAAGGCCTCTTGGCAGTGGGCGACTTCTCGCATGGGGAGCGTAACGTTTAAGGCTTGCGACTTGGAATGGTTAATTTTTAGATTCGAGAGTTCACCAAAAGAATGTAGGTCTTTAAGAAGAGACGGCAGGGAAGTGCGTGGGGACGTCAGGGACAACAGGATGTCGTCTGCAAAGGCCGAAACCTTAAAGGTCCTACCCTGCACTGTAAGGCCTCGAATGTCCTGGTTACTCCTAAGTTTGTTCAGGAGAGGTTCCAGAGTGAGGATGTAGATAAGAGGGGACAGGGGGCACCCCTGACGTGTGCCGTTAGTGATGGGGAAGGCGTTTGACAGGTGGCCGTTCACACGGACCGCCGCGGAGGGACCCGAGTAAAGCGCCATTACAGCGGTCATCATGTTCTCTCGTAAGCCAAGGGCCCCCAGGGCTGCCCGCATGTAGAGTACTGGGGACTTTTTAATAATTATATTGACCATGAGAAGGACAAGTTGGGTATCCGTACTGAAGATGGGTCACAGAGAAGACAGGGGCCTACACCGTTTGCCTGTCTTCTTCTGGAGATGGGCCTTACTGATGTTTGGAGAATGCATAACCCGGACTACAGGGTATACTCATGTCAAACAGCCTCGATAGGAGGCCTATCACGGATTGATTTAGGGCTGGGAAATGAACATATGCTGCCTATGGTTGACTCCTTGCAGTACCAAACAAGGCAAGTTTCAGACCACTCCCCGCTTTCGATAGATATATGGGTGGGGGCGGTTAGGGGCAACAGACTATGGAAGCTTAACACCTTTTGGCTGTCGCTCCTGCCAGACCCTGATCCACACCCAGAACTTCTAACTTCCTTCTTTAAATACAACATGGGAACAACGGATATAGATATGGTATGGGATGGCTAAAGCTTATTTATGTGGGTAACTTGTTAGAGGGATATCTCATATTAAGACAAAAAAACAAAGAGTGGGAAAAGTTAGTCATAGCAGAGGTGCAATGGTCAGAAGCATTGTATGTAGCTGACCCCACTGAAAACACCAAGAGAGCATGGTTGGCCTCCCAGTCCATGCTCAAGCACATATCATTGCAGCTAGCGGAAAATAAAAGGTTATTTTTACAGCAGAAACACTTTAAGTAAGGTGAGACTACAGGTCACGTTAGCCTTACTGGCCAAATCGCAACAGCCTCCCTCACATATAGTGGCAGTGGCAGATGCATAAGGTACACCGTGTTACCCAGCGCAAGCTATTATGAATATTTTTAGAAACTTTTTTCAAGATGTCTATACATCCAAAGTCCAACCCTCATTTGAGGGTCTCCACTCCTTTTTGGATAAATATCCTTGCTTGTCCGCTTCGTACGCAGGCCAACGTAATTCCCTACTAACTGAGTGGCACTGGCTCATGAGCTTCTAGAGGCACTGGCTCATGCACAAAATGTGCCTGGAACGGTTGGCTTGCCGTCAGAAATCTGTGCTATTCCACACAATTAATCCCAATTCTTCTGCAGGTCTATAATAAGGCATTCGAAACTGGGAAACTTCCCCCTTCCATTAATAAGGCACTTATAGTAGTACTCTTGAAGCCAGGCAAAGATGCCCTATCGCCAGACTCATACAGACCTATCTCACTACTCACATTTGATGTTAAGCTGCTGGCCAGAGATCTGGCTAACAGATTAGCCAAATACATTCAAACTAATTCATAAGGACCAGTCATTTTCATACCGACTAGATCAACATCCCAGAACTTATGTAGACTATTTCTTAACTTACAACTGCCTACCGACAACCCAGGTAATAGGGCCATCTTCTCTTTAGATGCTGCTAAAGTGTTCAACAGCGTTGAATGGCCCCATCTATGGGAAGTGCTGACAAGATTTGGGGTGGGCCCCTCTTTCCTGAAAAGGGTTCAGCTGCTGTATAGAACTCCGTCGGCTAGAATGCGCATTAATGGAGACATATCAGAACCTTTCAGGCTTTTTAGGGGCATGCGACAGGGGTGTCCTTCTTTCACCCCTGTTCGCCCTAGCCCTTGAATCCCTGGCCATACATTTCAGAGCCTCGAAAAACATAGGCTTTCGTCGAGGCCCTAACCATGACGTCATCTCTTTATATGCAGACGACACACTGATTTACCTAGGGGACACCAACGGCTCCCTGAGGAATGTGATGCGTTTAATTGCTGACTTCGGGGAGTTGTCGGTGTTCAGGATTAATTGGAATAAGTCTGTGTTTATGCCCCTGGATCCCTTACCACTGCCCTTACCTTATTGTGTAAGGGATATACTCACGGTTAGTGAGTTTTGCTACCTCTGCATACAGGTGACCCCAGACCCAAACCAGTATTTTACACTGAACTTGGTTCCTCTGCTCCGCAAATTCCAGATAAAAAGTTTGGCATGGACTAAGCTACCTCTTTCAGTCACCTGGAGGGCAAACTTAATTTTAAATGGTGTGGGCCCCACGACTTCTCTACATATTTCATAATGCTCCCATATGGATACCACACAAATGGTTTGCTCAAATAGACGCTCAATTCAAAGATTTAATATGGGGTAATAAGTCAGCACGGATCAGTCTATGCACACTAAAACTAGCCAAAGATCAAGGGGGTCTGGCAGTACGACATGCCAGATTTTACTTTGTGGCCTCCCAGCTCCAACACCTAGGTAACTGGGAGGTTATAGATATCAGTGACCCCATCATGTCCCTACTGGTCCCAGAAGGTTCCTTACTTTCAGCTCTTTCTCATTTAGAGGTGGGGTTTACATATATAATGCAAACTCACCCCACAATAATATTATTGAATACCCTGTGGAAATACACTAGGTCCATTCTGAAAATTAGGGGAGTCTGTTCGTTCACACCCATATGGAGAAATAAATATTATAAGGAACTTCTTAAACTTAAAGATTTTCGCTGTTGGGAAACAGTGGGTATTCAATATATCCCCCAGTTGTTCAACTGTACCATATTTAAATCCTTTACAGACCTACAGGAGGAGTTCACCCTTTCTAGAACACAATTTTATAAGTTTCTGCAGCTTAGGCATGCTATCCAGAGTGAAAATAGAATATCTTCACTTGCGTCAGTGACACATCCTCTGATGACTGATGTGCTGTTGACGGAAGATAGGAAAGGTATGATTTCAAGAGTGTATGCTAGACTGCCACATTCAACACATGATGCTTCTAAACTTCCCTGCAGAGGGGGGTGGGAAAAAGATTGTCACATTTATTCCTACTGCACAGAGTCTATAGGACACCGACTCTACTACACAAATGGGGGTTCAGGGATTCTCCGCTATGCCCAAAATGCTACAGCCATGATGGAGATTTATTGCACATGATGTGGAAATGCCCGAAACTTTTTTGATACTGGCACTATGTTCTCTCCACAATCTCTCAGGTATTTCAATTCCAGGTTCCGCATGACCCAGTTGTTTGCCTGCTTGGTGCCTTGGAGATATCCTCATTTTCACTGAAGGGCCACACTGCAATTTTGCGTCTACTATATATAGCACCGGGGCTAGGTCCAACCCAGCTGGTAAAAGATAGACTATTGCAAATGTTATCTGGTAGGTCTGGAGGTAGAGTTAAAATACTTGAAATAACTCTTGGCTCTCACAGTAGATACTCTTGGAGGATCCATGGTGAAAAACAAAAATAATGTAAGAAGGAAATTATGTTCCATTTCTTCTCTCTATGCACACGAGTGGAATATATACAACTGTTTTCCCCCGTACCTGTTTACTGTTGTTTGCATAACTTCTGCAGTATTTTTTACAGTTCAGGAATTGCAGGCTAGCATAATGTAAATTGATGTTGGAAAATTATCCAGCACTACCGAATTTCATGTCATGTCAAAATACTGTGTATGCGTACTCTTATAAGGTCTATATATTGTATACTGTAAAACAACTACGGTACTTAGATCTTTTGCTGCACAGGAACTGTGACTAGATGTATCTTTGTTTGGTTTTTCAATAAACTTTTCCTTGATTTAAAAAAAAAAAAAAAGAAGAATGCCTATCCGATTCCGTTGATTACAGAGTTACTTGACCGCCTCAATGGAGCAACGGTTTTCACAAAGCTTGATTTGAGAGGGGCATACAATCTTGTGAGGATTAGGGAAGACGACGACTGGAAGACTGCATTTAATACTAGAACAGGCCATTATGAGTACCCCGTAATGCCTTTTGGCCTTTGTAACACCCCAGCAGTTTTACAGGAATTTATTAACGTATGACCAGAAAGGACCGTAACCCACAGAGTTGGTCACCGGAGTCCATTAAGGTCTTTGAGAGTCTCAAGGCTGCCTTTGGTTTCTGCTCCTGTGTTGGCACATCCTGATCCTACATTACCTTTTATCCTTGAGGTTGATGCTTCTGAGACTGGTATTGGTGCCTTCTGTCTCAACATCCTACCTCAGAGCGCTATGTATCCTTATGGCTATTTTTCCAAGAAATTGTCACCTGCGAAGTGCAATTACAAGATTGGTGACAGAGAGTTGTTGGCGATCATTTTAGCCTCTTACCCGGTACTAAGAATGTAAGGGCTGACGCCTTGTCTCAACAATTTTCCTCCATTTCTAAGTTGGACTCGGTTCCGGTTCCTATGATTCCTCCTGATCGTATTCTGGCTATGGTTCGCACCAGTCTTACTTCTCCTTTGGGTGACACAATTCTTGCTGCTCAGGTCCATGTTCCTCCTGAGAAACATTGTGACCACTGCTTTGTCCCAGAGAGTCTCCGTACTGCCGTGCTCCAGACTTACCATTCTCCCAAGGCAGCTGGCCACCCTGGGAGGAATCAACTCATTTGGGCCATTTCCCAACAATTCTGGTGGCCTAGTCTACGCGCCGATGTAACTGCCTGTTCTGTGTGTGCTCAGAGTAAGACTCCACGACACCTTCCAGTGGGCCTCCTACAACCCATACCCAATGGAGAGAGGCCCTGGACCCACCTGTCTATGGATTTCATTGTGGAGTTACCCAACTCCCAAGGCAACATTGTTATCCTTATGGTGGTTGATTGGTTCTCAAAAATTTGTTATTGTATTCCACTTAAGAAGTTGCCCACTTCTTTTTTTATAAATTGTTTATTTATGAAAATGTTCAAAGTGCAATACAAACATATTTCACATTCAGTAAAAATAGTACATGTAGGAACATAACATGAAAAGTATATATATTGTTCAAAATAATTATCAATCTTCGTAACATTAATAATCCCAAGGAGGAGTTACATCTCCAACAGTGACTTAAAGGTGATAGTTTTTGGGCTGCCAGAAATTCAGGGGTTCTATACCAAAACATTAGGATTTTGTACGCAGTCTCCTTCTGGGCTACACATCTGGATACTCTAGAGGTAGCATCCCAAATCGCCCCCCATTGTGCCAAGGAAAT
Organism: Lithobates sylvaticus; assembly: GCA_028564925.1. NCBI lineage: Eukaryota > Metazoa > Chordata > Amphibia > Anura > Ranidae > Lithobates > Lithobates sylvaticus. Next base: position 237,541,880 of record CM053029.1, read on the forward strand.
GGGTCTTTGAAGAATCTGGGCCCACTTCCTCATGTATGAGTGTGTTTGTTCAGAGATGGGATTTAGGTTCTGGAGGATATTGTAGATACAAGAGATTTGATGAGGTTCATGTGGACCCAGTGAACATAGCATTTAGAATTCCGTAGGAACATCTAAGGTCAATCGGGGTCATCTAGAGGTAAATGGGAGCAGGAAAGATGTAGTCCCTGAAGTTCTGAGAACCTCCACTGTGCCCAGGGTCCTTCAGATCTCAGGGGGGCTCTTGCAATACTCCTGCCCCCTGAGACAGAAAAAGAGAAAAAGACCCCCCCAGGAAGGGCAAAGCCCTACCAGACCCAGAGGCTTCCTCCAGCCCTCGGCTTTGGGTCTAGAAAAAATAAACAGTTTTGCTGTGCAGAAACACAATCAAAAAATCAAATCAAATCACAATCAAAAAACTGAGAAGCACAGGGAGGGCGGGGTTTAACCTCTTAATTGTGTCTCCTGTCAGATAGGACCAGACATCTTTCAGGGTGCCGTCCTGAAGATGATGAGAGAAATATATTGTATTACCAAATTATCCTGAATGATTCACCTGTCAATTACTTTTCATCAGAGAAGTCTAATTACCAGTTCTTATACTCATTGTATTACCATATATGTTATTAATGTAAGAGGTTTATTGTACCTTGTAAAACTCAATAAATTATTTGAAAAGAAAGGTAGGAAATATTGTTTTAATAATTGCTCATAGGTATGTTCTGTGAATGTGAACACAACAAACATAGGGGTCTATTTACTAATGGAAAATCCACTTTGCACTGCAAGTGCACTTGGATGTGCACTCGCTGTAGATCCAAGGGAGACATACACTAAAATAAAAAAACAGCCTTTTTGCTTGTACATGATTGGATGATAAAATCAGCAGAGCTTCCCCTCATTTCAGATCATCCCCTTGGATTTACAGCAACTGAACTTCAAAGTGCACTTTAAAGTGCACTTGTAGTGCAGAGTGGATGTGATGTAAACCATGATTCTTGGATGGAGATATAAACTTGATATATTTAGTATCATTTGTTAAGTTGGGATTTGTTTTACTAAATCAGCACAAAAGCAAGTAAAATTTTGAAAATGCAAGTGTGAATAGTCAAAATTGACTGGATTTATGCAGGCAATTAAAATAATTCACCAACTAAGCCATCACTTTCTCTGTTATCCTAACCACCTTCACAAAAAACTAAAAAGGTAGTTTCTGATTAGTTAATGATTTTTACAACCTTTAAGGATATGCAAATACAAGATCAAAAACATTCAGCTCTCCAGTCCTAATGCCGCGTACACACAATTGGAAATTCAGCCAGCAAAAGACTGATGAGAGCTTTTGGTCAGAAAACTTGACCTTGTGTATGCTCCATCAGACTTTTGCTGGCCGAATTTCCGCCAGCAAAAGATTGAGAGCAGGTTCTCCATTTTTCGGTCGGAAAAAGTTCCTATCCAAAAATGCGTTCGTGTGTATGCAATTCTGACGCGCAAAAAAAAATCACGCATGCTCAGATTCAAGTACGAGACGGAAGCGCTCGGTCTGGTAAAACTACTATTCGTAATGGAGATAGCACATTCGTCAGGCTGACATTTTAAATAGTTTAATGCAACGCATTCTCTTCTCCTTTATAATGCTAGAAGAATGAAGTTGTTTTGCTGCTCATATTCACACAGTTCTCACAAACTTATTTCTTTATTATTTCTCGTGATCTCCTGAATAATCTTTTTTGTTTTTAAAGCCAGATCTCCATAATAATGTTTAGAATTATATTTTAATGTCATTTTTTAATCAAGAACTCCTTTTTTTATTATTTTTAAATTATTTTCTAGTGATCTCCGTAATTTTTTTAAACCTCAAGGAGGCTGGTTGGTGTCCCTTATTAATTTGACATTGTATTTTTGAAATATACCTGCCTACTCACAAACAAACTGTCCTATTTGAAGAAAAAACACACAAGTATTTTCATAAATAAAAAATCCATTTATTCTGGCTCATAATAACAAAATAAAGAGGAAGGCAACGCTGGAGAAACTGCTGGAATATGCAAAGCCTTTGGCCCCCAGGGCAGACATCAACTATTTGGAAATAAAAATTGGTAGCTTGATAAGTCCATATAATGGGGAGCACAATCTGGTCCAGGACTCCCAGAGATCAGGAACAGCAGCAGATGACATATATGTCCCCAGGCTGTGGTACTACAACAGGCTGCGTCTTCTGGCAGACCAGACTGAACCCAGGCCATCACTTTGTCTTCCCTGCAGCCTTCCCTCCACGCTTCCCTGCACGCTTCCCTGCAGCCTTCCCTCCACGCTTCCCTGCATGCTTCCCTGCAGCCTTCCTTGGAGGCCGTGGGCTCTGGAGGTGGACTTGTGGTAGGAGGTGGAGGTGGAGGAGGTTGGGCGAGGGCACATTAGTGTATCACTTCATCGGTCATTTTGCCCCTCAACCCCTTGTGAATAGCCACAAAAATATTTGTTCACAGTTGTGGCCCTCCTCCATTTGCAGCAATTTGGAAGCTATATAGTAGCCATGGGCCTCTTCAGCGTTAGGGGGGGGGGGGGTTCTCAAGGCCACATTAGCCACCTTAATGAGGCCCAGTGCTGCCTCCTCCATGTTACTCCCCTTCCTGGGCCATTTGGTTGTAAGGCAGAGGGGAGGCACCTGAAATTGGGTGTGGCTGGGCCTGGCCACCTCCTGGCGGTCACTTACCCCCCCCCCCCCCCTCTTCCTGGCTGCCACTTGCCAGAACCTCCTCCTGGCTGAGGTCTTCCTGTGTATGAAAAAGGGACATAGTTTTAGTTTTTGGTTCATCAATCACACACAATTTTCAGCTCATGACTGTTGCAAATTGAATGTTAATAAATAGAAAAGACTATCATTATGAACCTAGCATTTTTCATTCTTGTCACAATTATTTTTGGCCCCTACTGTCTATTGATACAGTATGTCAAACACTTTTTGGTAAATCATTCATTTGTTATCAATAATAACATCTAGTTAACAACAATAATTTTCGGACAATATGTTAAAAAAATACTATACCTGGCTCAGGCTGGGCTACTCAACTTCTTTCAGGATGGAAGGCCCAGGTTGGTCCTCGGAAGCCTCAGCTGGGGTTAAGGGAAGGGTTGAAGGAAGGCTGGATGGAAGTGTCGAAAGTGATTCCCTGGTAGGGATGAGCTTTATGTTCGAGTCAAACTCATGTTCAACTCTAAACTTCTCCCAGTCGCCAAGTACCGCAATGTGGCGACTAGCCTCTGCTCCGGAGTGATGTTTTGCCGCATGCAGGTATCCTGCCTGCTAATATAAGGGGACAGCAAGGCCAACAGACGGTGAAAAACGGGGTCCGTCATCCGGAGATAATTCCTGAAATCATCAGGGTTATTCTCCTGGATCTCATGCAGCAAAAGCTTCAAAACGGTTGGCTGGTCAGAACGAACTAACAGAACGCACTGAAGAACAGCCAGGCCTGTGAAGAGCGATCTGAAAATCAGAAACGAGCGGACAAGAATGCACTGAAAAACAGATATAAACCCACAAGCACAAACTGAACAGCAGTAAAACACGAGTCTGAAGTGTGAATCGCCTCTAACCAAATTTCTACTAACACAAGATTAGCAGAAGGAGCCCAAAGGGTAGCGCAGTGGCTATTGAACTTCCTTTTTATAGTTCCGTAGTACGTGTTGTACGTCACCATGTTCTTGGCGGTCGGAATTTGCTGTGACCGTGTGTATGCAAGACAAACTTGAGTGGAATTCCGTTGGAAAACCATCATAGACTTTTCCGACCAAAATTCCGATCATGTGTACTTGGCATAAGATGTGGTGACTGCATTCTATTTCTATTTTCAGGCAAAGTACATTGACTGCAAGTGCACATATATCCGTTGATCTTGCCAGAAATGCAGTGTCCTTGTCACTTCCTGTGAATTGAACAGAAATCACCAAAATATTTTATCTTCTAAGCTGAAGAGAAGAGAAAGACCCATTTGTTTTTTAAATCAGGAGAGCAGCCAGTGTGACAACGATAGTTCTTCCATAGATACAGAAGAGAGAATAGTCACCATAGTAAGTGAGCATTTTTAGATACATGTTTATTTAACCAATACTGGGCACTGATGGGTGCTGATGAGGTTGCACTAATATACAACACTGATGGGCAGCCTTTATGGGCACTAATAGGCTGCACTGATAGATGGAACTGATGGGCACTGATAGATGGCACTGATGAGGGGGCACAGCCAGGCATTACTGATGGGCACTGAAAGGCAGCACTGATGGGCACTGGTGGGCATCACTGATGTGGCTGCATTGATAACCATCACACTAATTATCAGTGCAGACCCCCCATCAGGAAAGCTGCTTATCGACTTATGCTTATGCGCGGCCAGCAGTAGAGGAATGCCTATAACCAGCACTTCCTATTTACACTGTGATCAACTGTGATTGGACCTATCTTATCACATGGTAAAAAGCCTACATCATAGGTTCTTTACCATGATCGGAGATGTGGTGTGTCCGAGCAACACACGACAGAACCACCAATATGCGGCATGTTCTGAAGGCCATCATATGACATTCACACAGAACGGGACATCCCGGGCCGGGCGGGATGTGGTTAAACTATTTTTTTTCAACTGTGCTACATAGCTAGCTTGTGCTGGATTGGTATATGTCAAAAATCTGTATATTTTGATGTTATTTTCCAACACATTATTGTTCATTTTATCATACTAATTTGGCAACGCTATGATGTTAGGCTATTTATCAACTGTATCCCATTTTTTGTCCTTCTTATATAATTTGAGTGGGTGATCAAAAAGTTATTTTTATGCGTTTGTGTGGTATGGAAGCTGAAATAACAGGAAATTGCTAATAGTAAATTTCATGTTGACTGTTATTAAGTTACATTTCTGAACATCTCATAGCTGTCTAAATAGTCTGTATTGGGGTAATTTTGTCAGATTCATGATATATATTCATATATTGATGATCCTACTTATGTTTTAGGTAAGATCTGATGCAAGCTTTCGGTTTACATTCAAAAGAGAAACAGTACAATGTGAGGGGCCACTAACTATGTAAATATAAAAAAGGTTCCCAATATTTAACTACTATGTATCAGCTTGAAAAATAAGCATTTTTTTTGCTAATATTTAATTAAAAAAAAAGACGTTTCCATTTGCATGTAATTAAAAGTATATTGTACAGCCACACAATAACAAGATACTCTGCACAGGATAATTATATTTTTGACATAGACAGAAGATGATCCTAAATCCTTTTAGTCATATTAGAAAATAACATGCTTATTGGCATTCTGTACATATTCAGACATGCCCTAGGTGACTGGTCTTGGAAGAAGAAATTCATCTTCAGGTTGTTTTTTACCAGTGTTTAGGGCTATTGTTTTCCCTTGATATAATGCAGCATTGGAAATGTCTAATACTCTTCCCTATCCCTTCTTCATTCACATAAAAATGCATACTTGGGCAATCCCAGCATGCTGCTTAAGTTTTCTTCTGAGTTCAGCAAATGCTTTTGAGATATGGCCATGTCTTCAGATGACATAAATGACGCAGTACACCCTACCATGGGTGTATTGGTCTCTTAATTTTAACTTTACTACTGTGGTTTTCTCTTTTATAGGAGCCACTAGCACGGGGGCCAAGCCTTATCAGGCTTGTACCCCTGACCTGTGGTCTCTATGGCTGCATACTGGAACCACATATCCCCATTATTACTCTTAGTGGGGTTACTCTCCCGGAAATCCCCTATCATCTAACAACATTATGACCAGGTATTTGCCATTTTTCCTCATCACACTCACCTACACCAGTCATACAACTCACTCATTTTTTCACCCATCACATCCTTCCTTGCTCCCCCTCACCAGGTCTCCCAGCTGTCTTCCTCTCCTCATTTTGTCCCACCACTTCACCATTCGTTTTTAAATTTGCTCATCTCACTCGTTCATTTGCATGTGCCTTTTCTCTGTGTCCTCACATATATGGTGCACTCGTTGCACTCGGTCACTAAACAAACACCCCCCCTTCCTTCCTCCTCATCCCCCCCCCCCTTATTGGGGCCCCCCCCACATTGCACCATCCTCCCCTTCCCTTGGTCTCCCACACATTCCCTTTAATGTTTTATCATTTTATCCTTATCTACACTGTGTACATATTCCCCTTTCCATTCCACTTGCATCTCATCTTCAATTAACTTTCTATCCTTTCACACAAATTATGCATATTGCCTCAAACACCCTCCCGTCTCCCTCTTCTTCCCTCCCCTTTCCCCCTCCCCCCTCCCTCTCTTCCACTCCCCCTCCTCACTTTGTTTCACCACTTTCACTCACCTGCACAACAAACCCCAGCCCCTGCACTTCACTAATTGGTAAAATGACCTGCTCTGACCATAATCATTTTTGCACCGATCTACTCAGATTCCGCCCAGCTTATTTAGTAGCACCCCCGAGTTGCCGAGGGAGACCATTAAACAGGTGGTAGCACTCTGCGCTTGATGTCCGTTAAAGCATGGGTAAGCAGCTGTGCCCCTCTCCCCCACTGTATTTCTGAAGATTTGCTAAAGCTTGATGCTGTATGATATGTTTTTTTCTACCTGTTACATCACTGTCTTTTTGATCTAATCACAGATAACCTCCAGATGAAGCGGTTTGACCGCGAAACTAGTCGAGGACAATCATATCTGTGATCAATTGTACCATTATGAACACACATGTGGTGACATACTGTGTAGAGTGTTTTTGCTTTATTTGTCAATTGTTTTGCGGCATCAATAAAATCTTCTGTAATTTTTATATATTTCTCTGTTATATTATTTCTACTGTACCGTGATAGTCCAATTTGCCCCCCATTGTTTGGTAGCCTAGTTGGGGACTAGACTCCCAATTCCCACACCACTTGATTCCTGGATGATGGTACAAATCTCTACCCACGCCTAATTTTCCTTTTCTTTACAAGAGGCCACATATATTTTTTCAACACCGGTTATATCTCAAGGCGGAGAAATGCGAGGTTGAAACAACCACAGTACAAATTCCTGGGATTCATCATCTCCACCAAAGGTATTTCCATGGACCCCCAAAAGGTCAAAGCTGTTCTAGAGTGGCCGGCCCCAGGGGACAAGAAGGCCATACAATGGTTCATAGGCTTCGCCAACTTTTACCGGAGATTCATTGCCGGATTCTCCTCCATAGTGGCCCCCATCACACAATTAACCCGCCAACACACACGATTCCAGTGGTCTCAGGAAGCCCAGGAAGCCTTCACCAAGTTGAAGACCTTGTTCACCACAGCCCTTATCTTGCAACAAATGGACCCATCACTACCCTTCATATTAGAAGTTGACGCCTCCGAAACAGCCACAGGGGCCATTCTGTCACAGCGCCAGGGGGCCAAAGCTCTGTTAAACCCAGTAGCCTTCGCATCCCGAAAGTAAAACCCCCCCAAAAGAAACTATGATGTCGGCGACCGTGAGTTACTGGCCATCAAGTTTGCTATGGAGGAGAGGAGGTACCTCCTGGAAGGGGCTACCCATCCCATCGCAATATTCACAGATCATAAGACTCTTGAATATCTCAGAACTGCCAAACGTTTAAAACCTCGCCAGGCCCGTTGGGCACTGTTCTTTTCAAGATTTATTTTCCACATCTCTTATCGACCCGGGTCCAAGAACAATAAAGCAGACGCACTTTCCCGTATGTTTCCTAAATCCTCCCAGACGTCTGAGCCCAGCACCATTCTGTCACCTCAAAACTTTCTCCTTCTCCCGCAAACTGATTTGGTTACAGCTATCAAGGTAGCCGCTGCCCGTTGTGATGACCCGGTCTTGTCCACATTAGAGAACCATGACAACTTGTTTTGGGCCCAAAACAAAATATTTATCCCCCGAGAAACAAGGACTTTAGTCCTGAAGACTTGCCATGATCACAAACTGGCCGGGCACTTTGGGACACAGAAAACATCTGAGCTCATCTCCTGTTCCTTCTGGTGGCCAGGTTGGAGACAGAACTGTCAGGCCTACATTTCTTCCTGTGTACCCTGCCAACGCAACAAAGGTCCCAAGACTAGGCCCTGGGGCCTATTGAGGCCCTTGCCCATCCCTGACCGTCCCTGGGCAGATGTTTCAATGGACTTCATAGTGGAGCTACCATCTTCTGAAGGTTTCACCACAATCTTGGTAGTGGTTGACCGTTTCTCTAAAATGGCCCACTTCCTGCCCATGGTCGGTACCCCTTCTGCCTTAGAAACTGCTAACATCTTTATCAAAAAAGTCATCAAGCATCATGGAGTTCCCAATAGTGTCACTACTGACATGGGCTCCCAGTTCACCTCCAGGTTCTGGAAAGAACTTTGCAAGGCACTGGAGATCAGGATCTGTCTTTCATCTGCTTACCATCCCCAGAGTAACGGACAAACGGAACGGACAAATCAGACCCTGGAGCAATATCTTCATTGCTTCTGTTCAGGTTCCCAAGACGATTGGTCATCCCTCTTACCCTATGGGAGTTTGCTTGTAATAATTCCATACATACCACCAACCAGACCCCCTTTTGGACAAATTTTGGGTTCCATTCTTCTCTTCTTCCCAACTCCATTCCAGAATCTGCTGTTCCTGCTGTCCAAGACCGAATAACCTCCATCCAAGTTAATTTCCAGAGGGTCCAGGAAACCATCCGGAAAGCCCAGGATGACTACAAAAAATTCCACGCTAAAGGAAGGAAGGAGAATCCTGCTTTTAAAAGTTAGAGAAAAGGTCTGGTTATCCACCACTAACCTCAAGCTCCCTTGTCCTGCACACAAGTTGGGTCCCAAATTCTTTGGACCATTTATGGTCAAGAAAATGATCAACCCCGTAGCCTTTGAATTAGCCCTTCCTGGGTCGTACAAAATACACCCGGTGTTTCATGCCTCTCTCTTAAAGCCAGTGGTCCCCAGTCCCTTTCCTGGGAGAGAAGAGCCTCCACCTCCACCCATCAGGATAGAGGGCGAGGATGAGTTTGAGGTTGAGGCCCTATTGGGGTGCAGGATAATTGGGAGAAAGCTACAGTAGGGTGGAGGGGGTATCCCTCTGAGGACAACTCCTGGGAACCATCCAGGAATCTCCATGCCCCAAGGCTAATCAAAATTTTTCATAAACAGCACCCAGAACTGATGGCCAGTTAAGGCGTCCGGAGACCGCCCCTCGGGAGGGGGCACTGTCATGGTAACAGCTCTCACCAGCGACGCATCCCAGTGCGCATGCGCACGGGGACGGCGTCCTGGCGCACATTTGGGCACAACAACAATTCCCCATTGTGCACGCGCATGCGCGGCCCCCGCTGAGCGGCACGTGTGCATACGCACAAGCGCACGCATAGCGTGACCTCCCGCTGACCTATAAAAGGAAGCATGGCTACCAAAACAAACTGCTGGTTCATCTTCAGCTGGTGATTCCTGTATCTGCTCCTGTGACCTGCTACCGTTGTGACCCGGATTGCCTCTTGACCTTGCTGACCTTCTCCTGGACCCGACCCCTTGGCTTGCCCCTGGACTGCTGCTTTCTGGATTGTGTTTGACCCTCGGCCTGTACCTGGATTCTTCTGATATCTCCAACGATTGACCTTGGCTTACCTCTGGACTTCCCTCTTGCTACAAGTGTCCGTGGTTCCTGTTTAAATCCTTGATCCGGGCTGTGTTTGACCCTCTGATCCTGTGCTGTGTTTGACCTTTGGCCTGCTTTCCAGATTGGATTGTTTATAAGCGGTTTCCTGTGGTTCCTGTACCCGCACTCCAGTGGCCTCCTGGTCTACGAGCAAGTTCTGGACCCACTGGTAACTTGTGCCTCTTGGTGCCAACCAACCCCTGTGCCACTTTCAGGGGTTGGTGTGCGCCGAGTCACAACAGGAACCGCTCTCGGCATCTTGGCCTCGGTGAGTACCATTTTTCTAATACCTTCACAGTATAAATATGTTCAGAAGTTCTAATTCACTCAGCTCCTCCCCCACATGAATAGACCACCACCATATGTTAGGATGTACTCTTACCAGAGAGTGTTGACCACCTATTACGGGTGGTCAAAAGGGGCTCATGAATCTCATCCACAGTTGTTCCTCAGCATACAAAGAACAGGAGGGATCATCTAACTGTCACATGGAAAATGACATCCCTCTGGTCTCAGATCGTAGTATCCAGTGGAATGTATCAGCAAAGAGATAAATGCCACATAGTGTAAATCGTTAAAATTAGGTTCTATTTAAGTAATGCACTGACATGCCATTACATGCCATGTCGCAATAGGACTTCTTCCGGGGTGTAGGCATCTCTTCCTGTCATCACTATATATAGTTCCAGTGTCTATCCAAGCCTCGCTCTCATCTCCTACAGAGTGCAACTTCACAATCTAATCACACCTCGCTTTGATACACAACGATGTTAGTCAGACCCAAGCCTCATTCCTATTCCAAATGAGGTGCGCTCATTGGCTGGTAATATCCCACAACATGAACGAGAAACCTGTGTCCCCATCCCATGTTTCAACTGTTTCCGCGAAAGAGAAAATGTTAATAGGAGGCTGGAGCGGGCTTAAACAGTACCAAACTTCACATATTAATATAAAACAGTATAAAAACAAATGTAATTGATTAATAAAATGGTACATACCGCTGTGCTTAGGTGGATATTTGACAGTGGCTGCCTCCCCAAAAGGGGTCAGTGGCGCTACGTGTCAGGCGCAGCTTACACTTTTGAGGTCTACCTCAGGATCAAGTGTGAAGACTGTAGGAAGTAAGCAGGCAGATGTAGTGATCAGTGTATACCTACTGGTGAGATATAAATACACCGGAGTAGTAGGAATAGCTCCTAAGTACACTACTTGCTAACGAGCAGTACCCATATAAATGGGGATACAAATAATAAATTACAGTTAGGCTGCTTTCACACTGTGGTGGTTTGCAGGTGCTATTGCGCTAAAAATAGCACCTGCAAACCGACCTGAAACAGCTGTTGCTGTGTCTCCAGTGTGAAAACCCCGAGGGCTTTCACACTGGAGCGGTGCGCTAGCAGGACGGTAAAAAAAGTCCTGCTAGCAGCATCTTTGGAGTGGTGAAGGAGCAGTGTATTCACGGCTCCTATACCGCTCCTACCCATTGAAATCAATGGGACACCGCGGGGATACTGCCGGCAAAGCGCTGCTGTAGCGGCGCTTTGCCGGGGGTTTTAACCCTCTTTCGGCCACTAGCGGGGGTTAAAACCACCCCGCTAGCGGCCCCATACCGCGGGTAAAACGACGGTAAAGCAGCGCTAAATATAGCGCTGCTTTACCGCCGCCGCCCGATCCGGTGTGAAACCAGCTGATGAGGCAAGAGGTAAAAGATAAATAATATTTGGTGTATGGTATATTGTATATTGCTTATAGCTCTCGCGGTATATTAGACAGTACTGTAATCTCTCAAAGGATATATGATGCCTCTAATATACTGTAATCTATACTCCAAGCAAGGCAATGATAAGTGGTAGGTAGTGCAATATGTGTGAAGGGTTAATAAGCATCATCTATGACCAAACCCACATTAAACCAACTCAGTGCTAGATAAGTGTCCCCGCAATTTTAAAGAGTGGATAAGGTAAAAGAAAAAATATATAGAAGTCCAAAAGGAAATACAAAAAATACAAGACCAGAGGCCAAATCCTATAGGTGCAACACAGAGAATCTCATATAGAGGTATATGCCAGTGCAATGATAAATATAAACCCAAACAGTGAATATTAACCGCTTCCCCACCGGCTTCCCTGGACTCGATCGCTGCGGGGACACCCGCGATCGTCTCACGGGAAGGCTGAACGGGGAGATGTGGAAATAAACAGCATCTCCCCGTTCTGCCTAGCAACTAGTGACGCCGATCTCTGCTCCCTGTGATTGGAGCAGAGATCAGCATTCACTAGCTGACAGCCACGCCCCCCCCACAGTAAGAAACACACCCCTAGGCATACTTAACCCCTACACTGCCACCTAGTGGTTAACCCCTTCACTGCCAGTGTCATTTATACAGGAATCAATGCATTTAAATAGCATTGATTGCTGTATAAATGACAATGGTCCCAAAAATGTGTAAAAAATGTCCGATGTGTCCGCCATAATGTCGCAGTCACAATAAAAAATCGCTGATCGCCACCATTACTAATAAAAAAAAAAATTATTAATAAAAATGCTATAAAACTATCCCCTATCTTGTAAACGCTATAACTTCTGCGCAACAATATTGTGATTTTTTTTTTTACCAAAAATATGTAGAAGAATACGTATCGGCCTAAACTGAGGAAAAAAAATGTTTTTTTATATATTTTTGGGGGATATTTATTATAGCAAAAAATAAAAAAGAATGCGTTTTTTTTTCAAAATCGTCGCTCTTTTTTGTTTATAGCGCAAAAAATAAAAACCGCAGGGGTGATCAAATACCACCAAAAGAAAGCTCTATTTGTGGGAAAAAAAGGACATCAATTTTGTTTAGGAGCCACGTCGCACGACTGCGCAATTGTCAGTTAAAGCGACGCAGTGACGAATCGCAAAAAGGGGCCTGGTCCTTTGGCTGCAAATTGGTCCGGTCTGAAAGTGGTTTAAGCAAAACAAACCAATGTGACAAAATGTCTAAAAATATATATAGAGTGTTTTATCCTTGGGTGAAAAAGCCCCAAAAAAGAAGTGGGGGCCCAAACTTATAAAAATATTAATGTCCACAAAGAATAAAATATGTTTATACTGGTGAATAGTAACAGTCCAGAAAATATTTTTTTGTTACTGTCATATATTTTATTTATAAATAAATGGAAGTTTAAGCTTGCCTTTGAAATTCTACTACACCATGGGAGCCTCTGCCTTTCTTTTTTTGTGAGGACTTGATTCGTGCACTTCCAGCTGTAAACAACAGGATAAGCCCATATACCTGGAATTCCATCCCAAGGAGCCGGTAGACTGAGGAGCTTGGCCTTACGAACCTATCTTGCATGCCTGTTACCCCTGCAGGGGTGTAGGGAGCTGGTGAGTGGGGAACCTTGAGGGGGAGCACCGAAGTCACCCTGGAAAACTTTCAAGCACAAGAGTCACATATTTTTATTTTTATTTTTGTGTTCTTATCTGTTTGGATACAGCGATATACACAGTACTAACTCTGGACTGTTACTATTCACCACTATAAACATATTTTATTCTTTGTGGACATTAATATTTTTATAAGTTTGGGCCCCCACTTCTTTTTTGGGGCTTTTTTTTACCCAAGTATAAAACACACTCTATATATATTTTTAGATATTTTGTCACATTGGTTTGTTTTACTTAATATTCACCATTTGGGTTTATATTTATCATTGCACTGGCATATACCTCTATATGAGATTCTCTGTGTTGCACCTATAGGATTTGGCCTCTGGTCTTGTATTTTTTGTATTTCCTTTTGGACTTATATATATTTTTTTCTTTTACCTTATCCACTCTTTAAAATTGTGGAGACACTTATCTATCACTGAGTTAGTTTAATGTGGGTTTGGTCATAGATGATGCTTATTAACCCTTCGCACATATTGCACTACCTACCACTTATCATTGCCTTGCTTGGAGTATAGATTACAGTATATTAGAGGCATAATATATCCTTTGAGAGATTACAGTGATGTCTAATATACCGCACAAGCTATAAGCAATATACAATATACCATACACCAAGTATTATTTATCTTTTACCTCTTGCCTCATTAGGAATTACTTACTGTAATTTATTATTTGTATCCCCATTTATATGGGTACTGCTCGTTAGCAAGTAGTGTACTTAGGAGCTATTCCTACTACTCCGGTGAGAAGTGCTATTGCGACAAAACCGGTCGAGTAATGGCATAATTTCCTGTTCTCATGTTTGTATTGAGCCCGTTGTTTAGGCTGATGACGTTTTTTTTCTTTCAATGTAATGGCATGACAGTGCATTACTTGAATAAACCCTAATTTTAAGGATTTACACTATGTGGAGTATATCTCTTTACTGATACATTACACTAGATACTACAATCTGAGACCAGAGGAGTATTTTTTTCCTTGTGACAGTTGGATGATCCCTCCCGTTCTTGTTTGCTAAGGAACAACCATGGATGGAGCATATGAGATTTATGAGCCCCTTTTGACCACCTATAATAGGTGATCAACACTCTCTAGTAAGAGTACATCCTAACTTATGGTGGTGGTCTATTCACGTGGTGGAGGAGCTGAGTGAATCAGAACTTCTGCACATATTCTGTGAAGGCATTTCATTGGTGCCTTTTTGAAGACACATGAGGGTTGATTTACTAAAACAGCTGGATGCAAAATCTGCTCCAGCTTTGCACAGAAACCAGATTCCAAGTTTTATTGTCAAAGCTTAATTAAACAAGCTGAAGTTAGAAGCTGATTGGCTACCATGCACAGCTGCACCAGATTTTGCACTCTCCACTTTTAGTAAATCAACCCTAGAGACTGATTTGCATTTTTATGTTTAAAGCGCAACACATATGTTTTTTATTGTCCTGTCTGTAATTATATCTCTGTGGTGCTGCTATTTACACATCTAGTTACACATGAGTGCAGTTTTATCTTGTTTTTCATGTACTATAGATTAGAGCCATTAGCTTCAACTCAGAGCTCTCTGCATACCTCAGTATAAGTAATATAAATATAAACAGAGTAAAAACTTTAGTTCTCGTATGACCAGCTTTTGCCACCTCCCTCCACCGATGTGGTAATCCAAGTGTGCCTCTTCCATGAGTCATCAAAATTTGACTCAAGTGCGAGTTGCAATTAGTTATTTATAACAAAAGCAATGTAATATACTAGTGAGCCTCTATGTATATATAGCTAGAAAAAGGAAGACAAGTGCTACAAAAGGGGGTGGCTTATCTTTTATCTTAAATCAGGTAAAAAGCCCAAACATTTTCCCAACTTCACCCCTGCTTTCCATAATGAGACAATGTAGTTAAAAGGGCTAACCAAGTATGGTGTCTATAACTAAAGATATATTTTACTGAATCTATATCTGTATTATATATAATCCCTCTCTCGCACTCCGCCACCCACCCTAAATACTAACAAGTCTACTTTAAGTATAGATAAACATCCCTGGTATATAATAAAAGGTAAGGCAATCCATTAGGTGTCCCTTTTACCTTCAAACATTGTTCCAATTGTCAAAAATGGATGCCTGTAATGAATATGGTCTAGGGGCAACAGATATGGTCTATGCGTGAAAGGTAAGCTTGTGGTTTGGGGAGTAGACCCAATCTAACTCTTCATCATCCTTCAATGTAGAAATGTAGCTCCTAGCCTTGAGGGATCACTCTCAGCTATAAATAGGCAAAATGGGGAGGAAAGCAGGCGGAGAGAGACTAATTACCACCAATGAACTCCACCTGTGTGTGCCATCAGAAACAATCTCAAAGACCAAAAACCAGGCAAAAAATGTTTGTAAATTCAACACCACAGCTGACAATGTACTTAAAAAACTGATGGGCACATCCTCTGGTAATACCAAGTTGTGAACCATGCCATCACAGAGGGGAGGGGGAAACAACCAGTCATTTACAATGTATATCACAAGATTAACTATAAATAAAGTACACATTCCAGCAACATTGGTACATATAACAAAAGTTAGGAACAACACGCAAACCACATGTGATTCTATCATATTGGACAACACTCAAACAAAAAAACACAAAATGACAAACATTTGCACACCCTGAAACATGAGCCTATAAGATATATTACCACCCCCTATATGTATGTTGGGGTTTCTAGAGAAAGGTTTAAAGCTCACTGCATCATTGAAGCCTGGTACTTGTATCACCCCATGTATTCATTCCAGGGCAATTGGTCTCTTAGGGACTTTTGTCGTGTAATTTTGTTGTTCTACAAGGTCTGGTTCAATAAAAGGAAGGGAA
Source organism: Lithobates sylvaticus (assembly GCA_028564925.1). Taxonomy (NCBI): domain Eukaryota; kingdom Metazoa; phylum Chordata; class Amphibia; order Anura; family Ranidae; genus Lithobates; species Lithobates sylvaticus. The sequence continues at coordinate 237,557,857 of CM053029.1, forward strand.
AGTCCTTTGAGATTTTGAGGTTGCCATCTCCTCTATGGGTATGTCCAAGGGACCACACCAAGTTGTATTGATTGTTACCTGTGCTTGTAATTGTGTTTTATGTGAAGGCCTTGCATTACCAGAGGTACTGGCATTAACCGGATTACTATGTCCCATTTGTATTGGAGTTTTATTGAGTGTGCCAATAGAATTGTGTGAAGGAACTTGATTATTTAAAGTGTTGCATTTGAGTGTGCCAATGGGATTATGTGAAGGAACTTGATTGGTGTTGGATTTAAGTATGCAAATAGGATTGTGTGCTTAAAGTGGTGTTCCGGCCGAAATTATACTTTTTAAATAAAAATACCCCTATAATACACAAGCTTAATGTATTCTAGTAAAGTTAGTCTGTAAACTAAGGTCTGTTTTGTTAGTTTTTAGCAGTAGTTTGTTATTTTATAAACTTGCAGCAGGCTGTGGCCATCTTAAGTGTGGGCATCTGAAGCCAGACTGTATTTCTTCCTGGATCTCATCCTTGCAGATCTTGTACATGCTCAGTGCAGCATAAGCAGTGTAATAGGTTTCAGGTCAGGTTTCCATAGCAACGGCAGTTTGAGAGGAAGTTGCTGCCCCTTCCCAGGAGGCATTGCAAACAGGAAATGATGCGATGGGCCGCGGCCAGGGATGAGGAAGTGAAAAATGAATACAGCAGATATACAATCTGTGCTGAAAAAAAAATAAAAAAAATATCCAATTTGTTTACAGTGCACAGTTTAGTGAGGGATGCTGAAGAGTTGTAAAAGTGGGTGGAACTCCACTTTAAACTTGATTATTTTTAGTGTTGCATTTGGAGGAGTGAGAAGTTTTAAGTGACGTATCCCCCGTGTTGGAGTACTGTTGCTTAGTTACTTTGGACCTACCACCAATAGGTACAGAGTACACATCACCATATTTGCATTTGTACCAGTATGGTTGTGTCTTTCTAGACCCACTACCATGTAATTGCTGTTGAGAAGAAACAAACATGTGAGGATATATCAGGGACTGTATCATCATCAGTTACAATTGATTCACAAGTATTGTTTCTACTTTTAGTTAGATTCCCCTGTGTGGACCATCAAAATGCTTGGTGACTGTGAAATACCATTCTATTGTTAAAACTTTTATTTTCTCTTTCTCTTGTATGCTGTTAACATTAAGACCCAAAACAAGACTTATTTTATAGGGGCAAACATGGTGTATAACGGGTCAGCACTTTTCATTAAAAATCAAAAACGTGTAGTGCTGTCAAACCATGCCCTTAATAAATAAAGTGCAAAAAAAAAAAACATCTAATATAATGCAATAATGATAAAAACGTGAAAAAATTAAAAAAGGAAAAAATGTAATTGTTAATAGTCCAAGTGTCCCAATTCCACATCCATAAAGTGAACTCAAAACATGTGCTGATCCAATGCTCAATTAGTGAAGACACCCGGTGCTCCCCCCAGGATAGATAGGGTAAGTATATCTGTTTACCAGATTTTTAGACCCTCCAGGGTCTATATGCACATCAGTGAGCTTTCACCCCTCACTACCCAGCCTGCTTAATTGGATTCCACAGATGTATACCCCACAGTTATCATCAGCCAAGGAAACTTCAGAGTCCGGTCACACATTCATCATATGAAAGAGGAAGATAAACTCATTCCGCAAAATTCTTTTAAAAGCACACAGGAGTTTATTAAAAGTTTTACTTACAACAAAAGCGATAAAATTAGGCTCAAAATGGAAACATGTGTTTGTCCAGCACCCTCCACAAGTGTACAGACCTCACTGCTGCTCTGTGCCTTGCCTGACGTACATTTCGTCCAGTGGGACTTCTGTGAGGCAGTAAGGGTCCGCGGTGCTCACATTATTTCCTTATATTCGGCGAAAATTTATGTTGCCAAACACTAGGGAACAGTGCTGCTTTTTTTGTTTACTTTTAATTGTTTGGGTCCTGAACCCAATTTTACCCTGTCACTAATTTCATTGAATTTTCTGTTTGCATGGGTTTTCTCCCACAATCCAAAATCATACCAATATGCCAACTGATTGCTGAGTGCCAAAACTGTTTTACTAATCTTGTCAGTAGGTGGTGGTGATACTTAACCACTTGTGGACCGTCCACCATACATTTACTGTGGCAGGACAGCCGCTCTGTGGCGGATCATATTCCTGGTATGTGATCTGACACTTCCGAGTCTAGGGCATGCCCCAAAGCACCTTGTCCCCATGTTGATGGGAACAAGCGCCTTTTCCTGACAACCCTGGGTTGTGGTTGTGGGGGTCTGTGGACAGGGGGCTTATCGGAATCTGGAAGCTCCCTTTAACAAGGGGGCCCTCATATCCTGCCCTCCATCCTGCCCTAAATAGCCAGTTTCACCAAAAATTAAGGAACTGCCGGACCCCCAAAAAAAAAGTTCTGCTTGCAAGGAAGACTGACTACTGAATGCTTGCTCCTCCATCTGACAGTTCTTAAATAGGCAAGGGGCAGGGCCCCCTGGTGATGCCAGTAAGGGGGGGGGGGGGGCAAGTGAACCATACCCTTCTGGAACCATACCAGGCCACATGCCCTCAACATGGGGGGGTTTGGGGTAGGGGGGCTCTGCCCCCCCACCCCAAAATACCTTGTTCTCTTGTTGATGGGGACAAGGGCCTCTTCCCGACAACCCTGGGTGGTGGTTGTGGGAGTCTGCGGGCAGGGGGCTTATCGGAATCTGGAAGCCCCCAGATCCCGGCCCCCCATGTGAATTAGTATGGGGTACATTGTAACTTTTTATTTTAAATAATTTAAAATAAAAAAGGCTTTACTTACGGATTCATGCTATGAGTGCCATTTCTTAATGCATGTGGATTGCCCGGTGATGATTGTTCTCACCTCATGTAAACGGAAGTCACACTGTTAACCACTGAGACTCCAAGGCACCCTGAAAGTAGGTTCACCACCATTTGGATTTGGAGGTATCACGCCTGTTACTACTGCAGGGGTTAGGCGCTCTGGTGAGTGCATTTACAAAAGGGGCCACTGGAGGAAGGAGAGGAGCACCCAAAAGTCACCTTTATAAGTTACCTGTATACCCAGTGAAGTCACCTTTATCTACAGTGGTTGCACAGGATTTTTTTCACCTTTGGACATTTACTTAATTATTTACTTTACGGGACATTTTTTTTGTATATCATTTGGAGTGTTTTTATTTAAACACATATTCATATATACATTTTTTTTTTTTTTTTATATATTTATATCGTTTTTCAAACACAATTATATATATATATATATATATATATATATATATATATATATATATATATATATATATATATTTTTTTTTTTTTTCTCATAATCTGAATGTATAGGATTTTTTTTGAGAAGATATTTATATACCATTTTCTGCACTTGTTCACTTTATACATGCAATTGGAGCACTTTGATCTTTATTTTCAATTTTTTATTTTCAATTCTTTGAGGTTGTATTAACATAATTTATACACATTGCACTTTCCACACACAGTTGTTTGTATAAACCGGTTTACATATTTATTTAGAAGTGGAGTATATTAATGCTCCCACTGCATATCATTGCATTGTCAGAACAGCGCCATCATCATCCCAACTGATTTTTTCTTCATATATTGGCTCCACTTTTGTGTAATTTTGTAGGGAGGCTGAAGTTCTTATTTGCTCCTTAGCGCAGATTTTTAGAGTATTTATACTTTTTGGTGAATGAGTAGGGGTACAATGTACCCCCCTACTCATTCACATGGGGAGCAAGATCTGGGGGCTTCCAGATTCTGATAAGCCCCCTGCCATGTTGAGGGTATGTGGCCTGGTAGGGTTCAGGAGGGGGGCACTCACTCCCCCCCTTTCCTGCATGCTTGGATAAGGGTCTAGTATAGATTTTGGGGGGACACCCACACCATTTTTTTTAAATGTTTGCATGGGGTTCCCCTTAAAATCTATACCAGATTTTTTTTTTCCAGCAATTCTTATTCTTATATTCAGCTGTCAGTGGGGAAGCCTGCTGACAGCTGATGATTCATTCATTGGTAAGGATATGGCAGCCGGCTTCTCCTTAACAACCTATTGATTGTGCGCTCAGCGGGCGAACATCCCTCCAAGCGCACAGAAAATGTGGATGTTCGGCAAACACCGAAACAGCAATGTTCGGGCCAAACTTATGCTCAGCCCGAACCGTTCTCTAGTCACTGTGAAAAAAGCACATATTATGACATTGCGATATAAATAGAGTATGGGCAGTCAGGGCTCTTTCCTCTTTAGAAGAGTCAGTTGCAGGGAGCAGATGTGGGTGTGTATGTGAACAGACAAATTAGGAGTGTGTGTCTGTGTTCTGTGTCCATTATCAAGAATAGGTTTGATTGAAACTGCCTTCTGATGAGAGTGTGGGGCACTTTCTGTACAGTGCTACAAGAGGCAGAGCCCAAACTGGGGAGTTCATTTGCAATGGGGCTGAGCCGCACTAAATGGAAAACCTGTTCTTTTGTGCAGTGAGATGGAAGAATAGCCTAACAGATCAACAAAACTTTACACTGTTTGGTTAGCTTTTTTGAATAGATGAACTGCAAAAAAAAAAAAAAAAAAAAATGAAATTACAAATTATTTCATAAGCGAAGTGTGTATTTAAGGTAAAATGTTTATTGAAGATATGAATAAAAAAAAAATAATCTTTTGATAACCCTACTTTCATTGGTTTTAATGTTTGCTTTTCACTGTTGACTTCTGATTATATAGATAGTTGTCATATAACATGATAAGTGAATTGTTCTGCATTTTTTACAAGCTTAACCATCACGTTTACATGCAAATTGGATATACACTGCTTTGCATGGATTTTAGTTGCCTGGCAACCAAAGTGTCTCTGTAATTACACTTCTTTACACAAGAAGACTGATATTAGCTGGATGATAATCCTCTAAAATTAAGGACTATTTAGTAGTCATGTGTCACTCCAAAAATCCTCTGGGCAAAGTGCCTGGTACGCTTGCAAATTTGAGGAGAGAAAACAAAATTGGACTGGAGCTAAAAAAGGAATCCAAGTCGTTTTTAAAAAGGTGTAAATACCGTATATACTCGAGTATAAGCCGAGTTTTTCAGCACATTTTTTTGTGCTGAAAGTGCCCCCCTCGGCTTATACTTGAGTCAAGCACTTTTCTGCAGCAAAAAAAAAAAATTTCCGACCCGACTTTGGGGCCCCGTATCTCGGGGCCACTTGGGTCTAGGAGTCCCAAATTTGATGTGCCAAATTTGGGACTCTCGGGGCCACTTGGGTCTAGGAGTCCCAAATTTGATGTGCCAACCTAGCACTATAACATATCCAAATATGGGGTTCCTAGCTCTAAGTGGCCCCAAGATACGGGGCCCCAAAGTCGGGTCGGAAAATGTCATTCTCTGCTGCAGAAAAGTGCTTGACATTTTCTGACCCGAATTTGGGGCCCCATATCTCGGGGACACTTGGAGCTAGGAACCCCAAATTTGGCATTTAAACCCAGTTGAACTAGCACTACAATATATCCAAATATGGGGTTCCTAACACTAAGTGGCCCCGAGATACAGGGCCCCAAAGTCGGTTCAGAAAATGTCATTCTCTGCTGCAGAAAAGTGCTTGAGATTTTCTGACCCGAATTTGGGGCCCCATATCTCGGGGACACTTGGTGCTAGGAACCCCAAATGTTGTATTCCGACCCAGTGGGGTTCCTAGCACTAAGTGACCCTGAGATACAGGGCCTCAAATCGGTCAACTGTGTCCATCTGCATGGGCACAGTGAGGCTGCAAATGGGCATCGTTGACCCTCTTTTCCACTTACAGTAGCTGCGCATTTCTCACCCTAGGCTTATACTCGAGTCAATAAGTTTTCCCAGTTGTTTGTGGTAAAATTAGGTGCCTCGGCTTATATTCGGGTCGGCCTATACTCGAGTATATACGGTAGCTTATAAACTTCTAAAAGGTATAATTAAGGTTCAGATATTATTACCACTATATAGTGCTCATAATTAGGGAATAGATTCCTGTTAAAGATAAACATGCGTTCAACCCAAACCCAATATGTTCACAGTTCAGCGAATGGGTGAACAAACTGACCTTGCCTGAACTTTTCACTTACGCACCTGAACTTCCGGTTGATGTATTACTACCACCTATAATTGACAGATCTGTGTCAGTTTCTGTTTGAAATTATAAACCAGCCAGTGCAGCTTCTAGGTGACTTCATTGACGAAATAGGGTTAGGACCATATTTGGTCAATGGCATCACCCTGGCTCACCAAAACCATTTGCTACCATGTTATAAAGCTTCCCAAAATCATATTAAGCATTGGCAGCATCATCATGTTGGTGGGTGTTTGTTCCAGTGGGCCTACATTGTTATGTGTCACCCCATGAAAAAATATTTCACTACCTCATGGTAAACTTACAAAAGTTTTTCAAAACAGATTTTCAAAACATTGTGGTGTGGTTTGGTTTTCCATTGCCACACATTGTTTGAGTTAGTCCTTTATCACCATTACAGAACTCTTACTTTTATTGGAATTACTTCCTTATAGCAGAATTAAACCCTTTCCTAAAAAATATTTTAAAATAGCCCTGGAGATTTATGACCTATTGTACTAGTATGCACCATTATTAGCACATTATTGCAGACTTACCTGACAACCAATCCCCTCAAACTCTGAGGTGTAAGTTCTCTTGGCTGTGTCAAGCACAGCCATCATGGCATCTTTGTTCCAGGTTTGAGCTCTTCAGTCACTTGAGTGGCTGATCTGAGATGAAGTCACTGCCACGCATGCACGCAGGAGTCACATCATCACAGAGTTGTATCCTAAATGTACACTGAACTGAGCATGGGGGCATGGGCACTCAGTGTACATTAACACTGACACGCAGTTAGAAGCACTGACATAAGAGACCAATAGGGTATTTTCTGTCGTAACAATTCTATCTGTCCGTGTTTTTTTGTTTTAATTCTTTAATACGTTTTAATTCTAAATGTTAAATGCCTTAACCCTTATAAATGGCACTTAATGTGGAAAGGGGCCCTGGCACTGGGGTGTGATATCCTGGTTATTCAAGAAATGCATTTTAAAGTAGATAAGCCCCCTAAATGCCCTAACCCTAGATATCATTATACTTTACTGTATTATTACCAGTGTTGGTCATCTTACTTTAAAAAAGTAATTAGTTAAGTTACAAATTACTTCTCACAAAAAGTAATTGCGTTAGTAACTCAGTTACTACATTGGAAAAGTAATTAGTTACTCAGCAAAGGAACTGACTTTTTTTAAAATATTCTATACGTGTAACCAAGGGGCGCATTTATTATTATTGTTATATATCGTGTAACCAAGGGGCTGCTCTATTATTACTCTAACCATGGGGCAGATCTGTTATAGCATGTAAGCAAGGGGCGGGTCTATTCTTCTTATATCGTGTAAGGGGCGGATGGCTACAGAAGAGGGCGAATGTTAAATTAATGGGCAGAGCTCGATATATAACAATAATAATAAATGCGCCCCTTGGTTACAGTAATACTAGACCCGCCCCTTACTTACACGATAGACGCCCCTTGCAGAGTAGCACGAGCATCAGGAGCGTGCGGCATCGCCTCGTACAATTACATGTTAACTGCGCCTGTGCGGTGTAGAGTTCACTCAGAGCTGTTTAGGTTCGGCAATTTTCGGAAGCTCCGTAGTCCTTCGTACTGCGCAAGCCCTGCGCCTGCGCAGTACAGGGGGGTCCTTATCCGGCGGGGGAACTTTTTCGGCAGGACACCGGAATTACACTACTGCCATCTAGTGGCGGTAGATGTAATTGGGGTAACTAAGCCAAAGTAATGGTAACTGAGTTACCATGAGGGGAAAAGTAATCAGTTAGATTACTCGTTGCCCTCTAAAGTAACTGCATTAGGTAACTCAGTTTATTTTAACTCAGTTACTTACATCACTGATTATTACTGCTTTTGGAGATAAGAAAAAAAATGTCACTTTGGTGTCCTTTAAAGGTTCAGTTTTTATCCAAATATACCAAACTGTATGTGTGTTAGATCCTGGGGGTCAGTACATAGCTGTGTAACAGACATCATACCCAACACTCCCAAAAAAAAAATAATAAAAGCAGTTTACTGATCTGTGGAGATTTTAACAGCATTGCGGCACCTCAGACTGCTAATACCACAGACACCATACCATATGCTATAGCAGAGATGTATAGATGACAGAAAATCTTCATGATGAGTTTTTTTTTAATCAAAATGCCAGTGAAAAAGGTTATACATTTTTCTCAACTCCATATGGCTATTACATCAGAAGGGACTTGTTCCTGGTAGATGAGGACCTTTTATTGAATGTAACTCTTCTGCTAGTATGATCACTTGGTCTGACTATGTCTCCATTTTAAATCAAGGGGGGATTTGAGAGATTATTTATGTGTAATTCTATAGCTGATATAAATTTAGTGTTTTGGAAAACCCACACAATGTACTGTATATGAGGAGAATTTTGGATATGTGTCAAAAGAAGAGGTAACCTTGGATAGTATCTGAGATTATTAAAAACAAAATCTTTAGAGAACCTGAATAAATCCCAGACATACCAAACCACTACCAAGCATGTCAGGTTATTGTGACAGCAACTTAGTCAAGTGTTGTCATATTAATTTGATCGCTTACTTAAAAGGTTTAAATTGATTTATTACTCTAAGGGCAACAAACATGAAGTATACTTGGCAAGAATAGTTAAACAATGCACATCTAATGAATTTAAATATAACTCCTCTTTTTAAAGTTTAGGAATGGATGGGCACGCTCACCAAACCAAAAAAAAAAAACATAGATGAATAGAATCCTAAAGGACATGTTACATTTTACACCCATATTTAGGGTAAAACATATAACATGTTTTGAAAGGTTCGGGCCCCCCCAGTTTCCCCACTTTGACAGCTAGTGGGGGGGATCTCTGCCCACCCGACCACTCCACCCGCCTGGCCACGTCACTCATTCACAGTGTTCTGTGAATGGAAAACTACAAGTCCTGACAGCTTTAGCGGCTGTTAGCTTGTGATTCTGTGAGCATTGTGGTAGTTCATTCTCTCTTCCTGTCAGAGTGTACCAACTTGTCTGTATGAGGTATGAGCAAGCAGATACACTGAAGGTCTGCAGGACACCTGCATGGCATCAGCGATTTGCTAATCGCTGGTGTAATGCTTTACAGGCTCCTACAACAAAAAATAATAAATGCACATTTTCTTTACCTGCAAAAATAAACTTCCAGATGAGTTTGCCGTCAAAACCAGATACCCGTTCCCCCCTGCCCCCTAAAAGTGCCAAATGTGGCAGTAGAGGGGGGCAGGAGGTATACAAATAGAGCTTCCCCTTTTGGGTAGAACTCTGTTTTAACTTGCTGTGAATTTGCTGTGTCCACCCCACACAGGGAACCCTATGCCACCATTTGCAAAGGGGCCAGTTTCTTCATCACAGTTCTCTGGGCTAGTCTGGGGAAGACATTTGTGTTATCTAGTGTAGAATAATAATCAAAATACTATTTATTGAGCATTTATGAAATTTTGTGAAATCATGCAAGATCTTGGAAAATAGTTTAACAATTTTGTTTGCTCATTGATTTACTATGAGAACTCCCTGGACGGCACTGGTGACTTAGCCTTCCCAATGGGCAGCTGTGGGGCCCTGGCTATGTTACCAGTGCCTATTGCATACCAGGGTGTGGAAAAAAGGAAATTGACAAATAAAGCTTTCTCTTTATATATGATTTTAGGTAAGCTCCTTCATTTGGTGAAGGTGCATAAAAGACACAACTTGCTCCCATGGGCGTCTGCACAACTCTTTTCACAGAGGGGCGTCATTTTAAGGTCGACCCATGCTCTGCCCCTTTTTGACAATTTAATGAAGGGGAGGGGCTTCATCACATAAAACGTGATAAACCTCCCCCTTCCACTGCCACATTTGGCAAGTTGGGGGGGGGGGGGGTGTACCTGGTTTTGCCATGGCAATCTGAGCCACATACAAAAGCATGCAAAATATGCTGCGACCACAGCAAGTGATGGTATGAATAAACATACAATTAGGCAATTGATCAATTACAAAAAAAACTACATCTGCATGGTGCAGTATTGGCTTAAGCCAGTGGAGATCTTAAATTCTATATGGGCACAATAGCATCTTTATGGGCACAATATCATCTTTATGCTATGGTGCTGTGCTTAACCACTTGCCTACCGGGCACTTTAACCCCTGTCCTGCCCAGGCCAATTTCAAGCTTTTAGCACTGTTGCACTTTGAATGACAATTGCGCGGTCATGCAACACTGTACACAAATAGCATTTTTATAATTATTCACACAGATAGAGAGATTTCTTTTGGTGGTATTTAATCACCACTGGGGTTATTTTTTGCTAAACAAACAAAAAAGACTGAAAGTTAAAAAAATATAAAGTTTTGCTTAGCTTCCTTTTATTAAATTTTGCAAATAAGTAGTTATTCTCCTTCACTGATGGTCACTGATAGGGGGAACTAATAGGGGCCACTGATAGAACTGGTTAAACAGCATGTTGCTTTTAATGGGTGGTGCTGTGAAAAAGAATTATGTAGTTCAATGTGGCCACCGCATCACAATTATTGGGCTAAATCAGGTGGTGAGGAGGCAACATATTGCCTCCTCACCACATCTTAAACAGCTCTGAAAATCAATCCAAGCATTGATCTTTTCAGAGGAGCAACAGTCACTTCCACACATGTGAAGGAGCCCTAAGAGTAGCCAAGCAAAAGCATGTAGGTAAAGTAAAGTGTTAAATCTCTTCACATGATAACAGAAGGTTCAGCCTGATGGCCCCTCAAGCTTCAGGAGGATCGACTAGATCTGAGGCCTCGACCCTTCTGAGGCATATCCTCTAGCCCTACCCTTACACCTGATACCGATAGACTTTCTTATATTGGGGAGACGAAGCTCCCTACATTGGATGGTGATAGTAGAAGAGCTGGAGCAGGTAATTACAGTGGATGAGGTCTTAAGCCCCATACACACGGTCGGATTTTCCCATGGGTTATGTCCTATCGGACAATGTTGTCGGAAAATCAGACCGTGTGTAGGCACCATCGGACAGTGTACGTCGGATTGTCCGACGGACAAAGTCCTATCTCCTGCTGGATAGATTTTTCGACAACAAAGTCCGATCACACCAAATCCGATCGTGTGTATCGAATTCCGACGGACAAAGTGCTACGCATGCTCAGATCACATTACAAGACCAAAGCTATTGGCTACTAGCCTCTACGTAGTCCCGTCAGAATGATCGGATTTTCCGACAACTTTGTCCGACCGTGTGTATGCAACACCAACATCGGACAAAGTATGACGGACAGGATCCGACGGACCTGGTCCTCGGATAATCCGCGCGTGTGTATGGGGCTTAAGAGGCGATATCAGCCACCCCCGTCTGGTAAAAGCCCAGGGCCCGACGGTTTCACCCCTAAATTTTCCAAGACATTCGCTCCCCTACTGAACCCCTTCTTGACTAAGCTGTTCAACACCCTATCGGAAGGCTCAGCGCTTCCTCCCCAAACCCTTGAAGCCCACATTACCATTATCCCAAAACCAGATAAGGACACTACTTTGTGCGCTAATTATAGGCCCATATGGTTAATTGGAGTGGACTTGAAAATATATGCCAAAATTTTTGCCACTAGATTGCAGCCGCTGCTCTCCCACCTCATACACCTGGACCAGGTGGGCTTTGTAAGTGGTCGCGAGGCAAGGGATAACACCCTGAAAACCCTGCTTCTTACCGACTATGCACTCACCTATGATTGCCCTCTATGCCTTTTGGTGGTCGATGTGGAAAAGGCATTTGACCGGGTCGACTGGCAATTCCTCCAGATGTCTCTGAAACAGATAGTTCTGGGCCCCAAAATGCTATCCCGAATTATGTCCCTTTACTCCTCTCCTTCTGCTAGAGTTCAGGTGAATGGCTCATTATCACCTACATTTTCCATCCATAACGGGACAAGACAAGGCTGTCCTCTATCTCCCCTTCTTCATGTTCTTGTCATGGAACACCTGGCAATTGCCTTGCGCAATAACCCTAACATCTCGGGTGTATCGATAGGCCCTACTCATTCCAAACTGTCTCTCTTTGCGAATGACCTGGTAATGTTTGTAACCCAACTCCATCTATCTTTACCACATATTATGCGGGAATTCACGAGGTTTGGGAAGCTTAGCAACTTCAAAGTGAATCATACTAAGTCAGAAATCCTAAACATCATCTCTTTGTCCCAGGAGGCCCTCCGCCAAGTCTCCATTAAGTTTCCCTTTTCAAGGTTCCACTTACATCCGTTATCTCAGAATACAAATACCCACAGAAAGGTCCCAATTATTCTCTCTGAACTATGCTCCCCTTCTGCTTAGAACCAAAAAAGATCTATTAAACTACACGAAAAAACGCCTATCATGGCTAGGCAGGGTGAATGCTCTAAAAATGGACGTCCTCCCTTGGTTTCCCTATTTGTTCCAGACAATGCCCATTTCAGTACCCTCCTGGTTCTTTAAGAAGCTCTGCCAACTGTTCTACTCTTATCTGAGGGGGGGGCTCGTCCTCGGATATGCTATGAGTAGGGTTGAGCGAACCCGAACTGTAAAGTTCGGGTCCGTACCGGACTTTAGGGTGTTCGGGTCCCGGACCCGAACCCAAACAATTGACTGTATGTTCGGGTTCGGGTCCGGTGTTCGGGGATTTAATGTTGCTTTTAAAAATGTCTTTTAAAAGCACTCGCGGCTATATGAATTGATATTCATATAGCCGCGAGTGCTTTTAATACAGAGAACAGTCATTGAAGTCATTTATTTTTAAAAAGTTAGTCATAAAAGTGTTTGGGGACCTGGGTCCTGCCCCAGGGGACATGTATCAATGCAAAAAAAACTTTTAAAAACGGCCGTTTTTTCGGGAGCAGTGATTTTAATAATGATTAAATTGAAACAATAAAAGTGTAATATTCCTTTAAATTTCGTACCTGGGGGGTGTCTATAGTATGCATGTGAAGGGGCGCATGTTTCCAGTGTTTAGAACTGTCTCTGCAAAAAGTGTCATTTTTGCAGAAAAGAAAGCTATTTAAAATGGCTCGCGGCTAAATGAATTGTCGGCTCCCGTAATACAGAGAACAGTCATTCATTGAAAAGTCATTCATAAAAAAAAAGTCATTGATAAAAAAAAAAAAAAAAAAAAAGCGTAGGGGTCCCCCCAAATTCAATAACCAGGCCCTTCAGGTCTGGGATGGATATTAAGGGGATCCCAGCCAAAAAAAAAAATAATGGCGTAGGGTCCCCCTCAAAATCCATACCAGACCCTTGAGGTCTGGGATGGATTTTAAGGGGAAACCCAGCCAAAAAAAATGGCGTGAGGTCCCCCTCAAAATCCATACCAGACCCTTATCCGAGCACGCAACCTGGCAGGCCGCAGGAAAAGAGGGGGGGCCGCTCTCGCCCACGTCACGGGGAAAGCCATAGGGAAGTCCCCATGACGTTCCCATGCGTCAGAGGGGAGCGGGGTTACCAGGTGGCCCCGCCCTCCGTTATAAAAGAACTGTCAGCCCAAGCGAAGCCTCACACACCGGGAGCCTCCCATTGCGAGGAGTGGCCCAAGAACAGACCGACGCCCTGGAAGAAGATACCGGAGAGAAGCCTCAGAGACCGACGCCGTGGAAGAAGATACCGAAGAGAAGCCTCACCCAGCGGGAGCCTCCCATTGCGCGGAGCGGCCCAGAAGAGACACCGATGCTGGACGAGAAGGCCAAGAAGAAGCGGATCGGAGGAAGAAGAAGATGGAAGAAGAAGATGCCGGAAGGAGAAGATGAAGAAAGGAAGACCAGAAGAAAGAAGAAGGAAGATTTTAATAAAGGAATTGTCAAAGACCGTCTCCTGTCATTTTTACCATTTTTGACACTTTTTTGGTGAAATGGTAGGGGTACTTTTGTACCCCCTTACCATTTCACACGGGGGGGGGGGGCCGGGATCTGGGGGTCCCCTTGTTAAAGGGGGCTTCCAGATTCCGATAAGCCCCCCGCCTGCAGACCCCCACAACCACCGGGCACGGTTGTGGGGATGAGGCCCTTGTCCTCATCAACATGGGGACAAGAGGTAAGACCCCCAATGCATCCTCCCAATGTTGAGGGCATGTGGCCTGGTACGGTTCAGTCGGGAGGGGGGGGCCGCTCTCGTCCCCTCCTCTTTTCCTGCGGCCTGCCAGGTTGCGTGCTCGGATAAGGGTCTGGTATGGATTTTGAGGGGGACCTCACACCATTTTTTTTGGCTGGGTTTCCCCTTAAAATCCATCCCAGACCTCAAGGGTCTGGTATGGATTTTGAGGGGGACCCTACGCCATTTATTTTTTATTTTTTTGGCTGGGATCCCCCTTAATATCCATCCCAGACCTGAAGGGCCTGGTTATTGAATTTGGGGGGACCCCTACGCTTTTTATTTTTTGTTTTTTTTATTTTTTATCAATGACTCTTTTTTATGAATGACTTTCAATGAATGACTGTTCTCTGTATTACGGGAGCCGACAATTCATATAGCCACGAGTGATTTTAAATAGCTTTCTTTTATGCAAAAATTACACTTTTTGCAGAGACAGTTCTAAACACGGGAAACATGCGCCCCTTTACATGCATACTATAGACACCCCCCAGGTACGAAATTTAAAGGAATATTACACATTTATTGTTTCACTTTAATCATTAAAATCACTGCTCCTGAAAAAAACGGCCGTTTTTAAAAGTTTTTTTTGCATTGATACAGGGCAGGACCCAGGTCCCCAAACACTTTTTATGACTAACTTTTTAAAAATAAATGACTTTAATGACTGTTCTCTGTATTAAGGGGGACGGGAGCCGACACATTATTATAGCCGTTCGGGTCCCCATTGACTTCAATGGGGTTTGGTGTTCGGGGTCAAGTTCGGGTCAAGTTCGGTCCCGAACCCGAACTTTTTTCTGAAGTTCGGCCGAACCTGCCGAACCCGAACATCCAGGTGTCCGCTCAACTCTAGCTATGAGACTATCGCTCCCCAAGATTCGTGGTGGAACTGGAGCTCCAGTTGCCTCTATATACTATAGAGCAGCAGTACTCACACGTATACTTAACTGGTTCCATCATTCCTCCACTAAATTATGGGTACAAATAGAGAGCCATCTCAATTCAATAGATCTCTGCACCCTACTGTGGATGCCTACTGAATTTCTGAAAGGGGGATACCCCTGAGCGACCTCACCAGACAAAATATACAAATTTGGACCCGAATGAATTCCTCCAAGACCCTATCTCCTCTGAAAGGACCCATGACTCCACTGTTTGTAACTCCGGCTTTTTCACTGGCCCTACAGGAAGCGAGTTTTGGCCCTTGGTGTAAGGAGGACCACAGAGGTGCCCAAGTCCTGCGTTCAGATTCTTCTCTGATTCAAGGCGTTCCCTCAGGCCCATCTTCCCATACTTCGACACATTGGCTGCAGAGGCAACAGGTGATATCCTTTATTTGAACCTTCACATCCTTGCCTGATATACTTACTGACTTAACAGGCTTGGCGAGCATGCTGCTCCAGACTGCCCCCCCTACGCATGTGGTCTCAACTATACTCTCTCATACATATGGTCTATAATCCTGACCTCCCCCCATACACACAGGCCTGGAAGGAAGATTTGGGTCACTCCATCTCACCTGTAGATTGGCAAAAGTGCTTCATTCTGACTCACAAAATATCCTTAGCCTCCAAGTGCAAGAAAAGGGATTCAAGTTGGTGACCCGTTGGTACAGATGCCCCTCGACTTTGCACTGGATAAACCCGGCGCTCCCAGATACCTGCTGGCATTGTTTGTTATCCAAGGGAACCTTACTCCATATTTGGTGGGAATGCCCCCCTGGCCCACTTAAATCGGTCAAAAAAGACGTTCTGCGTCACTTTCTGGCGGCAGCTAGAATGGTTCTGCCCAGGCATTGGAAGTTGACAAGCATGCCTTCCCTGGGGGGGTTGGGCAATTGAAGTGGACCAAATCAATAGATTGGAATGAATGTTGTTGCAGGAAATGGGTAAGGAGGAGCAATTCTCCAAGACCTGGACCTCGTGGTCTATGTTTCGTTACTCTGCAGAATTTATTCCATGGGCTACAGAGGACTCCACCAACGCAACTGTGTAACCAGAGTGGAATGTCTTTCTCTTAATATCTATATTCCTTACTCCCTTGTCCCCTCTATCCCTACTCTTCTTTTTACTTTTCCTTTATATGTTGCAGTGCTACACGATCACCTGGATCATAATCTCTTATCTCATCAGACCGATAGTGTGGCACACACAGAGAAAACACGTTTAGCACAGCAACAAAGCCCTAGCTTGTTTACAATAGGTGGATGCCACTCGTTGAGTGGATAGTGGTGCTCGCCTACCCTTATGTCAGGTTAGACGATGTAGCTATACAGGCTTATGTATCAAACTAAAGCTCACAAGTTGTCTAAACCATAAGACCATATGTTACCAGTATTGCAATGATGTCTATTTTTGTGTTTTTGAACTAAAACCAGACTAAGAAAAAACTCTTGTTATAGCTATATACTGTAGTGTGCATATTCACAAAGCCACTATTGTATAGAATGAAATATAGCTGGTTGATTCTACCTTTAGCTGTCCCTCCTACCCTTTGTGTTCCCATTGTGGGCTGAGATTGTGTAAACCAGCTGGTGTCCTCTACAGAGCATGCTCATATTTCAGTTCCCTCTTAGCTATTAATTTCCTCCTTTTTCTTATCTGTGCAGCCCGAATGACTATAGAATCACACCTGTGGGTGTATACACAGTGGAAATGGCACTTGCCTTCCTCCCTGTCAAGGCTGGGCTCAGCTCTTCCTTCTCAAAGGTGGCCGCTCAGCTGTCAGCTAATTGCAAGCTCATTTCTCTCCACAGTGACTCACCTGTTGATAATATCCTGCTCGTCAGTCCTACCTTCTTAAGCCGTCCAGCCCAGAAGATCTCTGCCTTCGCCTTGGTCACATCTCTAGAGATGCTCTCCTGTGTTCCTGGTAAAGACTTGCTTGGCTGACATTTCTTCTGGCTCCAGATCCTGCTTGCCATTCTACTACACTCATCTCTGGGTCCCTGATGTTTTGGCTTGTCTGACTATCCATTCTGGTTCCTGAACTCTGGCTATGTTTTGACTAGGTTTACTCTGTTTACACTTTTATTATTATTATTATTATTATCAAACAAGTGTGATTTAACTGTACTTCTGTCTCAGTCTGATTCATGGTTTCTGACACTCCCTCCTACTCATGTCTTCCTATTGCTAAACACTATGGGGGCAGGATATGCTATACTGATGGATTATGGTCACTAACAGCTTAGTTTTATTATAAATCAGTATTAAATATAGCTAATGTAATTACTAATACCTGTAAAGTTAAAAATGGAGATTTGATGCAAATGACATCTGAACAAAACGAAAGTTAGTGTCATCTATGTCTCTGCCTACACCATTATTTGATATTTATAACTTAATTTGAATTTGCTCTTCTGAAGCTGATTTTTTTTTTGTAAGCAAAGAATTGGCGTCTCCCAGGTGATGATATTGACCATATATGGACATGGTGAATTATACTTGCTAGGATATTGTCAAAGGAAGACCAGTGTCCAATATACTTGAATGCTTCTACTATGTCTTCATTTGGAAAGTGACTGTGTACTACCTAATATTGCAATATAATTTACTTTCACATTGTTTTTGTAAAATTGACATCTATTGCAGCAATAGTTTAGTACTGGCCTGTATTTGTTATATCTTATTCTAAAAAAAAAAAAAAAAAAAATCTAAATTCAAGTGACAAAAAGCCCACACTGTTAAAGTGTATGTAAACCCAATTCATGACATTTGAGCTGGGCACATATATCTGTAGTGTTTTCTTATCTCTCTTCGAAGCACTATGTCCCGTAGCTGTCTCTTGCTTTGTAGCTCTGTTATCAGTCTGATAACTTCTCACACGTTCCCTGAGATGGGAGTTAGAAGTGTGTGTCATGGAAGGTTGCTATAAATAGATTAGCAGTCAGCTTGCTGTCTAAGAGCAGAACTCTGCACATTCCTTTCTTCCTTTGCCTATGAGGAGAGGGGGTGTGTGTCTTTCCTCCAATCAGCTGTCTTGGCTGTATGCCAATAATCCACTCCCAGCGCTAACTAGGAAGAGAAAAACTTTAACATGAAGAGCACTTTCTAAAGGATATATACAGATGTAGACAGCACATATAAAATGTACAACTTATGTAGGGAGATTTGTTTCATCCCTGTGTATCATCTGTTTACTTCACTGGGTATATGTGAGAGTTTACACTTTAAAACAGTTCTTTATTAAATAAATACATAAAAATGTCTCTAGATGTAAATGCAACATCAATCACATTGGCCAGAGATGTAGATCCAAGTCAATTAGATAAGCGACGCCTGACTATGTTGACTTATGGCCAAAATTATCTGTTCCGTTGCTACTCTGGTCACAAATGACAGCTCACAAATGTAAACAAAAGGAGCCAAGGATGCCAGGTGACATCAGTTGCAAGTATGATCATAACCATATTTGATCAATGACCATATTTGATCCCCAATCTCTTTGTTTACAAACAGATGTCCTTGGGGATTTCTCCTTTATATCAGTGACACCACTAAATGACAGAACCCCTTGTTTGTTGACAAAGAGAAACCAGTTTGTACCTGTACATTGTTCTGAATCCTCAACCTAATGTGTAGCTTTAACCACTTTGCGCCCACGCTATAGCCGAAAGACGGCTACAGCGCGGATGCTAACTGCCGGGAGGGCGTCCCTGGACGTCCTCCTGTTTACTTCCCCTCTGCACGCCACTGCGGGCGCGCATTGGGGAAGTTCTGTGTTGGCCGTGTCCCTTGGACACAGCCAATCACAGATCATGCTCCTCACACAGAGACAGCATGTGAGGAGGGAGAGCTTCCGTGCTGCAGCTGCAGCGTCACTGAAAAGTAAGTTCACACACACAGTGAAAACACACACACACACATGCCCACCTGTCCCCAGTGCCACCTATCAGTGCCACTTGTCAGTGCCACGTGCCACCTGTCCCCAGTGCCACGTGTCATCAGTGCCACCTGTCTGTCACGTGTCATCAGTGCCTTGTATCAGTGCCACCTATCAGTGTCACATGTCATCAATGCCACGTATTAGTGCCATCGGTCATGCATGTTGGGCCTCTCTAAGTGGCCAGGCTGTGAAAAAGTCCCACACATGTGGTATCGTAGTACTCAGGAGGAGCAGCAGAATGTATTTTGGGGCATTATTTGTGGTATACACATTTCATGTGAGAGAAATAACCTATTACAATGACAATTTTGTGGGAAAAAAAAAATAATAATAAAAAAAATCTTCATATTGCAAAGAACTGTGAGAAAAAATTACAGCATCAAAAACCTCACCATGCCTCTTACTAAATACCTTGGAATGTCTACTTTTCAAAAAGGGGTCATTTGGGGGGTATTTGTACTTTCATGGCTTGTTCGGGTTGCAAGAAATGAGATAGGCCACCAGTACATCAGGTGTGATCAATTTTTTATGATTTGCACCACAGCTTGTAGACTCTCTAACTTTCACAAAGACCAAATAATATCCACTAATTTGGGTTATTTGTACCAAAGATATGTAGCAGTATAAATTGTGGCCAAAATTCGTGAAAAAAAAATAATTAGCAAAATTGTATCACAGAAACAAAAAAAATTAGTTTTTTTTTTTCAAAATTTTCGGTCTTTTTTCATTTATAGCGCAAAAAATAAAAAACCCAGAGGTGACCAAATACCACCAAATGAAATTTCTATTTGTATGGAAAAAAGGACAAAAAATCATTTGGGTACAGTGTTGCATGACTGAGTAATTGTCAAAGTGTGAGAGCACCGAAAGCTGAAAATTGGTCTGGGCAGGAGGGGGGTTTAGGTGCCCAGTAGGCAAATGGTTAAAGTATAACTAAAGCCCAAACCTTTTTTTATTTAGCTAGAGTGGAAATAGATTAGTACACATAACAGGTTTTTATTGTGGTCTCTGACCCTGTTAGAGAGATTCATCCTCTATTTGTCTATATTTATTACTGTTATCATCAAAAGTAAAAGTAGAATAAAATCACAAACGTTGGCCTGTCCCTGGAACAGAAATGGAGATGGGAAATCTTCCAATGCGGACAATACATCTTATGACCCTGGTGACCCAGGGATTCTCTCACTTTGAAGGGGTTTACTTCCACTTTCTCTTATATTTGTTGGACAGTAAGTGAAGGGAAATCATCCCAAGGGGACATAGATGGCAAAAACAGGCCTAACCCTGTATTACTCGATCCAGAATGAAAAAAAAAAATCCCTAGATTTCTACTTTAATTCATCCCCCCAAACATGATATTTAAAGTATTTGTGTATTTTTAATGTTGTCATTTAAGTTGCATAAAAGTCCTTCACCTTTCTGAATTATATATATTTTTTTTTTTAGTTCATTGGTACATAGTGCCTATGGCAGTGCCCAGTTACTCATGCCCTTTTTTTCCAACAAAAATTCTGTATTGAAAAGAGACAGAAAAAATATGATTCATATCCCATGGACTTCAATGGGGTTTGCTGCTATGTTTAGGTTTAGTATTTTTTTTCTTGGGATTCCTGAAACTCTTGCAAACTGAACCTTTCCCAGGTTTGCTCATCACAACTCATCATCACTTGCATAGCTGCTTTTCCTTAAGCCTGGGTTCACACCAGTGCGGTGCAAATTTAATTTCCGGCGTGACTGCGCACTAAAACGTCAGTTGTTCAGCGGTTTGTCAGCGTTTTAGGTGCGAATCAGCTGCAAATTCAGTTTTAGGTGCGAATTCATTAGTAACCCCTGTCAATCCGACTTCTAGGCGACTTGTACCCAATGGAAGTCGCCTCCAAGTCGGATCTCCATCTATATTGACACAACAGTGTCGCTTTGAGGGGGAACTCCACGCCAAATTAAAAAAAAAAAAACGGCATGGGTTCCCCCTCCAGGAGCATACCAGGCCCTTAGGTCTGGTATGGATTTTAAGGGTAACCCCCTACGCTGAAAAAACGGTGTGGGGGTCCCCCCAAAATCCATACCAGACCCTTATCCGAGCACGCAGCCTGGCAAGTCAGGAAAGGGGGTAGGGACGAGCGAGCGCCCCCCCTCCTGAACTGTACCAGGCCGCATGCCCTCAACATGGGGGGTGGGTGCTTTGGGGAAGGGGGCGCCCTGCGGCCCCCCCACCCCAAAGCACCTTGTCCCCATGTTGATGAGGACAAGGGCCTCTTCCCGACAACCCTGGCCATTGGTTGTCGGGGGTCTACGGGCGGGGGGCTTATCGGAATCCGGGAGCCCCCTTTAATAAGGGGGCACCCAGATCCCGGCCCCCCACCCTATGTGAATGAGTATGGGGTACGATGTACCCCTGCCCATTCACCTAAGGTGTAAAAGTGTAAATAAAAAAAAACACACAATTTTTTAAAATATTTTATTGCACTGCTCCGGGGGTCTTCTTCCGTATTGGGGGGTCTTCTCGCCGGACTCCTCCGCTCTCTTCTGCTCTTTTACCTAGCTCTTTCACAAGCGGAGGAGCCCGGCTTTCTTCTTCGTCGCCGTCGTTGTCTGGGGGTCTCGTTCCGCCTTCGGGGGTCTCTTCTGTTCTTGCCGCCTTCTACGCCGTCTTCTTCTACTCCTTTTTTTCCGATTTTGGCTCATTGCTCTCTCTGGCCGGAATGGCAGAGACACGCGGTGTTGTTACTTATATAGGGACAAGGGGCGGGGTCACATGCTCATGTCACATGGTGACCCCGCCCACATATGATGTCACAGTCCCGGAGGAGGAGGAAGGAAGAAGGAAGAAGAAAGCGGAGGAGTCCGGCGAGAAGACCCCCGGAGCAGTGCAATAAAATATTTTTAAAAATTGTGTGTTTTTTTTATTTACACTTTTACACCTTAGGGGAATGGGTAGAAGAAGAAGCGGCAAGAACAGAAGAGATCCCCGAAGACCCCCGAAGGCAGAACGAGACCCCCAGACGACGACGGCGACAAAGAAGAAAGCCGGGCTCCTCCGCTCATGAAAGAGCTAGGTAAAAGAGCAGAAGAGAGCGGAGGAGTTTGGCGAGAAGACCCCCGGAGCAGTGCAATAAAATATTTTTTAAAAATTGTGTGTTTTTTTTATTTACACTTTTACACCTTAGGTGAATGGATAGGGGTACATCGTACCCCATACTCATTCACATAGGCTGGGGGGCGGGATCTGGGGGCCCCCTTATTAAAGGGGGCTCCCGGATTCCGATAAGCCCCCCGCCCGCAGACCCCCGACAACCAATGGCCAGGGTTTTTGGGAAGAGGCCCTTGTCCTCATCAACATGGGGACACGGTGCTTTGGGGTGGGGGGGGCCGCAGGGCGCCCCCTTCCCCAAAGCACCCACCCCCCATGTTGAGGGCATGCGGCCTGGTATGGTTCAGGAGGGGGGGTGCTCGCTCGTCCCCACCCCCTTTCCTGACCTGCCAGGCTGCGTGCTCGAATAAGGGTCTGGTATGGATTTTGGGGGGACCCCCACGCCGTTTTTTTTCGGCGTAGGGGGGTTACCCTTAAAATCCATACCAGACCTAAGGGCCTGGTATGCTCCTGGAGGGGGAATCCATGCCGTTTTTTTCTTTAATTTGGCGTGGAGTTCCCCCTCAGAAGTAGTACAATGAGTTGCAAATTTTTGTTCACAACGCAAGCCAGCTGCGAATCAGGTGCGTGCCCATAGAAGATAATGGGCCTGAATTCGCACCTGAGCCGCACCGCACTGCCCAAAAGACGCACACGGTTTTTCTGCAATGCGCAGTGCGAATGCACCGGAGATATGTGAACATGCCTCATTAAAATCAATGTATTTTGAAATGTCCTGCGAATTCGCTGCGTGGTAGGCCGCATCGAATTTGCATAGGTGTGAACGGGGGCTTAATGGATAAGTGCACTTTCAAATAAGCTGTGCTTCTCCTTTTTTCCCAATCCTGACAAAAATGACCTTGCCTTCCACTGCTTCAAATGCATAGTTAACTTCAATCCCATAGTAAAGGCCTAATGCAATAGTTAAAATTGGTAGTGAAATCTAGTGGTGGGCGAACACCCGAAATCGTGGAGTGCTCAGCAGGATGTTCGCCAGCCAAGCGCCCACAATGCCCTGCGCGCTGCACAGTGCATTCTAAGACCTGATTGGCTGAAGCAATGCACCTGTGCAAGTTTCCGAGATCACCAATATGAATGCCAAATGTGTGATAAAAATGAATAACAAAGTGTTCTAAAATGTTTTAGCGTTAAGGTATAAACTAGGGGGGCGTGGCCTAGCTCTGCAGGAAGATGGACGCTTAATCCTACAGCTCCCGCTACCTCACGACGAAACTTCTGATTATCGGAGGCTTTCAACTATCTAACACCCGTTCACACATGGGGACTGCATCGAGGACATCCTCAGCCTCCCGTTCCCGCTCCCCACGGCGACACTCCGGGTCCTGGCAAGGCAACATCCCAGACATGTTCGGGGCCGACAGGAGAAACATAGCGGACTCCCGCCTCAGGAGCTCTCAGGCGGCAAACTCCTCTCAGAATGGGATACCGCTCCTCCCCACCCCTACCGCCT